>VZRH01002332.1:0-10214 GCA_013397555.1 Urocynchramus pylzowi | reverse complement strand
GGGGCGGGGGGGAGGGTTGTTTTGGTTTTTTGGGTTTTTTTTCCTGAGCTACCTGGACTCTCAGATAGAACAATCAGTCATCGTTTTTCCTTTTGGGCCTCCAATTCTCTGCTTTTGCTGCAGCCTTGTGTGGGTGCGTGGGTGCTCGAGTGTGTGTGTGCGCTGGGCTGAGTGTGTGGGTGTGAGACCTCACTTTTGGTTTTCCTTTTTTTTTGTGTGAAAATCTTTTTCTACAGGTTTTCAAGGGTTAACCATTGTTTGCTGTACGAATACTTCAATGAATTATATACCGTTTGAATGAAATGTTATTTAAAAAAAAAAAAAACCAAACTGTTGTATCCCATAAAGTTTATTTTGAATTTTGAAGAGATGAATGTTTTTAAGTAAAATATATGCATTTCTGAACTTCAGCTTAACTTACATTATACTTCGTTTTTAAAGAGAAAAACAGAGGGAGACAATAGACTCCAAATTCCAAGCAGCACATTCTGTACTGACAAGGTCCAAGAGTTCTTTGTCACAATACAAGGTCACTTGGTATGGATGACATGCTCAAATCCATGGAATGGGCCAGCTGGATTGGGTTTGGGTTTCTTTACATTTTTAGAAAACAAGCTCATACTTCAGGGTTAGCATGACTGATGCTTTTCAGAAGGGAGCAGGTGGCTGCAAGATCAGCAGGAATAAGCTCTTGCTTTGCCAGTCAGGGACTTGCTCAGCTAATTGCTGAAGGATTGACTTATTCATGGTCAGGATTTTCTGATCACTGATATCAGTGGAGCAAACAGTGTGTTGCAGAAGTTACACCTTCCAGAGACTAGAAGGAGCTGGCAAGCAGGATTAAAGGATTGCTTTTGTTTTGCATCCTTTATCTCCACAAATAGTTAAGTGACTTCCAAATTATTTCCACAAATGATCGACTGGGTGCATTAAGCTGGGGAAGGGATGGAAAAACTGGGGGTTCTGTCTTGTTTTATACTCAGATTTTCTGTATATATGCAGCTGTACACACATGCATGGGTTTAGATTTCTGGATAATTGGTGGGGTGTGACTGCATCCACAAGCCTAGACTGTCCAGATGTTCCTGAAATGGTGCCTGCAAGTGAGCAGGGGGAAACAGAAGTTCAAGTGAAGGGGACTGTGTGAGGTCAGGCTGGAATGGCAGAGCCCAGTGGCTTCCCAGTCTCCTCAGGCAGTTCAGGATTCTGACTCTCTGCCCAGGTCTGCTTTCTGGTTTCAGTTTAGACCATAGTTCATAGTCAGACTCTCCAGACACTGTATTTACATAGCACTACCAGGCACTAGAGTTTGCAGCCAATGTCTTAAACCAAATCCTTCTTCTCTTACAAAAAGCTTCAAAAAGGCTGCAGCAAGAAGAGAAGTCTGTAACTTTGCTAACCAATTTTGATAATTATCTAAATCTTTTATTTCTAATCAGAAGGTCAAATTGTGATGACAGCCTTACTTTTTTTCCAAGGTAACTCTTTGTGTTGGAAAATGTGACCACAGTTTGGCCTGGAATTTGAATGTGCTGTATATCAGATAACTGTTATCACTTGGTTGCAAAGGAGAATATCTGCATTTCATGTAACTTCTTCCAATCTCAAAGACAAATAAAAGTGAGCACCTGACACTTTTCCCCCAAGCATTGCAGTAAGTGGCAGTTTTTAACGTCCTTCTGCAAATGTTTCATGATGGACTTTGGGGGTTGAACAAAAGGGAAACTAAAAATATGTGAGAATTTGTTAAATCTCAGTACCTCAGAAACAAAGTCTTGTTTATAAAATTCAATCAAATATATTTTTGCTTGAACTGAGAAAAAAGTTCTGAGGCAGGTATTGTAAATGCAAAACTGTCCAGTGGGCATCTCCCTGCTCCATTTGCACTCCTGTCTGTGTTTAGGACCTCGAGTTCTTACATTTCTCTTATTATCCTTCTCCAACTCACATTTCTAAAAGCAAATGTGAGTTTGATTCTATAGAACTTTGGTGCCTACAGGTGTTCAGAAAAAAGGTGAGTAAAAATATCTTTGTACAAGTTTTGAGGTGGTTTCCTAAAATTCTGCCAGAAAAACTAAAAACCAATGCTCAGACAATCTTGTTGCTGCATGAGAACAGTTGACATTTTCCACACGTATAGAGAGGACAAACTGTTGGATGAGAACATTTTTAAATTCAGTTAAGCTTTGTGAATAATTTTTGATGTTGCTATAGGTATGTACAAAAGAAGAATATTGTAAATAAAAAGAACTTTACCAGAACATCTAGATTTTTCTCAGCTTCCTGAAGAAATATGAGCTTTCTATGTCAGCTTCTCTACAGCCTGAGATTCACAGTGGGACAGACTTTCCTGGTCACCCAGAGCTTACCCAACTTAATGAGGTAGCAGCAGCTTGTGAATTCCAGGATTGCTTACAGAACCAAAGCAAAGTTTGTCTGGACATCATATGAATCACCAGGATTTCTGCTGTTCTTGGGCCCTTTCTCTGCTGAAAAGCCATCCTGACAGACAGATATTGATAAGTATG
This sequence comes from Urocynchramus pylzowi, assembly GCA_013397555.1. Classification (NCBI taxonomy): domain Eukaryota; kingdom Metazoa; phylum Chordata; class Aves; order Passeriformes; family Fringillidae; genus Urocynchramus; species Urocynchramus pylzowi. The sequence continues at coordinate 7,686 of VZRH01002332.1, read as the reverse complement.
TCCTCTCTTTATACATGGGTCTAGTGATGGGAGTCTTCCTTTCAGAGGTTACACATTGCTACAAAGTGAAGTTGAGCAGGGCATTTGGGACACCAGCTGTCAGACAATGGTACCCATGGCTCTCCCCACTACTTTCATTCCACATTTGGACTGTCTTTCCCACACAGAATATCAAATAAAACATCTTGTGGCTATGGTTCCAGTCACACATTTGCATTGTGGCAGTGAAAGGAGCCAAGTAACCTGCTTGACGCAGCTTCTGCCAGGATATTCTAAAGGCAAACATCTCATACTTGTTAAAATTTATTTTTACAGACTTTACCCATTGCCATGGATGCTGTGCCTCTACAAAACTGCTGAAGCAGTGACACAGCAGGCAGAGGAATAATTGAGGTGCCTGAGATTAGGTTCTTGAAGAGTAGAACATGGCTTTAAAAGGGCTTTCTTTGGTAATCCTAAAATGTGAGCACAAGAGCTATCAGTTTGCAAGTGGTGGTCAAAATCATCAGGGCTTTTCTGCAGGCTGATTGCCACATAAAGAGACATTCTGGGGGCCTTGATGCACCAAAACCTGAATCTTCAGCCAGGAGGACAGTGAGCAGCTGGAGAACCAGGCCAGCAGGCATTGTGGGCTGTGTGACAAGAAGCAGCTCCAAGGTGCCCAGGTGTGGGAAGGGATGTGGGGTAAGAGCAGCAGCCCTGCCTAAATGCCATCACCAGGGGTGCTGGACGCTGGCACTGCTCTCACTGCAGAGAGGAAAACAAAACCACAAACTGAGCTTGTTTGGAGGGGGACACCCTTGCTCAGTGCCGCAAGGTCATGCCTGGATCCCACACCTTGCTTTGAGCCCCCAGTTTAGGAGAGAGGTGGGAAGACTGGAGTGGAGGGTGGGTGTTGGGCTGGGGTGCCAGGCAGGTGAGGCAGGCACACGAGGAAAGGCTCAGCCTGCAGCTGCTGCTCCAGGAGTCCCAGGGGAGATGGAGCTGAACTTGCGCTGCAGCCGGCACTGGACAGGGGGAGGGAGCTGGGCTGGGCTGGGCTGACACTGCCCTGGTGATGCCAGCGCTGCCATGGCAGCCTTGGGGTCCTGCCAGCTGCTGCACAAGGCCCTGGAAGGGAGCTGCAGTTAAGGCCCCGCAGCAGCACCTCGGCTCTTGGGGGAGGTGTGAGCAAAGGTGAGTCCAGGTTTGGGGCACTGCAGCACTGCTGTGGGTGCTGTGTCCAGGCTGGAGCAGCAGAGACAGGTAAAAAGCTCTCTCTGTGGTGCAGGTTGGCCAGCACTCGGATCCAGGTGATTAGAAGCCATCTGTAGTGCTTTGTGCTTGGGACAGCTGCTCAAAGGACCCCGTTCCTGCAGAAGGATGGCTGCAAAGAAAAAGGAGATAGTGCTGCAGGTCAGTAGTAGCCAGGCCTTTAGCAGACTTTGTAAACTCTCAGTAAGTGCAAAGGATGGAATTCAGTCTTGGGGTATCTCAGATTCTGCTGACAAAGCCCCACTGCAAGGTCCTTGTGGGGAAGAGGCGTTCCTGGAGGCAGGTGGGAAGCGTGGGAGGACCTGGCAGGTCACACGTGTCCCCAGTCAGGGCTGTGGGGTGCTGAGGGAGCTGCTGCAGGGCTGCAGGTTGTGTTTGGGGCTCTTGGGGCCTAGCACAGGTTTGGCTGCTGTCAGAGACCAAAATGCCTCTCTTTTGTGAGGTAATAGCTCAGGACATTTAGGAGTTTGTGTGGGGTTGGCACATCTCCTGGATGGCAAGAGTTACTGGACTTTTCTGACCAGGTCATGTATTCAGAAAGATTGATGTAAAGGTAGAAAAGCTAGAAGGTACAAGAAAGACTCAAAGGCTGAAAAACCTATTTCACAGTGATGTGTAGAGGAATTTTTCCTGTTTACACTGCACAGGTGACCTAGTGATGCTTTATAACTACTGCATGAGGAGAAGGGGGGTCTAAGAGCAGTTCACAACACAAAACCATCGAAAACTGGAAATGGGTTCTGCAGGTCTGCTTCAAATTTTGAGAGCAGTTCAGTCTTCACAAGACAGAAAAAATGAAAGATATTAGGGGCTCTGTGACCTTGTTTATTCACTGTTTAAACTGGGAAATGTGAATATGTGTAACAGGAAAAGAGGGGCACTTTATGAAGGTAGGAATAGTTTCTGTTGCTGCTTGTCCAGCTGTGTTCCTGTAGGATGGGGAACTTTACATCACTAGACCATGCCCTTTTGGCAGTAAAGGGAAATCTGGGTCTATATCTGCAAAACTGGGATTTTTTACATCTGCAGATGAAAGCTGAACCTGTGTAGGACATGAGGGGATGTACTGGAAGGGATCTGGTTTTGTTAGAGAAAAGCCAAGACCAAGCAGCCTCAGGACATCCAAATTAGCAAAGCACATTGAAGAGTGCTAGCAGTACTTGAGTCCAGCATTTGAATTTATGGCCAAATTCATTATCACAAAATACTGTCATAAATAATTTAGACTTGTTAGCATTCTGTGGAACACTCTGAGGGTGGTCCCAGCATAGGAATAATTAAATTTTGTAGTTCTGCAGGTGTTCTCTGAGAAAACTAAGCTTGGGGTAATGTGCTGAACAGGCAAATGAACAGAGGTGTCTGAACAGCTCCCCATTCCCTGAGCGACACGAGGCCCTGGAGAAACTGCCCTGTGTGACCCCCAGTGACACAGCTCTGAACACCTGTGAGAGGGCATTTCATTTGCACTGGAGTTTCCACTCTTGGAATTCTTGGCTGTGAGATTTTAGCAGCCCTTTAATGCCCGTTTGTGTTAATTATTGTGAAATAGCTGGCCTTGATGCAACTTCGTGTCTTCTACTGCAGTCTAAATGTAGCTGGGGTTGATGATACCCACTGAGAAAGGAATCAGGAATCTTCATTGTTCAGGATGAACAAAACCAGATCTTGCATTTCTCAAGAACCTTTTTTACTTTAACTTGCTGTGTTTTACAAGTACATACTGAAAGGCAAGTCCTGTAAGATGGGGAAAATATTAAGGATTACATCTTTTCTAATAACAGTATTGGGAGTGTGGAATAACAGAGTGGGTGGTGCTGTGTGTGGAATGGTCTAGGGCATCCTTGACAGGGTCAATCCCTGAGCAAGCTGATATAGTGCTGAGTATTGTGCAGGAGATTAGATGAAGGACTCCACAGGCCCCTCCCAGCCTAGAACTTTCTGTTCTCTGCTCACTGTGCTTTGGAAGTCTTTAGGTAACAGCTGAGAATTCAGGTAAGGACATGCTGGGTTCAGACCACCCTCTAGTGCCCACACATCATGGAACTTGTGTATTTACTAGTTTAGTTTATCAAGGCTGAAACATCTCAAATAGTAAAGTTTGTGTGCAGGCAAAGTGAGAAACTGCTGCTGGAGAATCAGCTGGTTCATAAACCCTGTGAGAACTGGGCCTGAATGAGGTGTGGTTCAACTGGAACCCTGGGCAGGCAGATGGAGATCCTGACAAGGGGCTGTGGGTCTGAAATCCCAGTTTGGGGGCCCCAGCCAACCCCCAGAACAGCCCTCTGCAAACTGAGTCTGGGATCCCCAGGCAGCCGCTGTTCCAGTTGTGCCACTAAACAGGGGAGGACTTGCCCTTGGCTGAATGCTGCTGCCCTTTTCCTCTGCCTTTCCTTGGATCTTGTGAGACATCCTGATCAGCTGGTCAGAGGTGAGAGAACCACAGTCAGAGGAGTTTCCCGAGTGCTCAGGTCATGCCTCTTCAGGCAGGGGTGTCCCTCTGGAGTGGTTTGTCAATATGTTTGCAGCAACTGTGTAATACCTGATGAATTACTGTGGCTTTTGTTGTGTTTTTCAATTTTCCACACAGATTAACATTACTAGCCAGCAGCTTTGGGAAGAAGTGCTGTGTCTCAAAGGACTCATTGGTAAGGGTTTGGTCAGCACACTGAATTGCTCTTGTTCTGTGTTGAGAGGATGCCAGGACTGTGAAGAATGACTAGTGTTAAGGATGTTTAGTTAGTCTGTCCACTCCCCTTACCCTGAATGGAAGAAAAAAATATTCTGACTTGAGACCAGCAGGAGGTTGTAGTCCTCTTCATTTATGTGGGACAGTCATCGTGCAATCCAAGCAGTGCTGGTCCAGTGTCCACTGCTTGGAACAGGACTGTCCCCAGCACATGGAACAGCCCTGGCTCCCAAGGTTCTTGGGAAAACGTCATGTGCTCTACCTCTGTGCAGCAGTTTTCCCTGGGAAATCTGCTATCTCCAAGGTCACAGCCATATCCATGTTTCTACTTAAAACTCCTCCACATCATTCTTAGCTTGTTATTTTGTAATGTAATTCTGTCCTCTGATGCAGCATTTCAAACCTTGTAAGCGTTTCTTCTAGCGTATGGTCTATTGGTCTATGTCTAAACTGACCCATTTGGGCCTTGTTCTGACCCATTTTCCTGCTTGCAGTTGTTGATGTGTTTCAAGCCTGGTGTGGCCCATGCAAACCAGTGCTGAATCTGTTCCAAAAAATCAAGAATGAAGTTGGCAGTAACCTACTGCATTTTGCTGTGGTAAGATCTAAGTTGGCACTGCTTGAAATACCCAGTCCTCTGAAATCAGCTGAGGTCTAAGGGCTGAAATCACTTATTTTTCCAATATTTAGCCCAAACCATAACAGTGCAGGAATTGCAGCTGCTGGGAATGAACCTGCCACACACAGGGGCTTGGGTATATCTATAAGAATTCATATAATTAAGGATTTTCAAGCTTCAACTGCTCTTTGCTTTCCAGATTTCTACTTGAACAAGTAACTTTAGACAGAGTCATTAACACATTTACTCTGATGTACAGGGAGAGGCTGAAGGAGCTGGATTTGGTCACCCTGGAGAGGAAAAGGGACAGATGTCCAGTGAGGGGGGTGGGGATGGAGAAGGCAGAGACTGATGTCTGTCAGGGAACACAGCAGAAGGACATGAGATAATGGGATAAGTTGCAGCAGGGAAAGGTCCAAGTAAATAGAAGAGTATTCAGGTGGGAGTGTAGGACACTGGGACAAGTTCCCAGAGTGCAGTGCAGAGCTGATTCTTGGAAAAGCTCAAAACTGACACAACCTCCTGTAGCACTGAGAGCAGCCCTGCCCTGGGCAGGGTCTGGGACAGGAGCCCTTCACTAGTCCCTCCCTGCCTCAGCCTTGTGGTGACTCTGTTCTGGTGCCTTTCCTGGCTGGTGGCAGCTCTGGACTGAGGACAGAGCTGAGGACAGCGTTTCTCATGGCTCAGCCCTCCTGTCTGTGCTGCCACTGCAGCTCCTCCTGGCACTTCTCAGCCTCAGGAGCCCTGAATTCACTTGTCAGGCTTTTTCTCTGGGACTCACCCAGGCAAGCTGCTGGGAATACATATCCCTGTCCCACAGGAGTGCTGCTCCAGCTCCTGCAGGTGACATCTACCTGCTTCTCAGGCTCTGGAACTGAGCTGTGAGCTGGCTGTGCCCCTGGTTCTGACCAGTGTCATTTTGTCCCCTCAGTCTGGGACCCAGAGGTGCTTTCCTGTGTGTGGGGGATAAGTACCAGCCCACTGAGGGTGTCTGAGTCCAGGCACTTGTGTGTGCATCCCTCTGGAGCAGAAATGCTTTTCTAGAAACACCTGTTTTAATTTACATTCCTTTTAGGCTGAAGTTGATTCCATTGATGCTCTGGAAGAATACAGAGGACAGTGTGAGCCTGTCTTTCTCTTTTATACAGTGAGTGAAAATATTTTCCCAGTGGTTGCATAGCAATAAGTATGACCTGCTGGTGGGAACAACGGTCCTTTGGGGAGGATGTTTTATTTCTTTAACGTGTTATGGGACAATTTTATTTGCTCTGTATCTGCTGGTAATCAAATGCTGTGCAGATAACAATGTACAGCCAGTGTGCTGCCCTGTGCAGCCTTCAGGTTCAGCCTGCTGCTTCTGCAGGAGCTCACTCCTCTCACAAACTGCACTGCTTCATCCTGAGACTGATGAGGAGGCACAAAGCATGTTGTTCCAAGGTTTCCCTCTTGCTGTGGAGCAGAGCAGCTCTGAGGGGAGGAGGGTGTGGGTGATGTGCTGCTGTGGGGAATTCCAGAGCCCAGAGAACACAACCTGAGTACTCGCTGACTGATTTGCTTTCCACACCTTCCAGGGAGGAGAATTAGTGGCTGTTGTAAGAGGAGCAGATGCACCACTGCTGCAGAAGACCATCCTGAAACAGCTGGCAGGGGAAAGGAAGGGTTTACATGGAGGAGAGCCCGTGGTGGTAATGGGTCACTGAAGCTTCAAACACCTGTAGATGTGCATGCAAGAGGAGAGGTTCAGCTCCCCAGGGCCAGCCTAGCTCTAAAGCAGAGCTTTCCTTGCAAAAATCCCCTTCCCTGCCCAGCCAACCTCCTGTGCTACTACCACAGGCACTGGCTTTGTGTGTGTGGTCTGAAGTAATGACATTGCTCAGCAGCAAAACTGTCCTACCTCTGTGGGACCTGCTGCTCCTAAGGCATCTTTAAAGCCTGCAGCTCTCTGCTGATGTTGCTGGCCTGTTCCTGGGCATGCTTTTCCCCCAGCTCTTGCTGTGCACTGACTGAGCCCAGCAGGTGACCCTGGACAGGCAGATCCTCTGCTGTCCCTGCTGAGCTGACCTGGCCCAGGACAGCAGGAGGGCTGTTGCTGCTCAGGGGGAGCCGGGACGTAGGGCCCTGCCTGGCACAGGTTCACCTGGAGGGGAGGTGGGGGATGTTCCTGTCTCATCCATGTGCTCTTGCTGCTAGGTGCCAGACAGAGCCTTCTCCAGAGAGCAGGGAAGCACAGCTCCCCTTCAGGAGGAACAAAGGGAAGGACTAACAGGTAAGGCAAGGCACAGGTGTAGGACGTTCTCTGTGACTTGAGTTGGAACCTTTAAAAGCTGGAACCTTCAGCAGGGATTCAGCTGCTGCTGGGACACCAGAGGGGCCATTCCTCCACCTGGGCTCATGGGGAGTGTCACCTTGAAACACACCCATAGTTTGGGTATCTGGCATTGTGAAACTGGGGGTATTTGTCCTACCAATGTGTTTTATCTTATATTTGACCCCCCCTTGCCTTCTGGCCTGGCAAGGGCCCTTGGAGACCCCACATGGCTTTCTGTTTCCAGGTGGTTTTTAAAAGAAAACACAAATGCTTGGGCTCCAAATCTGCTTACACCATCTCCTGCCTTGTCTAAAATTAGTCACGAATTCCCAAAGGCTTTTGCCTCTCCTCCTAAAAGGGACATTTGTTCTTGGCTTTGCTGGGACAGTACTGCATCCTGGCCCTATGCAGACCAAATCTTAGGCTCCAGAATGTGGGAATGGAAGCACAACCCTCCTGGCTTTAGCTGAAACACCATGGGATGAAGGGGCGTGAGGGATGTTGGTCTCTGCCTCTTCTTTCTGAGCCTATTGTTAATTTCGTTCATTTTCTTCCCTCGGAGGCTGACGCACCCAGCGGGTCCGGGATGACAACCGCAGTCGTAGAACAGATGCGAGCTTTTTCAATAAATACAAGATTTTCGTGCGGCAGCAGCACCGGTTCCGTGTCCTTGGTGTCCCCCGGTCCCCGCCGGTGGCGCGCGGCCCCTTTAAGGCTGGCGCGGGGGCGGCCCCGCCGCGCTGCGGCTGCGTGGGGAGAGGCTCGGGTCGCAGGTTCGAGTCCCGGCGGAGCCGGCCCGGCCATGGCCGCGGCCCTCGA
>VZRH01002327.1:0-20610 GCA_013397555.1 Urocynchramus pylzowi | reverse complement strand
TCCCCTTTCCCCCCATTCCCCCCTTTTCCCCATTTCCCCACAGTCTCCCATTTCCCATTTCCCCACATTCTCCCGTTTTCCTGTGTCCTGGCCAGCAGAAGAGCCCTGGCAGCTTTAGGGCAGCAGGGCAGAGCCCGGGCTGCAGCTGCTCGGCAGTGGCTTTGCAGGGAGCCTGGAATCTAAAGCTGCCCAGATCTTCTCCGTGCCCTGTCTGATGTTCAAAGAGCATCTCCAGATCTCAGGGGGTTTTTGGGTGTGGGTACCATCCTGTTGCACGTGGAAGAGCCCAGAGATGAAGCTGCCTCTGTGGGGATTTTGTCCTGGGGGGGGGAATGTGGAATTATCCTTGAACTTGGTTCCATCTGTTGGGCTCTGGAATGTGAGTGGTTCTCCATCTGCTGGGATTCTGCAGCCTGGTTTGGGTTGGAGGGACCTCAGAGCCCACCCAGTGCCACCACCCCTGCCATGGCAGGGACACCTTCCCCTGTCCCAGGCTGCTCCAGCCCCAGTGCCCAGCCTGGCCTGGGGCACTGCCAGGGATCCAGGGGCAGCCCCAGCTGCTCTGGGCTCCCACTGAGCTGGCATACATAGATTTATCTATATTTTTCAGTGAACTGCCTCCCCTCCTGCCCGTGGCATTTGTTCCACCTTGGATTTGAAGGTGCAGATCAAATCCAGTAATAATTCTTTGGTTCTTACTCAGTGACATCAAGCTGGTTCCATTGTACCTCTTAGGTGAATTTTTGGTGTTACTGTAACTCAAAGGAAAGTCTGGAATCCCAAGACCCAAGGGTCTGATTAATTATCCCTTCTCTGTATTAAAATGAATTTAATGTACTTACTTACTGAATATTTCCTGGCTGGTCTTCTCAGGAACGGAGATATTCAGGGAATATACTTACATCTGTGTAAAAGATACATGTGTATATCTCATATATCAAATATGTCCATTATGTTTTTTTAATTCAGATTTATTATGACTTTCCCATCAAAACTATTACAATTCAGAATTTTTTTTATGCTCCTCATCTCCCTAAAAGATGAACCAAAGCTTAATCCTGCTGTTAATTCCTCTCCTAGTTCTTGAGGGAAGACTTGAATTACCATGACCCAGCAGTCAAGCACAGCACTTTCCATGGAGAGGACAAGCTCATCAGTGTGGAAGATCTCTGGAAGGCCTGGAAAACATCTGAAGGTAAAAAAAGGGCAAAAAGCCAAGAAATCCTTTCCCAAGAGTGCCAAAGATTTTGGGTTGCAGATGCCCTGGGCAGTGTGCAGCTCTCAGGAGGAATGTGCTGCTTTTCCTCCCTTGTACCAGGCCTTGTACTCTTCCAGCTCCCTTTTGAGGTGTGGATTCCCAGGATTTCCTCAGGGTTGGTGCTTCCAAACCCTTCCTGCTGCACCTGAGCGTGGCCACCAGAGGATCAATTCTTGTTTTGTTCCTCTGCCCTAGAAATGTGGGTTAATGCAGCCAGATTCCAGGTTCTTCAAACACCCAGTTTCAGATGGAATTGTGCTGGGGTGATAACATCCTAAATATTCAGTGGAGCTGCTTGGGAGCTTTCCTGCAGATTGTGTTTTCCTTAGAAACTTTTTGAACATGAAAAGCTCCTTCACAGTGAAAAGAAGGGGGAATAAAATCCAGGAGGTGTCATAAGTACAGTCCATGTAGAAATAACTTTTAGCTGTTCCAAAATGCTGTTATTTATCCCAGCATCCAGGGAGGTTTGGTGGGAGTTCAGCCTCTGCTGAGAAACTTCCTGAAACCTGGGAATCTTGGAACAAACTTTTGAGATTGGCAAGTGCTTCCCCAGTGCTTTCACACAGAATTCCACAAGAATTATTAATCCAATTTTTTTCAGTGCTCCTCATCTCTAAAAGAGGAATTCTGTCTACATCCATTTCCTGAAATACTGGATATTAATCTTCTAATCAGTTCACCAGCCATAGAAATTTCAGTTTCTCATTTGTGTCCTGTTTGTATTTGACTTTTCTGTATTAGCCCTTAAATTCCTCTGGTGGGATGTGCTCTGTGTTTCAGAGCTGTGGATGCAGCTGCAGGGAGTGCAGCAGTCCCTCCCATTCCCAGAGCACTGAAAGGACACTGAGCTGCAGCGTGGGCTGAACACACTGGGGCTGTGCATGAGGGGAGGAGAGGGCTCCAGGGAGAGCTCAGAGCCCCTGCCAGGGCCTGAAGGGGCTCCAGGAGAGCTGCAGAGGGACTGGGGACAAGGCCTGGAGGGACAGGAGCCAGGGAATGGCTCCCAGTGCCAGAGGGCAGGGCTGGATGGGAGATTGGGAATTGGGAATTGTTCCCTGGCAGGGTGGGCAGGCCCTGGCACAGGGTGCCCAGAGCAGCTGGGGCTGCCCCTGGATCCCTGGCAGGGCCCCAGGCAGGGCTGGGCACTGGGGCTGGGAGCAGCCTGGGACGGGGGAAGGTGTGCCTGCCATGGCAGGGGGGGCACTGGGTGGGCTCTGAGGTCCCTTCCAATCCAAAGCAGTCTCTGTGATATCTGTGGGACAATTCCAGAGCTGTGTATCCCAGACCAGGCTCTCTCCCATGGAGCTGGACAGGGATGTGTTGAAAATTCTTGTCCACATCACTTTAGGAGTGGCAGAATTGCCCAGGTCAGGGATGGAGACACATCCTGGGGGGATATCACAGCCTGTGGATGGGGCACTTGGGAACATGGGCAGTGCTGGGGTGGTTGGACTCTGTGGGCTCAGAGGGATTTTCCAGCCTCAGGGATGCTGTGATTCCATGACTCCGAGTCCCTTTGCCTCCTGTGTGCAAGGAGTGCCTCGTGTAAGAAATACTTATCCCATTACAGGGCTGTTTACACAGGGCTTTGCCTGGAGTGTATTTTGCTGTCAGCTGGGAAAGGGCAGAAATCACTAAGGGATGGAGGAGAACATCCCTTGATACTCTCCAGGCCCCCTAATTGCTGAGCTGCCTTGGCTCTGTCCCTGCCCCTGGCACACCCGGACCTGCCGTGGCACAGTGGGTGGCCAGTGCTGCACTGGGCTCCTGCTCTTGTTTTCCCTTTCACCATCTTGTAGATCTGGCTGATAGAGTAAGTGACTGGGTTCTGAAGGGTGCTCTGATGTCATGGAATCACAGAGTTTGGGATGGGAGGGACCTCAGAGCCCACCCAGTGCCACCCCTGCCAGGCAGGGAGCCTTCCCCTGACCCAGGCTGCTCCCAGCCCTGTCCAACCTGGCCTGGAACACTTCCAGGGAAATTTGAAGCCTAATTTTAAAGTTTGAGCTGAAGTCATGAATCAGGCTTGTAGGAAAGGTCTGCTCCCTCCTGTGGGTGTGAACAGCAGCTGTGAAGGGCACTGACATCCCACAGGGATGGGGTGGCTGGGCCTGTGTCATTTCTTTTCATTTGCTTTTCCTCCCTTCCATTGCTGCTGTTCCCAGTCACATGTGGAAGGTAAAAAGGTATTTCTGCCCCTTAATTATGGCAGAAGAGAAAGGCTGTGACGCTGTTACAAGGTGCTGGATCTGAGGGATGGCACCTGGGTGAGCCTGGCTCTGCCAAAGCTGTGAAGTGATGCCAGATCAGCCCCTGGGGTGAGGAGGCAGGGCAGGGTCCTGCTCATCTTGGTGCCTGTGGCTCTCAGGGGTTCTTCCCAAAATAAACAGGGCAGCATGTGGAAGTGAGAGAAGCCAGGGGCTCTGGAGGAGCCCAGGGCCAGCAGTGCTGCTGGCTGGGGATGTGGCCTTGCCCTGTGGTGATGTCACCATGCAGGGCCTGTGGCTTCTGCCATCCTTCCACCGTTGGCATCCTGCTGGTGCCCACAGCCACAGCTGTCCCCTGGTGTGTGGGACAGTGACCAGGACTGAAGGGAGCTCCCTGTGGCCAGGAAGGGTTGGTGGCCTAGTCTGTGCCACCCTGCAGCTGGGTCACAGTGCCAGCACCCGTGGGGATGGCACCTTCCTGTGGAACCTTGCTGTCCTTGCTCAGCACTGGGCTCTGCCTCATCTCCCTCATCTCCCTCAGCTTCATCCACTCAATCTGCTCTGAGCTCCATCTCTGAGCTCACTCATCTCTCCCAGATCCCTCATTTCTCTCATTTCTCTGAGCTCCACCTCCCTCATTTCTCTCAGCTCCCTCAGGTCTGTGGACTCCCTCAGCTTCCTCATCTTCATCTTTCTCCGCTTCATCAGCTCAATCAGCTCTCTGAGCTTGCTCACCTCTCTCAGCTCCCCCAGCTCTCACAGCTCCATCTCCCTCATCTCTCCCAGATCCCTCATCTCATTTCTCCAAGCTCCATCTCCCTCATCTCTCCCAGCTCCCCCACATTGCCCAGCTCCCTCATCTCTCCCAGACTGCCCATCCCTCCTCTCCCTCATGCTCAGCTCCCCGTGGGAGGTGTTGGGCTCCCTGGAGCTTGGGAAGATGTTTCTGTGCTCGTGGGCCCAGTCAGGGTTGGCGTTGCAGCAGAGCCATGCAGCCCTGCCATGGACAGGGGGTGATAAATTCCAGTGTAACAAAGCCCCCTCTGTCCAATAAACACATCTGCTGTGCCCCAGGCCAGGTTGGACATGAGAGTGGAAGGTGTCCCTGCCACGGCAGGGGTGGCACTGGATGGGATTTGAGGTCCCTCCTGACCCAAACCAGTCTGGGATTCTGGGACTGTGTTTGTCCTCAGAGCCTCGCTGTAAGCACAGCACAACAAAGCGGCCAAGGCAGGAGCTTGATTTCCCCAGGTTTCCTCATTTATGGCTCTGGAGCTGCATGACAGCTGCAAAAATAACCCAGAGATGCCCAGGGGAGGAGGTTAAGGAGCAAAGTTCACCTGGTCCACTTGGGCTGCAGCACCTGCTCCACCTCCTCCCACAGATCCTTTCTCAAGCTGCTTCCTGTGTTTTTTTCCAGCATCGCTCCATCTGTGCTTTTCTTAGTCAGAGGTAGAGGGAATCCCAGAATCCCAGACTGGTTTGGGCTGGAATGGACCTCAGAGCCCACCCAGTGCCACCCCTGCCATGGCAGGGACACCTTCCCCTGTCCCAGGCTGCTCCAGCCCCAGTGCCCAGCCTGGCCTGGGGCACTGCCAGGGATGGGGAATCCACAGAACCCTGTGCCATGGATCTGGAGCAGGGGGTGAGGCTTTGGGAGCTGACCTCAGAATTCAGGGCCTTTGGGCACGTGCTGAGGAAGAACATTCCCTGCTGGGAGTGTGGAGGCAGCAGGATCACCTGGCTGATAGAAATCCAGAAATCCCAGGTGTTGGCCCTGCCAGGGTGCCAGGCGGAGCCCTGCTGGTGCCATGGCAGGAGGGGCAGCCTCCTCTGCTCCTCTGTCTGATGGCCTCATTGCATGTTTTCACTTTGGGAACTGGGAGCACAGGGGCAAACCAGCCCTGGGAAAGGTGTGTTGGCACAGGGAAAGCTCCAGGCAGCTCTTCCCACGCCATGTGGGGTCTGTGGGGGCTCAGGGGCAGCAGAACCTCAGGAGTTCCTGAGTCTGGGCAAAAATAGTGCCACGAGGGGGAGGCTGAGGTCCTGCAGGACTGCCTGGAGTGTCCCACTGCCAGGGGCAGGGCTGGATGGGAGATTGGGAATGGGGAATTGTTCCCTGGCAGGGTGGGCAGGCCCTGGGCTGGGGCTGCCCCTGGATCCCTGGCAGTGCCCCAGGCCAGGCTGGGCACTGGGGCTGGGAGCAGCCTGGGACAGGGGAAGGTGTCCCTGCCATGGCAGGGTGGCACTGGGTGGCTCTGAGGGCCCTGCCAAGCCGAAGCTGTGGCTCCCTGGTGTTCCCTGAGCCCGAGTGAGCCGTGGGCCTGCTGTGCTCTCTGCAGTGTACAACTGGACGGTGGACGAGGTGGTGCAGTGGCTCATCTCCTACGTGGAGCTGCCCCAGTACGAGGAGACCTTCCGCAAGCTGCAGCTCAGCGGCCACGCCATGCCCAGGTCAGTGCCAGTCCCGGGTCAGTGCCATGCCCAGGTCAGTGCCATGCCCAGGTCAGTGCCAGTCCCGGGTCAGTGCCATGCCCAGGTCAGTGCCAGTCCCGGGTCAGTGCCAGTCCCGGGTCAGTGCCAGTCCCGGGTCAGTGTCAGTCCCGGGTCAGTGCCAGTCCCGGGTCAGGGTCAGTGCCATGCCCAGGTCAGGGTCAGTGCCAGTCCCGGGTCAGTGCCATGCCCAGGTCAGGGTCAGTGCCATGCCCAGGTCGGTGCCAGTCCCTGGTCAGGGTCAGTGCCATGCCCAGGTCAGTGCCATGCCCAGGTCAGTGTCCACAGTGTCCCCACGGGATGTGTGCAGGGAAAGGACCAGGGCCTGGCAGGAGTCAGCTCCTCTCATCACCTGAAGTTCCTTGGCCTGTGACTGCCCAGTTCTGCTCCGGCTGTGAGTGAAGAGAGGGGAAATCTGGGTTAGATACAGGGAATTAGGAATTGTTCCCTGGCACAGGGTGCCCAAAGCAGCTGGGGCTGCCCCTGGATCCCTGGCAGTGCCCCAGGCCAGGCTGGGCACTGGGGCTGGGAGCAGCTGGGACAGGGGAAGGTGTCCCTGCCATGGCAGGGTGGCACTGGGTGGGACTTAAGATCCCTTCCCACCCAAACCATTCCATGATTTCATGGAAGAGGAGCACTGGCTGGGAGTCAACCTAAACTTGAGACAGGTTTGAAAAACCTCAGTGCAGATTTTTGGGATGAAGGTTCCTGTTGCTGAAAAAGGGCCTTTTGAACTGACTGGGAAGGAGGGGTTAACTGGGGATAAAATGAGGATGTTTTTGAGGCAGCACAATGTGTGTCCACATTCCTTCCAAGGGAGAGCTGTGGTTTATGGTCTGTGACACAGGATGTAAAGGCAATGGAGATTTGGTTAAAAAATACTTATTAGTGATTGGTAGGACACCAAAAGATGGGTTTTGATGGGAAATCAGTCCCTCATGCTGTCAGGTTAATGAATTAGGCCCGGCCCTGGTTTTTCCTGCTCTCTCCCAGTCCTAAAAATGCTGCTGCAAAGCGTCCTGGGGACACCCTGGTTAGAGACACGAGTGAGGGCTTTGCCCTGGTGTCAGGGAGCTCCCAGGCCCTGCTCTGTTGCTGGCCCTGGGGGATGTGCCCAGAGCAGTTTCTCCCCCGTTGTGCAGGCTGGCAGTGAACAACGCCACCATGATGGGGACAGTGCTCAAGATGACCGACCGCAGCCACCGGCAGAAGCTGCAGCTCAAGGCTCTGGACACGGTGCTCTTCGGGCCTCCTCTCTGTGAGTACCCAAATCCCACCTGCCAGCCTTGGGATCGACCCCCAGGGCCACCAGGCCTGCTCAGATTGGGCACCAGAGCCAGGCCTGGGTGACCCAAAGTGCCCAGCACAGCCTCAGCCAGGGGAGTCATCCCAGCACGGTTCCCCTGGAGCAGGAGCGGGTTGTCCTGGAGCTATGGGAGCAGCTCTGTAGCCTGGAGCACCCTGGGCTGGCATTCCCAGCCTCACAGGGCTCTCCCAGAGGTGCAGCTGGGATCTCCCACTGCCCTGCTGGGATCTCCACAGGGTGAAACCTGCTGCCCTTCTGAGGTGCTGCAGGGCAGCAGTCCTGCTCCCAGGGCAGCTGCTGCCATGTCCTGGAGCTCTGTCATCCTGTCCTGGGCTTTCCTGGAGCTCCACTGTCATGTCCCGAGGCTCTGCTGGTGACTCAGGCTGTGAACTACCCACCTCTGGAGGAGGGAAGGAGCAGCAGGCTGGATGGGAGGTGCAGGATGGTGGTGGGAGGCCCTGGGCTCCTTTGGTGCTTGATCAGGATCTCAAGCTCGTGCTGTGCATCTCCACGCTCCAGGTGCTCCCAGTTCCCTCTGGCCGTGTCTGCTCCCTGTTGAAGGTGCTTTTGTCTCTGCTTCTCTGGCATGGCTTTCTCCTGGGCTTTGGTGCAGAGGGGTGGAATCCCCCCTTTCCTGCTGCCCATGAGGGGGTCACCACAGGAATTTTGGGGTCCCGGTGCTCGTGGCTGGGGCATGTCTGGCCTCTCCCACTCCAGCACCCCCAAGTCCTTCTCCCCAGGGCTGCTCCCCAGCCACTCCCACCCAATCCTGGGAAAACTGCCTGCACAGTGTGAGCCACAGCGTGGGGCTTGGCAGAGCCATGGGGAGGAAATCACAAGCCTGGCTTGTGCAATCAGCCGTTTTTGCTCACAGTTATTGAAAAGCCTCTTTTTGCACAGGCACAGTTTGTTTTTCATTTGTTACCTGTGTTAAATGTGAAGCTTTTTGGTGAGTTGGTGGCCTGGCCAGGGCTGGTGGAGCCAACCTGGGTGAGCTCCTCCTGGGTGGCTCCAGCCCAGTGACTCCTGTGCTGGGGGCAGAGTTTTTCCAGAGTTGTTGTGCTGTGTAACTGGCAGAGTGAATGGCTTGTACTGGCTGGGAATTAATGTCTGTTGCCATGCTGGAGCCGTTCGTTCTGCCCTGCAGCTCCCTGTGCCTGCAGCCTGACCCTCCCTGGGGCAGGGAGATCAAAGTGTGCAGGGAGCCGTGCTGGGGCTGCTCACACAACCTCCCAGCTCCTGCCTGGCAGCTTTCCAGGCCAGCCTGGGCTGGTGGAAGGTGCCCCTGCTCACAGCAGGAGGTGGAATGGGACGAGCTTGGAGGGCCCTCCCAGCCCAAACCATTGCAAGGTTCTTGCTGTATATACAGGGTGTGTGAGAAGAGGTTGGGTATTAACTCTGCAGCTGAAGGAGAGGTTGATCCCTTCTCAGAATGCAAAATTTGCTGGTTTCTGGTCATCTGAATGGCTTTGTCTCCAGTCATGGGGAGAGATTGTTTATCTAAACCAATTCCTTCAGGAATGGATTGCAAAACACCTTTCAGGAGCCACCAGCAAGTGGCAGCTTTGGGCAGTGCTCAGTGACCTTTTAAGCTGCAGAAGCTGCTTCACACCTCCTTCCCCATGGTCAGGGAAGGTGGCTCTGGAGGGGAGCTGGGCTCTGGGGGTCTCTGAGCTGCTGGCAGTGCCACGTGGTGCACAGGTACACAGTACCAAGGGTTTGTCTCTTCTCTTGAAGCTCTGTTCACCACAGGTGTAAAAGCTTTGATAAAAGCAGCCTCACTTGGAGCCCCAGGCCTCCTGCAGGCTCCTAAATCCAGACACCCTGCTGCCAGTGGGGAGCACAGCAGGTGAACACTGGGCTGTTCCTGCTGCTGGGTGAAGCTTTTCCCAACCCAGGGCTCCAGGGGCTGGTGTCTGGCTCGTGGAAGAGGTTTCAGCCAGATTCCATGGCCAGTTTCCATGTGGATCTGCAGGCTCCTGCTATCCCTCCAGGTCTGGTTCCTGCTGCCAGACTCCAGCCCTGCCATTTCCTACAGCAAACAGGTCTGGCCACTTCAGCTCTGTAATTAATCCAAGTGCAAGGGAGCGTGGTGCAATTATAATCTAAGCAAGATGAGGTGATTCCTTCTTCTGTGTCTGTCCCTTTGGGGTCCTGTTCCTGTGGTTCAGGAATTTATCTGGCACAAAGCAGCACAACTTCAGGTAAAACATGGAATCCCAAACTGGTTTGGGTTGGGAGGGACCCTAAATCCCACCCAGTGCCACCCTGCCATGGCAGGGACACCTTCCCCTGTCCCAGGCTGCTCCCAGCCCCAGTGCCCAGCCTGGCCTGGGCCACTGCCAGGGTTCCAGGGGCAGCCCCAGCTGCTCTGGGCACCCTGTGCCAGGGCCTGCCCACCCTGCCAGGGAACAATTCCCAATTCCCAATCTCCCATCCAGCCCTGCCCTCTGGCACTGGCAGCCATTCCCTGGCTCCTGTCCCTCCAGGCCTTGTCCCCAGTCCCTCTGCAGCTCTCCTGGAGCCCCTTCAGGCCCTGGCAGGGGCTCTGAGCTCTCCCTGGAGCCTTCTCCTCTCCAGGTGAGCCCCCCCAGCTCTGCCAGCCTGGCTCAGCCCCGTGCCCCCTCTGGCTCTCTCCTGCTGTCACTGTCCCAGGCCTGGGGGCTCTGCAGGTGCAGCTTTGCTGCTTTTGAACTTGGGAAAGGACTTTCTGTCATTTCAGCTCCTTCCCTGCTGCTCCTGTGCCCTGAGCCAGAGGTTCCACAGGAGCCTCAGATTGTTCCTGTGCATGGATTGTGATTTAAATCCCTCTGGCTTGTCCCTGGCCCTCAGCAGGGCTGGCACAGCCTGTTCTGCACCCGGGTGGCCGTGGCTGCTCCCAGCAGCAGGCAGGCCTGAGCTCACCTCACACCTGCAAAGGCTGCAGGAAAAGCCACCTACACCACGGAAAACAGGCTTCTCTACCTTTCTCATTTCCTTTTTGTGGGAAAGGAGGGAGAACAGGCAGTTTTATCACAGACTGATTGTTCTGCTCTGCTGCAGGACTTGATGTCCTGCTGGGTTTGCAGCTCAGCCTGGGCTTGGTGTTTGAAAGAATGAAAAGGCTGAACAAGGGGGTAGGTCTGGAGCTGCAGGACAGTTGGAGGGTTGGTTGGGATTACATACCAGAAAAAAGCTTCTACAGTTAAGGTGAGAAAATGGAGATGTTCCCAGGGTTGGAGCCCCTCTGCTCTGTGGGGCCAGGCTGAGGGAATGACTCCCAGTGCCAGAGGGCAGGGCTGGATGGGATATTGGGAATTGGGAATTGTTCCCTGGCAGGGTGGGCAGGCCCTGGCACAGGGTGCCCAGAGCAGCTGGGGCTGCCCCTGGATCCCTGGCAGTGCCCCAGGCCAGGCTGGGCACTGGGGCTGGAGCAGCCTGGGACAGGGGAAGGTGTCCCTGCCATGGCAGGTGAGGGATGGGATGAGATTTAAGGTCCCTTCCAACCCAAACCATCCTGGCATTCCATGCTTCTGCATTTCCGTCCAGGCTGAGTTTTCCTCAGTTTCCTCATGCTCCCCTGTGTGAGGATGTGTGCAGTGCTGCTGTGCTGGAGCTGAGCACAGCTGGCACCAGGGGCAGGACAGGGGCCAGCCTGGCCTGGGGCTGCAGGGAATGGCCCGGGGGACAGGAGGGCAGGGCTGTGGTGGCTGTGGGAGGGTGGAACACTGAGCACCTGAGCAGTCAGCCCTGCTGCTCTCCAGGTGGGAAGTGCAGGGATCCAGGCTGAGGGATCTGCAGGCACTTGCCAGGACCTGCTCCCTCGGAAGGGGATGTTGTGATAATCCATCCGGGGCGGGAGCGGGGCCAGCGCTCCCCTCCTTAGTCCTGAGTGCTGGATTTACTCTGGGTGCTTGCAGGGGGTGATGGATCACAGGTGCTGCTGGGCTGTCTCCTGGGCCTTGGGGGGCTGCTGTCCCTCTCCCTCCGCAGGGCAAGCCTCTGCACTGGGGGCAGGGAGCAGCAGCCCTGTCCCCACGCGTCCATCCGGGTCGGTCCGTGCTGTGCTCTGCCTTTCCAGCTGGGGTTTCCACCTCCCAGGTCCCCTCCCCTGTCCCCCCAGCTCTGCCAGTGTCACAGATGTGGTTCAGCTGGAGGGGCTTCAGCTCCTTCCAATCCACCCCTGCCATGGCAGGGCCACCTCCAGAGCCTCAGCTTCTCTGGGCAGGGCCTGCCCCCTCGGTACAGGTGTTTTTCCCTGTCTCTGGTGTGGATTGCCTGTTGTTTGGTTCAAAACCAGTGGAAACTGATCGTTAGGTCCCAGCTCACTGGACTGAGCTGCTCTTTTATTTGTGGCTTTTCCAGCACACACTTGATTGAATTGAGTTACAGGAAAAAAATCTGCTTGACTCATGTTTTTGGGCTTTGTTTAACACTTGAGCCCCCACTTAATTACCTTCATCCTCTCACATGCATCAACACCTTTTTTTGAATTAACTGTTGAAAAAGGGAATTTCCACGCTGAGTTGTGCTTCTGATGGAAAGTTTGGCAACTTGACAGTTGGACACTTGAGCTGCCCCAGCTCTGTGATCTCAGCAGTGTTTTTCCAAGTGTTTATTTTGTTCTTAGTTACCTGTGCTGCCCTGTGGGATCACAGCCATTCTGGAGGGTTCCTGTGTGCAGTTTCCCCTGTACCACTTATTGCCAGGCCAATCAGAGCCAGAAGATTTGGAATTTCATCTTTTTTGTGGTTGTTGCTGTGACTCCAAATTGAATAAATATTATCAATTTCTAGTTTCCCCCTTAAATATTGACACAGCTCAACCTCTCCCTTGGTGAATCCTGTGCCACAGTTCCTTGTAAGACTGCCCTGAGTTCTCCTGTCCCAGCCTGGTGCAGGCAGAGCCCTTTGGAGCTCTCCCAGTGATCCTTTGGCTCCAGCAGGGTCTCTGGTCTCTTGCAGTGACTCGTCACAACCACCTCAAGGACTTCATGCTGGTGGTGTCCATCGTCATCGGCGTGGGCGGCTGCTGGTTCGCCTACATCCAGAACCGCTACTCCAAGGAGCACATGAAGAAGATGATGAAGGACCTGGAGGGTCTCCACAGGGCTGAGCAGTCTCTCCATGACCTGCAGGAGAGGTAGGTTCCCATTGTCCATCCAGCTGGAGCACTCAGCTCTTCCTGCACGGTTCTATTCCTTCAGATTTCATGAAATGCTTGGTTTTAGCTGTCCTGGTGCCTCACACCGGAGTCAGCCCTTCCTGAGGGAGCTGGCAAAGCTGCCAGCAGCTCTGGAGCTCGGATGGGGGCCTGGCTCCTCCTGCAGGCACTCCTGGACCAGGCTGTTCTTTCCCAGTCACAGAACCAGGGAATGCTTTGGGTTCAAAGGGACCTTAGAGCTTGTCTGGTCCCACTCCTGCCATGCAATCCGGCTCACGTGGAATTCGTCATCCAGGGTTGTTTCACCTTGGCTTTTGATGGGGAAAAAGCATGTTGGAACAGTGGGAGCAATCAGGGATTGGCACATCCCCTCTTGAACTCTTGGAGCTGTGTGGGGAAGCAATACCTGAGTTGAAGAGTGTTGCTTAGAAAATGAAAAAAATACATAATTTTGAAGTATTAAATAGGAATATCTGGGCTTTTGGCATATGGATCAAAACCTGCAGCCTCAGGAATGGGGTCTCTACTCCCAGGAATCACTGCAATGGTTCCAGTGGAGCTACTGATGGTAGAACCTGCTCCAAGAGAGCCTCTGGACAAGGATCTTCTGGGACAGGGAAGAGCCTTCAGCCTCGTGATGACAAACCCGTGGGGCGCTCTGGCAATGAAATATTTTAAGGGCAGATTTAGCAAATAACAGAGCAGGATAGTGTGGGTCTGGAACAATTTTCTGTGAGGTTTCAGTGGATTTTGGGAGGATAAACCTTTACTAGGCTGCCCTGTGAACTGATGGCTGCATTTCCAGTGACTTCTGTGAACGTGAGTTTGATGCCAGGTACTGGTCCTGGCCAGCCACGGGGTGTGGTGAGTGCCCTGTGCAGGCACCAGGGTCCCGAGGGTGTCAGGCTGCCCTGCAGAGCTGCAGCCAGCCAGGTTTTGGGAATCTGTGCCGTGCATCCCCAGGTCTGCAGCCCCACTTGTTGCCTAGGAGCCCATTACAGCCTCCAGGAGCCCATTACAGCCCACTCCTGCCCGGGAGGTTCCCCAGAGAGGTGGCACCGGTTGGTATCCGTGAGGAGAGCGAGCTCCCGGGTGATGCAGCCACGCTGGGCACAGTCCCCTGGCACAAATCACTCCCCTCTGTGGCTCCAACCCACAGCTGGTTCCACACAGCCTCGTGGAGTTTTATGTTACAGCTTGGAAGCACTCCCAAGGAAAGTTTGATTTCTTTTCTCTGCATCTGGAAGGAGACAGGAATGCCTTCTCCGTGTCCGTCCCTGCAGCAGCGGAGTCCGGGGCAGGCTGGGTGTCACCTCCGAGCTCCAAACTGGGAACGTGCCTGTGGGGAACGACCTTGGGGCCTGCTGCTGAGGGCAGAGCCACGTAAACAAGTGGATGTTCCTGGGAAGTTCAACTAATGCTCTAAAGCCCCTCAGGAAGAAACACAAAACCGCTGGTACTCGGCACAGCCTTAAGCCGGAGCAGCTCGGGAGGGCTCGTCCTGCACAGAGGGCACCGAGCAGGAGCTCGGGGGCTGGGAGGTGAACTGGGGCCTTGGGAGGCCTCTTGAGGGGAAATGTTCCTTCACTTCCTCATCCCTGCCTGGCAGGGTCCAGCTGGGATCTTCAGCTGCCACAGGAACAGCGAAAACTGCGGACAGCCCCAGTGCTCCGGGGCTTGTGGAGAACTTGTGCTGGAGTTCTGCCCTGAGACTTCTTCTCCAGGGCTTGAAGGGCCCTGCTGTGCTGGCTGGGTGAAGCTCAGTGCTGAGCAGACCTCTGGAAGGCAAGGGATGGCTCTGCAGTGCCAGTGCTGCTGGAATTTGCTGAGCAGCTCAGACACGCTCTTCATACCAGAGCCCAGCCTTTATCCATCCTCAGAGCACCTTGGAGAACAGCCTGCAGCAGTGACACTTCCCAGTCCACTCAGTGACTCACCGACATCATCAAGTCTTGGCACATCTACTGAAGCCTGAAAGGAGTGGGCAGGTCTGTTTTGGAGATGTGTGGGTTGTATGGAATCTCCTGGAATGTGAGCCCCCTGGTTGCCCAGAGCAGCTGGGGCTGCCCCTGCATCCCTGGCAGTGTCCCAGGCCAGGTTGGACACTGGGCTTGGGAGTGGGGCACGACAGGACCCAGGGCTGTGCCAGCAGGGCGTGGGGGGTGTCCTGGTGACTGCAGGCCTGTGCCAGCCTGTGCAGGGCCTGTCCCAGCTGGTGTCAGACACGTGTTTTCAGTTCTGCAGCAGCTCTTTGTCACTGTCATCTTCACTTTGGGACAGCTCCGTGTCTCTGTTGGATTCCTCTTGGTAATGGTCTTGGCCAATGGTGTCTTCCCCTTGGGACAGCTCCTGGTCTCTGTTCAGCTCCCCTGGGGACAGCTCCTGGTCTCTGTTCAGCTCCCCTGGGGACAGCTCCAGGTGGGTGCAGTCTGCCCTGGGACAGGTGACACTGGGATCCTCTCAGGGGGTCACTGGCCCAGCTGGTGCCCTGCCAGCCTCACAGCCCTGCTGGGAGCCTCAGCACAGGTCAGCTCCTCACAGAAGATCCCACTGATCCATGGAGATCCAGGGTTTCACTGCTGCCACATATTCCTGCTGGTTCAATTCTGTCGTCAGGAGGAATAAGAATGTCCAGGCAAGATTAAGAAATGTCTGAATCTGCAGGATTTTGTGGGAGGAACGTGAATCCATCCCATCCAGGTGGTCTGATGTGCTCTGGCAGATCTCCCCCTGGTTTGTTTTATCAAAGTCTTCATTTGGGTGAAAACACCAAAAATTGAGCTTAATTTGAGACTCATTAGAGGAAATCTGGGTGTGCTGTGGGAAATGAGGAAAATGCATCCTGAGTATTTGATAAACAAACCAGGCTAGGACTGAGCAGTTGACAATTTCCTTTCTTCCCAGCCGTGGTGAACTGCCTCTGCCATCCCCATGGGCACAGCAGGGCACAGGGCTGGCTCAGGAGAACAGAGCAGGGCACAGGGCTGGCTCTGGAGGGCACAGCAGGGCTGGCTCTGGAGGGCACAGCAGGGCACAGGGCTGGCTCTGGTGGGCACAGCACAGCAGGGCTGGCTCTGGTGGGCACAGCAGGGCTGGCTCTGGTGGGCAGAGCACTGGGCTGGCCCTGGTGGGCACAGCAGGGCTGGCTCTGGTGGGCACAGCACAGCGGGGCTGGCTCAGGAGGACAGCCCTGGTCCTGGCTCCTGCAGGCCCGGGGAGCTGGCCCTGCACTGGCCCTGGCTCTGTGTGTGTTGCAGGCTGCAGAAGGCGCAGGAGGAGCACCGCTCCGTGGAGGTGGAGAAGGTGCACCTGGAGAAGAAGCTGCAGGACGAGATCAGCATCGCCAAGCAGGAGGCACACCGGCTGCGGGAGCTGCGCGAGGGCACCGAGAACGAGCTGAGCCGGCAGAAATACGCCGAGCAGGAGCTGGAGCAGGTGAGGGCTCACCTGGGGAGGCACCTGCACGGAGACATGGCCCTGAGGGCACTGCTGCTGCATCCCCCTGGGGAATCACTGAATGGCTGCATTGGGAGCGACCTCAGAGCCACCCAGTGCCACCCTCTGATGGTTGTGACACAAGAATAACACACCCACACACGATGTGCCAGCATCCAAACAGGAACAGGAAAAAAACACTTTGTTTTTCAGACCTCAACATTTATAGAATTCCAAAAGTGACAGTGGATTGGAGGATGGCATTGCCACCTTTCCAACCACACTGATTAGACTAACAGTCCATCAAAATTCGCCTCCTACATAGAAAAATACAAACAATCATTATTTACATGAAAGTGTGTAAAAACTCCATTAGAAGAATGTCAACATCAGAAGGCTTAGAAAATCTCAAAAGAACAGGGCAACACCATCCTGCCATGGCAGGGACACCTTCCCCTGTCCCAGGCTGCTCCCAGCCCCAGTGCCCAGCCTGGCCTGGGGCACTGCCAGGGATCCAGGGGCAGCCCCAGCTGCTCTGGGCACCCTGTGCCAGGGCCTGCCCACCCTGCCAGGGAACAATTCCCAATTCCCAATCTCCCATCCAGCCCTGCCCTCTGGCACTGGGAGCCATTCCCTGGCTCCTGTCCCTCCAGGCCTTGTCCCCAGTCCCTCTGCAGCTCTCCTGGAGCCCCTTCAGGCCCTGGCAGGGGCTCTGAGCTCTCCCTGGAGCCTTCTTCTCTCCAGGTGAGTCCCCCCCCTNGAACAATCCCAGCTGTGCCAGCCTTTCCTCCCAGCAGAGCTGCTCCATCCCTCTGCTCATCCTGGAGCCTCCTCTGGGCTCTCTCCAGCAGCTCCAGCTCCTCCCTGGGCTGGGCCAGCTCTGCAGGTGGGCTCTCACCTGTGGGGCACAGGGGCACAATCCCAGTCCCTTTCCTGCTGCCCACACTGTGGGACCAGCCCAGGGCACGGGGGTTTCAGGTCCCAGTGCTCGTGGCCAGGGCCTGTGGAGCTTCTGCCCCCAGTGCCCAGCCCCTTCTCCCCAGGGCTGCTCCCAGCCCCTTCTCCCAGGCTGTGTTTGTGCTGGGACTGCCCCGAGCCAGGGGCAGGACCTTGCCCTGGGTCCTGCTGAGCTGCACGAGGCTGGCACGGTGCCAGCCCCCCAGCCTGTCCAGGTGCCTCTGGATGCCCCATCCCTGCCCTGCAGTGTGTGCCCGCAGCAGCCAGCTCCATGTCACTGCCAGGCTGCGGCTGCCCTGGATCCCTGTCACCTACAGAGACATTCCCAGTCTTCCTGGCTTCCAGGGGACACCAGTCCTCCCTGCTCTCCACCCCCCAAGTCCAGTGATGCTGCTGCTCTTCTGCCTTTGCTTTCCCACTGCCCCTTGTGGAGGAAAAGCCCCGAGTCTCTTTTCCAGTGTCCATTACACACCCAGTTGCTGCTGTGGTGCTGGACAGGGCAGGTGCTGGCACCTTGTGACCTCCCAGCAGGAGCAGAGGGGTTGGACTTGCCCTGGAGCTGCACCCTCTGGGGTTTCTGACTCCCTCCCCAGTCCATGCAGTCTCTCTGTATTTGTGTTTTTAGGACAGATTTAGAATGAGTTCAGTGATGCTTTCCATGGATCAAAGGGGTGTGTAAGGGGTGGGTTGGAACAGCCCCGTGAGGCCATCCAGTCCAGCCATTCCCCAGCACAGCCAAGGCCACCACTGACCCTGTCCCCAGCTGCCACATCCTGTTAAATCCCTCCATGGATGTGACTCCAGCATTGCCCTGGGCAGCCTGTGCCAGGGCTGGACAACCCTTTCCACAAGGAAATTTTCCCAGTATCCAACCTTAACTTCTCCAAACCTACAAGGAAGTCCAAACCTTGTCCAAACCCAGAATCCCAGTTCACCTGAGGGACAATTCTCACCTGGCTGCACGTTACAGATCAGTTTACACTGAACCTGGGAGCCAGGCCTGCACGAGCCAGGCAGGTTCCTCGGGTGTTCCAAGGCTCTGTGTGTGTGTGTGTGTCCTCCCAGCTGTGTCCAGTCTGTTTTGCCATCAGGGAGGACGGGGAGGAAACCAAGGCAGGAATCCAGGGCTTCCCCTGGCAAGGCAGTGCCAAATGTGCTGGGGGCTCTGGGGCAGTGCAGGGGGACAAACAGCAAATTCCCTTCCTGCTCCCTTCCTGTTCCCCTTCGGGGACAGCAGCAGCCCCGAGCCCCTCGGTGCCCGTTTCCAGCTCTTAGCCAGCCTCCCTCCTGTGGCCATCCAGCCTCTCCAGGGCCCGGGGTGTCCCTGCTGGCACACACAGACACTGGGGCAGGGTGCTTTGGGCAGCCCTGGGGCTGGCTGGCCGCGGGTGCCCTTGGCCCCGGCCGGCTCCCGGCTCTGGAGCGGCCCAGCTCTCACCCTGCCCTCGCCCTGCGTTCCCACCCAAGGAGCCCAGGAGCTGACGTGCCCCGTGTGTGCCCAGGCCGTGGGCAGGTGAGTACTGCAGTGTCCCAGCAGCAGCACTGTGTGACCGTAACCAGCACTGCCCCCCAGCTCCAGGACACTCGTGACATTAACCTGTCACCCCCGTGACCCCACAGCTCCTCCAGTTCAGCACAGTCCCTGTCCCAGGGAGCATTAACCAAGGTCTCCTTCTGCACCACTGGGTTCTGATCACCAAAACCATGCTGCAGGGTTTGGATGGTCCTGCTGGAGTTGGGTGTCCAGGATGGAGAAGTGTCCTGTTCCAGGATCTTCATCCATCCATCCCTCTCTCCTCACTGGCTCACCCTCCACAGACCCAGAGAACACTGAGAGAATTGTGGAATAGAATCCCAGACTGGGTTTGGGCTGGAGAGACCTTAAATCTCATCCCATCCCACCCCTGCCATGGCAGGGACACCTTCCCCTGTCCCAGGCTGCTCCCAGCCCCAATGCCCAGCCTGGCCTTGGGCACTGCCAGGGATCCAGGGGCAGCCCCAGCTGCTCTGGGCACCCTGTGCCAGGGCCTGCCCACCCTGCCAGGGAACAATTCCCAATTCCCAATCTCCCATCCAGCCCTGCCCTCTGGCACTGGGAGCCATTCCCTGGCTCCTGTCCCTCCAGGCCTTGTCCCCAGTCCCTCTGTAGCTCTCCTGGAGCCCCTTCAGGCCCTGCCAGGGGCTCTGAGCTCTCCCTGGAGCCTTCTCCTCTCCAGGTGAGCACTCCTGGAGCTCTCCCCGCCTGGCTCAACCCCGTGGCTCCTCTGGGCTCTCTCCACATCCTCCTGATGTTGAGCCCCAGGGCTGGAGGCTCTGCAGGTGGGGTCTCACCAGGGCAGGGTATAACTGTTATATAAATTTCATTATAAATTGTTGCTCTTAGTGATCCAAATGGGGTCTTAAAGATCCTCCCAGGGGAGTGGAGACACACAAAATAACTCCTGTTTGCACGGATTCCCTGCAGAACCACGAGAGTTTGGGTCGTGGACACTCATCTTAGCCACTGGTCCTTGCCTGTTCCACAACACTTCCCTTTCCCACCATCCCCTGAAAACATTGTTCCTGTGAGTGTTATGAGCACTGCTCTACCCCAAACAACCAGTGACAGATTCCCTACCCATGTTTTCTCAGTATTCCCAAATCCCAGATGCCTGTGGGTGATGGGCAGAGTTCTGCTGAGGTGGGAGCAGCACCTGACACTGCTGGTGTCCAGTGGGAAAAGGCAGGAAAAACCCGGGCTGGGGGAGTGATTTAGGCAGTTTTATCCTGAACAACCCTAAATCACACACGAGTGGTACAAGTGTTTGACCTCTTGTGTGTGGTGCCTCGGGGCTGCTCCTGGGTGGATGGTCCTTCTGGGTAAAACATGAATTTCAGAGATCAGCCTGTACTCTGGGGCTCTTGGCTCCCCAAACCCCCCCGGGCTGGGCTGGGTGAGGCGTGACCAAGTTAAAGAAGAACACATGCAGGGAAAAGCTCCAAGTGTGAGCAATCCTTCACAAAAACGCTGCTCTGATCCGCCCACCGCCGCCAGGAAAGGGCTGGGAGCTGCAGGAGCAGGGGAGCTGCTGTGGGTGGGAGGCAGAGCTGTTGTGCAGGGTGAAGCCACAGCCCCCCCGAGCCCCGGGGTGCTGTGGTGGCACAGTGCCCCGTCCCTGCAGTGTGTCCTGGGACTGTGGTGCCATCCTGCTGCTGCTCCAGGCTGGGACACCTTCCCTTCCTGCAGGGCTGGGAGAGCCTCTCCACAGGGTGGGCACTGCAACACACGAGTTCATTCTTGGTGGTCTGCACCACTGGAGGCTTTTCTGTGAGGCTGCAGTGTCCTCAGCTGGCTTCTCAGCCAGTCCCTTCTCATCCTGTATCTCTGGGGGGTGTCAGGGTGTGCAGGAGCCGGGGCTGGGGTGGAAGGAGAGACCCCAGGAAGGGCTGATCCAGCCAGGCTGTTTCTTTTCCTGACCAGCACCACATGTTTTGTGTCTAAATATTTTTCTCACTTTCTCCAGTGTGGAAGTTGTCTCCTGACAAGCTCCCTGGGCTTGGCTCGGAGCTGTGGTGAGACAGGGATTGCCTGTCAGGGGTTCTGCAGGGGAATCTGGGGGATTTGCAGACAGGCAGCAAGCTCTGCAGATGTTTCTAGAGGCTGCAGAAAACCCCCAGAGCATCCTCTCTGTGACCCTAATTCCCTTTGAACAATCTCATGCACCCTGCCATCAGCTCCAGAGGGTTTTCCTGTGGCTTGTGGTGACATGGAGGGGTCGAGAGGGAGCACAGCACGGTGCTGGCTGTGAGTTCCTGGGCAGGGAGCTCAG
>VZRH01002325.1:55647-75980 GCA_013397555.1 Urocynchramus pylzowi | reverse complement strand
CCCAGAGCGGCGGGAGGAGGAGGAGGAGGAGGAGGAGGAGGAGAAGGAGGAAAAAGAGGAGGAAAAGGAAAAAGGAGGAGGAGCGCACGGTACGTGAGGGGCGGCGAGTGGTGCTGGTCCCTCCCGCTCTCCCCGACCCTGTCCGCCGGGGCCGGGAAGACCGAGGGAAGGAGGAAAAGGAAAAAAATGTGCGGGGCTGGCCTGGCTTGCAGCAGCCGGCCAGGCCCGTGAGGGTCGGGGCTCCTTCACGGAGTCTGGAGAAGTGGAACAGGGAGAGGGGATCCCATCCATCCATCCATCCAGACATCTCCCAGGGCTGCCAGAGGCTGGGCCGGGCTCTGCTCAGCGGGGCCAGTGCCAGCAGCAGCAGCAGTGGCCACAAAATAAAGGGCAGCAAGGTGCAGGCCAGCAGGAGGAAGAACTTGTGTCCCTGGAGGGGCAGAGGGCTGGAAGAGCTGCCCAGGGAGGGCCTGGAGTGTCCCTGTCTGGGGACATGCCAGCCCCAGCTGGACACGTTCCTGTGCCTCTGACCAGGGCACCCTGCTTGGGCAGGGCTGGGCTGGGGCAGCTCCAGGGGAACATTCCAGCCCCAGGGATGCTGGAGTCGGTGATTCTTCACAGCTGCCGTTTTCCAGAACCACACAGCTGTGTTTCAACCCTGTGAGGGAACCGTCCACTCCTCGCGTTTTTCAGTGAGGGCGATTTGCATCCCTTCATCAGGGCTGGGGCACTTGGGGAATTGCAGAAACACCTGCACTGTCTGTTTCCTGCTTTTCCCCTTTCCTGGCATCCAGGAGGCACAGAGCCTTGGGTTAACTGCTGTTGAGAGTAATGTGTTTCAAGTGCTAATAAATAATTTTTTGTCGTGGGCAGACAGGATGATGGTGTGACTCAGGGTCAGATAGTGAAAAATAATGAGCATTCTGTGAGATGCTGTGTCACTTGTATTTCTTGTTAAGGAGAGGTGTGATCTGGCTGTAATAGTTACAGGTTATTGTTGTGATAACCACTGACAGGACGAGGGGAATGGCTTTAAACTGCAAGAGAAGGTTTGGGGTAGATAAAGGGAAGAAATCCTTCCCTGTGAGGGTGGGGAGCCCTTGGCACAGGATGCCCAGAGCAGCTGTGGCTGCCCCTGGATCCCTGGAAGTGCCCAAGGCCAGGATGGACACTGGGGCTGGGAGCAGCCTGGGATAGTGGGAGGTGTCCCTGCCATGGAACAAGATGAGATTTATGGTTCCTTCCATCCAAACCATTCTGTGATTCAGTGGTTTGTTTCTGGTGCTGCCTGATGTCTCCACAAACACATCAAACCAGCTCTGTTTATGACACATCCTCATTGAAACGGGCAAGGAGAGGGGGGGGAGGCAAGCAAAAATGGCCAAATTCTCTGAGAGAAAAAATTATCTTCAAAACCCTGTGAGAAAACCCTTTGAGGGACAGGGAAGGTTTTGAAGCCACATTTTTGGGCTGCACTGCACTATTAAGGAAATATATGTTAAAAGTACAATACAGGGCAGACACCACAATGCTGGAACCAGTCCAGCAAAGAGCCCCAAAGATGATTAAAGGTGTTTTGGTGTATGAGGCAAGGCTGAGAGAGCTGGGATGAATCAGCCTGGAGAAGAGAAGGGTCAGTGGGATCTTCTGAATGTCCATAAATATGTGGTGGGAAGGAATAAAGAAGATGGAGCCAGACTTTCTTCAGTTGAGACAACACAAGAGGCAGCAAGCAAAACCTGATAGGTGAAATCTTCCAGTTAAACAGAAGTACAAAATATTCCCTGCTATGGTAATTGAGCACTGAAACAGATTCCCTGGAGAGGCTGTGGCATCTGAGGCCACATCTAAACCACTGGATGCCATGGTTTAGTTGAGGTGTTAGGGCATGGGTTGGGCTTGATGATCTTTAAGGTCTCTTCCAACCTAGTCATTCTGTGAATTCTGTGAATATCCATCCTTGGAGATAACCAAAACCCACATGGAAAACAATCCTGAGCAACCTGCTGCAGTTGGCCCTGCTGAGAGCAGGGGGAATGGACCAAAGGTCTCCAAAGTTCTCTTCCAGCTTCAGCTGTTCTGCAGATCCATGACTCCCTGATGGAATTGAAGAAAAGTCTTGATGTTATTTACAGCAATAGTTTTTTGTTGTTTTTTTTTTTTTCCCCTGTGCTTTGTTATTTTACCATTCAGTTGCTATGAATTAGTGAAATTTCTTGGTGTTCTTCTCATCTGCCAGCACTAACCTCCAGTTTGCTCTGCTTGTACCCTGTAGCATGGCAGGTACAGAAGAAGACTTCTTTTTGGAGGAGAAAAGATTCAAGCAGTTCTGTGAAGACTTTGTTAAACATTCACAGCAGATAGGAGATGGCTGGGAGTGGAGAACTAGCAAGGTAAAATAAAACAACCTGAGTGTTGACTTCTAGAAACTCTTGGTGGGCTTTTTGAGCTGTTGACAACCACCACAAGCTGAAACATCCTTTAAACTGCACAGGTGTGTTGAGGTGAGGGCTTAGGCCAGTGCAGGTATTGAGCAGGGCTGTGGGTTTCTGAATCCTGGCCAATCTATCAAAACCCTTTTTCAGCTGTGGGCAGAACCAGACAATCAAAGTGGTGTCACTGTGAAATTCAATCCCTCCTACTCTGTGTGTGGTTTTATATCCAAGGTTCACTTTAACCCTTTAGGCTGAAATAGCACATAGCCTTTGTTCTAGATCCTTGGCTTAGTATTCATTACAACACCTGTCAGTATTAATGATCAATTCTTATTAATTGCCTCTTCTCCATAACTTTCAAACATCTGCAATAATAACTACATATTGTTTCTAGGTCATTAATCAAATTTTTAAATAGCACAGGGCTAAGACTAGTCCCAAAGGACCCCATTAGAATCACTTCTTTTGTGATGATTTCCTCATTTTTTAAATTACACTTTGAGATCTGTGAATTAATAAATTTTCATCCTATAGCATGTGTAAGATTAGTGTGGGATTGTTACAATTTTTTAAAATTTCCACTTATAGAATCCACAGATATCTTAGGGAGTTCTGAGCATGTGTTGTTCCAACTTGCATGCTTATCAACCAAACATGTCTTCTGAAATGGCACTGACAAATTCTTTTTTCTTTAAGAAAAATGTTTTTACTACACATATTTTTTCATTTACTGAGTTCTGTATGACTTTTGTTATTTTGCTCAGGATAATGTCAAACGAATATGTGTATAGGTACACAAATTATCCAGTATATGTATTATAGTGTATAAATATATATTGATACAGTATATCAAAAATTACTGTTACAGTATATGAAGACATATTGATACATGCTGGCTTTCTCCAGCATGTAGGTTTTCATGTTCTCTTTTTTGTGTGTTCTTTCTATTGCAGAAAATCTGCTACTCTAGCTTTTTTTTTTTTTTTTAAAGAGTTTAATGGCTTCAGTGGTTTTCCATGTTTTCATGTTTTTTTTTATTTGTATAATTGTACATTAATATTTGTAACCCTTTCATCACAGACAATCAGAATTTCAGTAAGAGGGAGGACCTTGGACTTTGATTTGTTCTATTTAGGAGTTTTTATAAGACTGCAAATATTAGCCAAGTGTTACAATGCACCCTTTCTTACAGAAAACCATTTGAAACTTTAGATTTCAGTTCAAGGCTATATTTGTGAGGATTTATTCAACAAAGAAAGATGCTCTGAGCCTCTACTGGGAATTTAATACATGGGTCAAAGTCTGAACTTTCTGTGAAATAAGAAGCTTTGCTGGAAATAGCAGAATGAGATAGATTTTTGTTCTCATATAAAAAAATTCTAAGAGGGTTGTTTTCTTTTTTTAATGGGCCAAGTTGGCGACTCTGTGATTTCAGTGTGTGATAAAAACCTGGCCATGGAGACCATCCATTTGCAGTGTGGAGTCTGGGAAGAAAGCTTTTCCTCAACAAGATGTCTCATTGTCCTTTTGCCTTTTTCTTTTTTCTTTTTTTTTTTTTTTAACCAGTATATGTGTTGTGGGTAGTTTGGGGCACTCTTAATTTTGCTGATGTAATGCACTTGGATCCCATTCCTCATTCCTGACTCACGTGAATAGACCCATTGATAGCAGTGGGACCACACAAGTGAGCCAGGCTGGTAGAACTGTGTTCCTGTGTTCCCGTGTTTTCTGTGGAGATTAAATTTAGATGATGAAATACTCATTGTTCTCCTGGAGCTGGCTCTTGGTGCATAAGCTCACATGGCCCAGGCAGAACCCTGTATTTATAGCTGTAAGTGAAATGTTCCAAATGATGTTATTTTTATAATGTGTTTTCTTGGTTTGGGTTTTTTTTTTTTTTTCCCACCGGAAGAAAGCTGTAAAAAAGCCAAGAGCACCTCTACTGCAGGAGCTGGTGGAGCTGAACTTGGGTGCTGCTGTTGAGGATGAATGGTTAAATCTTGCTGTGGAGGGAAAGGTTTATCTGAAGCAAAGGAGGCCCTGTTTGCTCTCTGCTATATATTTGTTTCATATTTAGTGAGGTTAATCCAGGTAATCATACCAAAAGCTGCTTTAGTTCCTTTTGGCTTTTGGTACAGCTGCAGTAGGAAGGGACTCCCTTAGCACATTAGTGGGATCAGGGTTCTGGCTACAGCTGTGATTTATAGGGCTATAGAAGAATACAAAATACTGCTGAATGCAGCAGGAGGGATGCTCCTCCTTCCTGCCTGCTCTGATACACAGCTACAGAGACTGCTGGCTCCAGGTCTCCATCCCTCCATCCACATTTTCTCGTGGCACTCACAGAATGCAAGGGCTGTGAGGTTTGACTGCACTCTGTTGGGGGGAAGAACAGGTTCAGGGAGCAGGAGGCTCAGTCCAGCTCGCTGTGCCGTGGGGCATTCCACCTCTGTGGGTGGCTGCAGCCCCTCCTCTGCTGCTCTTAGCAGGACAAATACCTGTGCAGCTATCTCTCCTCCTTCCTGTTGGGAAGCTCCACGAGGAGACACTTGAGAGGAGCCAGGAGATGCTGGAGAGGGTGTTGAGAGTGAAAGAAGTGGATTTTCTGCCACCAGTTTAGGCTTAGTTTTTCTTTTCACCATTCTCTGCGCACAGGGTTCCTTGCTGCACTTGGCTCTGCAGCCAGGACTTGCAGGAAAGTTTGGTGGCTTCATGCTCTTAACAAGATTTGTTGAGAAAACAAGGCATGCAGTAGGAGAAGTGAGCAGTGTAGTTGCCTGTAGTGTTATTAATGCTTAAAAATCAACGGAAAGAGTACATGTAGAGTGCATTATCCTTTTTGTTAATGTGTGAAACTTGATCAGAACAAAGTAAACAAGTAGCTCATGGTAGATTTTGGAGGTGTGTTTAATCTATGATGTCTTTGGAAAGAGAACTAGTGTGTCAGTGTAAACCCTGTGATGGTTTAAAGGTAAAAACAAATGGCATAAACTGTGTCAGCAATGACAAATTAACCAAAGAGTTAATTCATAGTTAAATTTGCAGTCTTGTCAAGTAATTTAATGCTATGTTAATGAATTTTGTAGCAAGACTGTTTTGAATGGAATCCTTTTTCATCAGATGTTGTGCATATGCTCTCTGTTTGTCTAAAATAAAATGTAATGAAACAGCTAATAAACTCCCAATTTATTTGTTTCCTTTGAGAAATAAATCTTCGACGTGCAACTACTGTTCTTTGTGTTCTGTACATGCTTTCTTCCTTTCAGAGTGTACCTGTTATTAAACCTTTTCTCTTAAACGTTTTCTCTCCTCTTGCCCCTAATTAGGAAAAATAAAATGTGCAGGTAGACAGGCCAGTAATGCAGGAAAACTCCTAAACCTTTCTTGTGCCACTCTGGGATTGTACAAGGGCACTTAACAGCTGTGGGCTGTGTGGCCTGGGAAGCAAAATGATAAAATTTGAGCTGGGAGAAGGCACAGTTTCATCTATTTTTTTCTTACATTTGACCTCAGAGGTAATCAAGAGAAGGGAACAAGTTGTGACTCTGCATACATAAATTCTGAAGTGGTTTTGTTTTGTTTTGTTTTCAGAACTTTGTAAAGTTAGAGGGGGAAACAGAGCAAAACCAAACCAGCCTTGCACGAGTTGGGAAGTTAATCCTGGCATGACTGCTTTGAAATAGGTCAAAATTGTTAATAGCTCCTCATCTCTTCATCACCTTGGTGCACTGCCTTCCTGTTCTTTGGCACTTATCCTGATCCCCAGGGTGCAGTTGTCTTATTCCATTAATAGCTGTATTAAACTTTATTTTTGCTGTTCAGGTCTTTGACTTCCTTCAACACCAAGAACTGGTGTAAACGATCCGTGAGAAGGTGCTGAGGAGCACTGCAGTCCTCGGTGCCTATAAAAAGACTTGGAGCCTGTGCCTAAATACCATGCTCTGTTTATTTTCTAGAACAGTGAAGGCATTTACCATTTTGGTTACAGAAAATTTCTTTTTTCTTTCTCTTTTTCTGGACGCAGGACCTTGGTGATGGTTATCTTAGTAAGACACATTTCCAAGTAAGAAACAGACACATCCCACCAGACCTCGAGGAGAAAAACAATGATAACACTGAACAAATGTTATTTGCACATGTAGAAGTAAGTACAGATTTTTGAACTCAAGTGTTTATAAAATAAGTAATAAAATTAAAAACCACTATGCTATTAAGTCCTTGCAGCAAGACTTCAGATCTGAAGTTACCAGTGGCTTTTAATTAATTGTCTTACAGTTATAGGAAAACTAATTAATGCACCTGATTGAGATGTGCAGCTGTATTGGTGATGAAAATTGGGAAGAAATGAAAAAGATTCCAGCATCCTTTATGTAGGTGTTCTCCTCATAGGATGATATTTCTTAGCATTTTGATTCACTAACATTAAGGAAACTTTTTTTTTGTGTGTGTGTGTGTGTTTGGAAAAAGCAAGATTTATTTATCCTACAGGTAAATGTTAGTTAAAAGAATAAAGGAAACTTTGAGGTTAATACTTATTTGAAGTACTTATATATTGAATAAATACTTATTTATTGAATAAGACTTTAATACTCAGTGGCTACTTTTCTACTGTGGAACTGACTTAAAGACTGAGCAATTTTTTGAAGCTGGTGGTGGGCAATGAGATGTTCCTGAAGGGGAATAAATGTCTTTCTTCCAGAAAATGAAAACTGTTCATTAAACACTGGTTGGACTGATCTGAATAATTATTTGCTTGCTTGAGTCTTCATTAGACCTCCAGATTATTGACTAATCAGGATATAAATGACAGGGATTCCCTCCCTTGTTATGTTGTTACCATAAATAAGAAAATAAAGCTTGGATTATAATAGACTGAGAGCAATGTATTGTGTCTGCTGTAAGCTGTTGAATAGGTGGATGTGGTAAACTTTGCAGTTACCTTTTTCTGCAATTCCTTTCCTTTTTTCATCAGCACTCTGATTGCATTCTTTTTCCCCACTGAGACTCTGGTACATTTAAGACATTTCTGGTCTGAAATAAGTATTCTTTTGGCCTGGTTTCTGAAGGAAATGGCACTTAAAACAATTGTGCTATTAGTCTGTGATACAGTAATTTCTACTGATTTTTGAGCTCACTTACAGGTTTCAGCTGCATTTTAAAGAGGGATAGATATCCAAGTCATTTAAGGAATAGCTGAGGCATTTTTCAAGTCTCTCTTTAAATGGTATTCTAGTATTTTGTAAAAAGAATGTGGGTATCAGTGCTTCAGGGGTTGTTATTTAATTGTCATTAACAGCAGTGTTTGTATACTTCAGTCCTGACTTGTAACAACACATTACTGTTTATATTGAAAATTGCTTTTGATTATTGTGACCTTTTTTTTTCCCTTAAATAATGAATCAAGTCTTCGTTACAGAGTGCATTTTAGAAGAACACCTGTAAAAAGCTATTGAGTCCTTCTTCTGGTGTCAATTACAGAAAATATCATAAAACAAAAAAGACTTCAGAGTCTCTAACATACTGAAAATGTTAAATACACCAAAATACTATAATAAATAATGCACTGAAATAAGATTCCAGGCCAAACTTTGTGATTTATCAGGATACTGAAGTGAGCAGACCTTGAGATATTTAGAAAGATTTCTTTGTTTTGAACCACAGTAGTGTGCAGGTTGGAAGGACCCTCTGGGAGAAGGAGCCTTTTTACCTGTTGTGTAGGAGCAGTAAAGATGAAGAGTGGAGCAAGAGAAAGGTCTCAGAAAATTGTGGGGGTTATAAAACCATAAGAAAAATAATTAATTTCTTCTTCAAAATATTCAATGCCTAATAGAGATGATGTAAAATTTACATTCTACATTGAGCTCAAGGGTAACCAGACTGTTAAAGTTATTTAATCTATCAAACAGGAAAATGAAATTTGCTTTGGATGTGTAGAGTAAAGCTGAGTGTTTAACACTAAGAAATATGAAAATGGTGACTGTAGAGAGGTTACATTTTCTTAAGCAGATCAGTTCCTGTGTAAGATGCATGTTCTTTTTCACAGCTATTGAGTGCTAGAGACCAATTCCACTCTAATAACAATCTGTTGTTTAAATAGGTGTTAGGTTTTGGTTTTTATTCTTTTAGTTTTAATATATGTTGCACCCATAAATCACGTGGTGTTACGGAATTACTGCAATCTGTTTGAATAAGTTATTGAAATACATCCTGATGAAAAGCAAAAGTTGTGGTTCTGGTGGAAATTGCAAAGGTTTCTTCTAGCTATATGCATTCAATATTTACTATTTTTTTTTTTTTGAAAATTAATGCATTTTATTTTTATATTTGGAGCTTAAAGAAGCCCTAAACGGGAAATAAAATTTGTTTTGTAAAAAATGGCTATTGACTGATAGTCTCATATTTCGCAATTTTCAGTTCTAGAATTACTGCTATGATCTTGATTTTTCTGTATTGTATCTCTGTTATTTGTATCTTATTGGAATATTTCCATCTGACTAATCCGATCTCCTCCAAGGTGTGGTAGATACAATGCATGTGCATATAATAATGTAATTAACCAGGAACAGTAAGAAAGGAAAAATACGGAAATTAAGATCTGAGTAATCGACATTCATTGTTGGGAGCAATCAGTGTTGACACAAATAAAAAAAGACTGTGCTGTGGAATATGCCAGGGCATAAGAGGCCAGAAGACTTTTCTCCCCTCATCCTGGAAATCCAGTTCAGAGGTTAGAAATAGAAAGTTAGTTTTGGCAGAAAAGGTGAAAATTTGGAGGAAAATCAGGAGACAGATTTTTGAAGTTGGGTGAAGTTATGGGAAAGTTATCCATAGTGAGGATTTAACTCCTGTGTAAGGCATTGAACCCAAGAGACATCAGGGAGGAGGTGATGTAGAATAAATCATAAATATATCCTGTTACAGTGGGGTACAGTTAAGATGTGAGAATTGCAGAGGGGCAAAATTATCATCATTCTTCTACTTTTTAGCCTGTGAAGAGACACTGAAACCTAAGGATATGATAAAGAAAATACACAAATAGCCTGAAGTAACTTTATCCAAATAGAAAATCAGTTACCAGTTATCACAGTTTCAAAAATGTGCTAATCTTATGGGATCTACTGGAAACCAGACCAATTTATTTGGAGTTTGTTTCACCTCATTGATTAGCACGGACGGTTAATGTTTCCAACTTTCCATCTCATTGATTGGTGTGTAAATATCAGGAGCCTTCCTGGTGGAGGAGTGATGAATAACTTTGTATTCTGGTCTTTTCCACAGAGCAGTCTGTATTATGTGCTGGTTCCTTTTATACAAGTTGTGTTTTCATCTGAAAACCAAGAATAAAATTCTATGTGGGTTTCTTTCTGCTTATTTTAGATATCTGCAATATAGAGCTTGTCACTTAAATCTTTGTTTCAGCCTGAGGAGGTAAAAAAGCATTTTTGGGTATAAATCAGTTGACCTATTTTAGGTGTCTCCTCCAAGAGAGGATGAGTCTAAAAGTGTGTTTTTCCTCAGGGGTGATCAAGGTTAAGCTACATGGCTGTGGATGCCTGCATGTTGTCATGTGAGCTCCCTACAACAAAAGGTGGCTCTGGGCTGCTTTGGAATTTGTGGTTTCCTTTGGAAATTTCCTTTGGAATTTTCACTGGGAATTTGTGCTGGTGACTTCACTGGAGCAGAGATTTCACTGTGATGGTGGAGCTCATACTTAGTTGAGGATTGTGTTTTGTAAAGTAGCAACTTAAAGGCAGTTTAAGAAAGCTTGTCTTTTTATACTTGGCAGTGTCTCAGTTGTCAAGCTGTTTATCTTAATGAGGTGCCTGGGGGTCCTCTCTTAGGCAGACCCTATTTTTCCATTTTTCCATCCTCCTGGAAAAGGACACACTGTTCTTCTGATACGCCATCCCCTGTTTTTTGTGGTTTTAGTTTAATCAAGATGTTTATTTCAACAATCTGATTGGTAAACAGAAACTACTAATGACATTGTGAGTGATGATAAACTTCAGGCCAAGCTGGTGGAGGATGCCCTTCTGACCAGCGAGATGAGATTCAGTCCCTTGGATATGAGCTGAAGAGTCATAAACCTTTTAGAGTCTCTTCCAAAAGAATAAAAATAGCCTGAGATGCAAAGCAAGGGGCAGATAGGAACACACGGGCGCCATTTGAAAATTTTTAAGTTGCCATTTTGTTCTGGTTAAATTTTTATTGAATCAGTTGTTGTCTTTCTGAGCTGTTCTGACTTTATGCCAGCTGAGTGTCATCTGTACTTTTCCACAGACAGCATAAATCTTGTGTAACCACCATAAAGCGTTCTGGCTAATTCAACAGCAATCTTCAGTATGTATTCTTTCTTGATCCAAATCAAATCTGTCCTCCCAGGACATCTGTCAGGGTCTTTATCAGTGAACATGGGACTGTGTCTTCTTTTCTAGCAAGGACAGAACAGTACATACATTATTGCATGAATTGTTGATAAGGTGAAAAATACTGTACGAGAG
This sequence comes from Urocynchramus pylzowi, assembly GCA_013397555.1. Lineage (NCBI taxonomy): Eukaryota > Metazoa > Chordata > Aves > Passeriformes > Fringillidae > Urocynchramus > Urocynchramus pylzowi. The sequence continues at coordinate 65,044 of VZRH01002325.1, read as the reverse complement.
TCAAAGTGAAGGTAGTTCTCCTGCCTCAAAGAGCTTATACTCTAAATGAGTAAAATGGGAAAATCTGGATTCACTTTATGCATTCTCTTTGTTTGTTATTCAAATAGCCCAAGGGAAGCAATAACTTGGAGTAATAATTCTCAGTGTGTGGTTTGTCTCAGCTCCTCTGGGCATTGCAGAAGAAGTGAGTCACCATGGAACCATTCCTGGAGCTGGAGCCACTGCCACTTTATAAAGGAGTGGGCAGGTTGGGAATGCTGAAGGTCTGTTCATACCTGATACTGCCTTTGGAAAACGAGCCCTGAGCCCCAGCAAACACGCTGATGAAATTATGCATTTGCTACATTGTGCCCCACCTTTGCTGGCAGCTGTTCATGAGTGTTGGTGAGGATCTGCCTGATGGGGGATGTGGGAATGAGTCTGGCATCTTTCTTGAACGTTGCAATTCCATAATTTGCTGTTCAGCTGTGCTTTTAAGTTTGTAGAAAATAGAAAATGACAATTTTTAGCAATTATTAATAATTTTTTCTCTAAACAAATCCAGTATTTTTACAATTAGGAACAGCTCCTTTTTGGTTTTTTCCTGTGCAAAAATAAATAAGATGGACACAGTGTAAACATTTGCATAACCACAGTATTTGTTGGATGGTTAAGTGAAAACCCAGCAAACAGTGCTTAAGGAAAAAAATGTAAATACATTTAATAGAATCCAGCATTCACTGCAGGAAATAATGGAAGTACTTTAATAAAGAGGAAGAAAATCAAGTATTGCATACCCAAACCATCAGTTTGCAGCAAATGTGTTGGGCTCAAGAGCAGTGAAGTTGCTCATGTACCAGTACTGTTTTCAAATGTCACAGAAATGAAACCCAAATGGAGACCTGTAAAAAATAAATCAAGAAACCGCTCATGCTGAAGAGTTCTAAAGCGTATTGCAAAAACACAGTGAAGATTCTCGTGATTTTGCTTAAAAATCTATTAATCTGAAAGTGGAATCAGCCTTTATTAAACCACAGGAAAATATTCCGGTGTGGATTTTATTAACTGCTGTCTGCCTGGAAAGGCTTGACAAAATAATGGCATTGTTTAGAAATATCAGGGCTGGAAGGAACTTTGGTTCTGCAGGCACTGTAGCCCTTCTTTGAGCTGGAGAAGAAAAAGAAAAAGGAAAAGCAGAATGCCTCACACAGAAGCCACCTGAGCCCCAGTGCTGCTTTGGGGCTCCTTCTGTGATGGGATGCCTGAGTCTTCAAGGAGGAGGTTTAAATGCTTCTGCTCCTGTAAAGTTCTGGAGGCACGGGAGGCTTTTTGTCTCCCACACACAGACCTTTGTGCATCATTTTCTGCACGTCACGTTGGAATCCTGGCAAATCTTGTTAGCAGTAGTTACATTTAGTTTCCAACAGCTTTGATGACATGCTGTTGGCTTGACTGTCGTTGAGGGTGGTGGGACCCTGATCTGAATTCTCTATCTTGCACATTCTTTGATTGCTGTTCTGTTTTACCCTCTGATAACTTTCCACAAATCTTAGGAAATATATTGAAAGCAAGTACATAAACTAATTACGATGCTTTGGGGAGCTCTCTCTGAAGGAGCACTTTGTATGACCCCCAAAAGTGATTAATTTTCTGTTTAGATGTTAGCATGGAGTGATTTCAACTTTTTATCTGCCATCTTGGTATTCAGAACTGTCACTTAATATTAGAAAAAAAATGCTACATCAGACACAGGAAAAGATGCTCTAATTAAGGTTTGGTAACTGAATGTGACAGTTGAGTTGGAGTTAGCCTGGTTGAAGGCATGATGTCATTTCAGCACAATGTCTTTCTTCTGCAGTAAATAAACCTTCATTTCCTGTGGAGCACACTCTGAGGCTGTGGGGAGTGAAGGTGATTTTCCCAGAATCTGAACTTTGAGGGAGTAGTAATGCCAGAGACAAAACTATTTATAAGCTCACCCTTTTATCCTGGTGATCCTGTGTTTTAGATATCAAGAAGAGGTATTGGTGTTTTGTTCCCATTTAGTGCATTTTCTCATGATGTCTGGAAAGGTGTTTTGAAAAATCTGTACAGGGCTTTTAGAACATCTAGACAAGACCAAAATCAGACTAAAGTATTTACACTTTTTTAATTCTTAAGTTAAAATTTAATTAAATCTAGTTTGATTTAATGTCATAAATGTACATTCTGGTGGGGTTTCTTTGTACTGCAAGTCATTATTATGAGGTTGTAAAAATATTTTTTAAAAATTGTCCCAGAGTGGGCTTGAACTGTGGTTGTCTTCACACAGTAAATGGTGTTAATTTACCTTTGAACTGTGTGTAATTGCATATACAGCAGCAGTATCAGAGTTAGGCCACACAGTCACTCTGACTACATGGACTGTGTGCTTCCCCTCTCAACTTGCTGGGTTAATAAGATATTTTACAAGTCTTGGTGACTCTTCCATCAAATGTTTTGATGCTTGGCATGCCTTGATAGCTGGGCAAAACATCAAGAGATCCCAGCTTCTGCAGTTTTATCAGTGGAAAGGCTTGTGAGAAATTAAAATCTGTTTTTCTGTTTCCAATTTAAAAAACATTACTGCTGTGGTCTTTATAGGAGAGACAGTTTTGAAAAAAGATATTTTTCCTTTGTTGTATTGTTCACCCCCTCTCTCTCTCTCTCTCTTTTTTTCCTCCTGAAAAAATGTTCAAAATGCCATGAATGGAGGAGATACTGAACTGATTGCCATATCAACAGTGCTTCTGTTGGCACATTTGGCCACACTTTGGCTTCCTTTTATTTAATATATTGAACTGATGCATGTTGTAACATAGTACCACTGTCCTAAGCAATGCTGTGTGCCTGGGGATAACAGGAGTGAAGATTTCGGGTGGCCTCTAAATTCCCAAAACTCTAAATTCTAAAACTTTTATAAACAAAAAATTTTTAAAAAAAAAATTCTAAAACTTTTGTGCATTTTGATATCGAGACATACTTTAGGATGCAGTGGAACACAATTCATATTTGTCATAGTTGCTCAGAGCTGTTTAATCACTGAAATACACACATTGCAGAAGGATTTTTCTCCAAGCACGTGCATTAGATGTGATGTTAAATATCACAGAAAAAATAATGTTAACATTCTTGAGCTCCTGAAAGCAAATCTCCAGTGTGTTTGTAACAACCTGACCGTGCCAGGTGTAGATAAATTTTCTAGCTAAATACACATTTTCAACTACTTAATGACATTAATTCACAAATGAGAGCCATGACACTGTAGTGTTTGTCAATACTGTTTTACCACAATAGAAACAAAATCACAATCTGGTCAATTGTTAGCATTTTACTTTTAATGGTGAACCTCAAAACACTTCATGTTTCCAGCCTTGCATCTATGCCTGCTTTTGTTTCTCTTAAATTAAATTGTACTGGTTCAATGTTATGCTCTAATTTTCTGGGGATGATGATGCTCATCTGTATTGGAACAATGATTTTATTTTGGCCAAGTGCCTGTGTTTTTAGCAGTGTCATGTGATTATCTTTCAGTGTGTTTGGATTGCTTGCCTGCAGCACACAGGTCGTGTTGGCTCAGAGTGAATATTGCAGATTTAGGGCCTCAGAGTGGCTTCCTGAGAACCAGGCTAAATGGCCAAACTTCCATATGTTGCTGCTTTGTGGAAAATTCATGGTTATTGTCCTTTTAGCTGTGAGGTCCAACTGTGAGTTTTGTTTCCTTCCCAACACCATCTCACTCTCATTGTCTCTCAACTCTCAAGATACATGAAAAAATGCTTTTCTCCCCTTTGTTACAAAGAATGGTTGCAATTCTCTGCTCTTGAAAAAGATGCTGTCTCATACTTTCTTTTTTCCCCCCTGCATGATAAGGTTTTCTTTAGCATGGATCTTTTTGTTAGCCTTATTAATTAAGAAGCAGACACTGCAGGTTTGTATTAATATTGTAAATAAAGCAATTCAGCTTTTTTCTTGAGGTCAGAACATGGTGTTTCTCGAGAACATGATAGACTTACATTGTGTAATCGGTGTGTGATTTTGAGGTCAGGTCCTTTCTAGATATAACTAAAGAGCATTGAAGTTCACTGAAACTTAGGAACTTTTGCAGGAGAATGTGTTCTAGAGCTAGAAATTATTTTTCATGAATCATAAAAACAATCTTATTTTTCCCCATATAGACCAACACACAGAGAGAAGACACTTCTTTTTTACCTTGTAGGAGTCAAGACTTAATATATATGTACTTTAGAAACATGTCTATATATAAAGTGTGTATATAACATAAGACTTTTTTCTTACTGCACTGGTACTCAACATGATGCTGCCAATGCAGAGTGCTAAAATTTGGTACTAACGTGATTGTGAATGCCCCAATTTCAAAATTTCTATTCTAGTATATGGCAGAAATTAATTTGATTCTGTCAACTTCTATGATACAGATGTTTTCCTGAATGAGCAAGACAATAGACTTTTAATACAGAGCAGGGCTTTTTTTTTTTTTCACTTGAATTAGGTTTGTTAATGTTGTGTAATCTTTCTGCCCTCGTTTGCCAGGGACTAGTTCAGGCAGCACTTGGACATGCTCACTTCTCCTGAGTGCAAGATACTGAGAGCACATCCTGAGCACATGGGACATTAGTGCTTGGGAATGGAAAATACACTTCTGGGCATAAATGGATGTAACTGGGAGTATTTCACTTAATGGGTGGCTTTCTCATGATGATCTGTGGTGGTAGCAATGTTATTTAAGTTGAGTCAAACATCTCTTATCACCATTTTTCTCTGAATTCTGAGGAAGATACAATGCCGCACACTAAATAAGATTTAAGTTTGCTGTTTGAAGAGGAAAACAATAAAGTGTAAGAACTCGTTGGGATCATGAGATAGACATTTTTCTGGGATAAGTGATCAGTGAAGTTGTGGAAAGGCAGATATGTCTAGTATGGGAGAGGGAAAGCTGAGAGACAAAAGACTTGTGCTGTAGGTCATACTTTATAACATAAGCTTTGTGTCCATCTAGTGATTTTTGTAATATGATCATTAGTGTTTCCATCTGTATTTTGTGTTTTTCCCTATTTGATAGCTTGCCAATAAAATTTCTTTCCCAGACAGCTGAACCTAGCTTGCAGACTGACAGGGCACAAAAAACCCCCCACCTTCAAAGGAAAGCACATTAAAAAGCTCAGAAATCACCCGAAAGCGTTAACGGCTCTGTTGGCTGTTACACGATGGGATGCAGGAATTGCAATAATGTTCTCTTCCATCTGGTGCCTGCAAACTTGCTGTTTTCAGAGGCATTCACTGCTGTAGCAAACTGTTCACTTATTCATTCTTGTGTAGTTGCCCGTTATTCTTTGGAAAAGACTTGGGTTGAGAGCGGCTCGGTTCTTTGTTGCAGAAGTGCTCAGTGTCAAACATATTACGAGGAGATGTCAGTCCAAATGCAAATACCATCAACTCTCAAAGCCTCCCCGCATGTTGTGTATATTTGGAGTGTGCTGTGAAGGTGTAGTCCCAGGAGCGAGGATCTTGACTGACAATACTCAAAGGAAAATCATGCAATATCTCTGCCAAAACGTCTATCTCAGGCTGAAATTTCAATTTCCGCTTTAAATTTCCTGGCTTGTGTTAGCTAACATTACAGCCTTGGTTTTCCTTCTTTTCCTAGGATCTTGGTGGTTATTTTCTTTGTTGCATCTGGACTGGTTAATTTTCAGGAAGGTGAGATAGCAACTGAGTGGAAGGTGTCACTCTTGAGAGGGAAGAATGCTTTAAGGAACTAAAGCAAGTGAAGGCACATTTCTTACTGCCAGACCATGAGATAAAGGAATTAGTATATCATTTCTAAGCACAAACCACTCAAAAATGTCCAACTCTTGGTCATCCCTGAACATCTAAAGTCACTATGTTCATGCTGCAGTAGTCTTTGGGGATGTGTTTGTAGCAAGATGGGTTAGCCATAACCTGTCATACATGATCCTCCTGTCCCAGAATTTAAATTAGTCTCTTCAGTCCTGCAGTGTTGAGCAGGTAGATTAACTTACTAATAGTTTTCCTGGAAGTATTACAGGAATTCCCGGCATTCTGCCTGTTTTAGTTGAATATTATGTAATGATGTACATTTCTGTAAATCTTGTGTTGATTTCAGAAATTGTGAGCAGTATTGGGGTGCCTTGAGATGACCTTGGAAACATTCATTTCAGTATATGTAAATTTTCACGTGCTGTACAAATGTGCCTTTGTCTTTTTCAGCTGTTTTATTTTCTGGAAGGGTTTGGTGCTGCCTGTATAGTGTGTGGGATCTGGCACTGCTGTATTTCCATGTGCTGCAGGTGCAGTGTCTGAAATACCAGCCATCAGGTCTGCTCTTGAGGGCCTCAGGGCTTTTAGGATGAAAGCTTAGCTCTCATAGGCAGGTACGTGGGAGACAGTGGTTGTGCCTGGATTTGACTCAATTCCTCTGGAAATGCTCTGAAGATTAAGATTCTGTTTGTCACCACAGTGTACTCTTGAGGCTGTTTTGTACTTTGAGTATCTCTAAATTAAGATATTATCTGCTTGAGTTCAGGCAGCAGCAGTATAGATGTGGGTAGATGGTCACAGTGACCTTCAAAACCAGTTATTTCTTCACCAACTAACTTGGAACTTTAGCCCTGCATGTGATTTAATGATTCTGAATTAAGTGTCTAGCTTAAGCAAACTGAATTCCATCTTCCAGCTTCGTTAGTACTTCAGTTAGTGCTTGTGAAACTTTGTTTTCCCTCTCACATACTCAGTGAAATCCATACTTTTGGGATGTTGGTAAGTAATACTGATCTTTTTTGGAAGGGAGGTGGGTCCCTCCAAGAAGAATTAAACATTGTTATCTGGGCCATACAATTTCCAGCAGTTGTGGAAGCTGAGGCAGGTGTCTGAGCTGATCTGGACCTTGGCAGCAGTGGGTCCTTTGCCTCTCTTCAGCAGAAACTTTTGAGCACAAAATGCTTGGTAAGATCAAGACACACAGGCACTTAAAGAGAGCAATGCCAATCCAAATGAGAATCTCTGATTTTGAAGGTGTTGTTCAAGATTCAGAAGCTCAGGCAAAGTTAAGTGTCTTGAGTAGCTGCACAGGTTTACAAGGAAGAGCACAAGAGCTAGAAAAAACTTCCTATATGAAATCCTGAAACCTAGTAGGATGCATGGAATATATTTAAACATCTCCTTTGCACGATTCATGTCTTTCAGCAGAGTCACAGCATGTGTTTTAATACAAGTTTAATGTATGTTTAATTAGTCCAGTGTTTAAGATGCTGAAGTGTAGTTAAAAATTGAAGAGAATATTGAATCAAAATTTTGATCCCATGGCCTGGTATAAGCTAGAAATATTTAGCACTCAGAAAAAAAAAAATATTACTACTGCTTTTATTGCCACTGTCCATTTAAATACAAATATAAATGGCAGACTGCCTCATGGATTTATAATTTTTAAACTATTTCTAATTGCTGCCCATTGTTAGATGCTTAAATTCCTTATTCCCTGGGTTTTGTCCTGTATTTTAGAAGGATAGAAACACATTTGCTGTTTAACATCAGTGTAGTTTTTGTGCAAACCATAACTGCACAAATTTGAATTCTGAAAAAAATGTTAAACATTGGAAAGATGAGACTGCAAAAGGTCTGCTACACCATGGTTAGCAAGGTATAACACTTTCCTTCAGATTGTGTTAGAAAACCTGTTTTGATCTGGTTTTCTGTGATGTGTGCTTCACTCTCTGCCCTTGCCCCTTCTCAGAAATTCTTCTTTCAGTGGAGTGATGCTAACCCCATTTGAGCAAAGTAAAGGTTTTTAAAGATAATTAAGCTCCTGCAAGTTTTATAGAGGTAAGTGGCTGAGTGGAGGACAGGCCATGAAAGTTCTCTGCCTGAGGTGATTTACTGTGTGCCAGAGAATCCAGATGACAAAGGCCTTTGTAAATGTCCCAGCTGGGGCAAGATCCCTCTCCTTCCTTGGGCCTAACACTTGATGCAGATCTGAAGGATTGAAAAATCAGCCAGACTAAACGTTTCAAAGTAATTCCAGGTAATTCTGGGCTTACAGTATTTAGCAAGCAACTTGATTTGCAATTTCAAAATATTTTGTCGTCTGATTTTGAGGCAATACAAAATAATAAATATGAATTGATTAAAGAACTATGCTTGCATCAAAAAAGAGACTGCTTTTTTGCTATTGATTTCCCCCCCCCCTCCTTTTTCCTCAAGTGCCTGTGCTTTGGGAAGACAGAGAGTGCAGTTGATGGAATGTGGGTAAATGCACCCTTGTATTCCTGGCACAGTATGCAAAGTGCATGGATATTAAAACATTGCATTCTTTGGGGGAGCCCAGCTATAGCTGATACAACATTTGTCCCTGTGAATGGCAGGTTTGAATGCCTATGAACAGTGAAAATACATTGGCAAGGTATTTTTTTTTCCACTGTTAACCAGATTTGTGGTATTGGACTTGATTTCCCGTGCCAGGCTTTTTACCTCATCTACCAACTCTACTGATTTTCTTTGTCTCAGCATGGAAAGTGCTGCCACAGTAGGGTCTCATAGAATTTTATTTGAAACCCATCTCTAAAATGGGTTTTAGAGAAACCCATTTTAAAATAACTCTAAAAATAACTAGCCTTTAATGTCCTTTTCTTAAAAGTCTTTCTGAAAACTGCTGAGATAATACTGTGACAGAAATCTTGGTAAAAAAGAAGAAATAGAAAAATAACTTGAGTGGGGTGTTTGGTGTTCAATGTACTTCATTACATTCAAATGTAATCCCTGTTCTGGTACACTTAGTTTTCTGGAAGGTATTCTCACACTATTTCAATTAGCTGCTACTTTCAGGTTTTGTCCATTGGTATTTCAAACTGTTCTTGAGAATTCACTTTTACCTGTTGTTTTTCAAAGGCAGCCCTGGATCACAGACCTTGTTGCCACGTGTAAACAGCTGTAGCAGGTGTTCCATCATCTCTTTTTTCAGTCATGTCTGGGAATCTTGCTGTGATGAGCTGTTCCCTTACATGTGTGAGGCCCTTCATAAAGGACAGCCCTCCTCAAAGATGTAAATAATAGGTAATTAAAAAGCATAATCAGTTTTCTTTAGTGACTGAAGAACATTTTATGGCCATGCACGAGTAATACAACAAAGTGCTTAAGCAAATCAAATCAGAATCAAGCCCTTCAGAGTTTTTAAAATAATAATTATTAAAAACTGAACACTTGACACTTTGAGCTGAACTTAATAATGTTTTGTAGTCATAGAGGGAGGGAGTGAATGGATGAATAGAAAGAAGTGTGAAGAGTAGGAGGGAAGTGAGCTGATGCAATACTTTTAAAGGAAGGGGATGAGCCCATTCTGGTATTTTACAGACTTTTTTTTTTT
>VZRH01002325.1:39386-55629 GCA_013397555.1 Urocynchramus pylzowi | reverse complement strand
TTTTTTTTTTTTTTTTTTTTTTTGGTAGCTTCATAATGCCAGAAATGAGATTGCAAATAGTTTAATTTTAAGCAGCAGGAGAGCAGAAGGGTGGGCTTTCCCTGGTTTTTTTTTTTTCCTTTTTCCCTGTCCATTTTTTGAATTGTCTTTTACTGAAATCTTCCCCTACCAGGATAAAAAAAACCTGATATTAAAAAAACTTCTTTTCTCTGTAGAGTAGATACAGCTGTTTTCAGTTAGTCCTGAAATGAACTATTTGTTCTTAAATAATAAGAAAAATACAGAAAGCTTCTTCAACACTTCTCTCAAAAAATAGGTTAGGGATACTTGTTGTGGGACTGTAAGTCAGTTTGAAAGGATCTACAACTTTTTAGTTTAAAAGAAACACTTGAAACAAGCTTTGAGTATGTCACTAATTGGATTTGAAGTCAGATTTGTAAAATTATTTTTCCCCACTAATCTATTGCAAGTGGCTTGTTGATAACTATGGCGTTATTAAATTTAATTACTATTCTGGTTATTATTTCTAAAAATGGTAAGAGTCTTTGGTATGTAACAGCTGATGGATTTCTCTCAGAGTTGTGTTTCTTAATGAGCAAAACCTGAAATTCCTTCAGACTTGGTTTTAGCATGTAGTAGTAATTACAGAACAGCTAGCCTGAGAAAACAGGCTCAAAAGGATATATCATTAATTGATTCTGTTTAAAATAAATAGATGGACAACTTGAGTGTTTATGTTTCTTAATTTCCAAAGGGCAAATTTTAAATTCTGGAAGAGGTTTAATGGTTTTGACTGAAGCATGCTTCACCTTTCTTCAATCAAATGTGTAGGGTAGTCTGAGAGGCAGCCATTGTACCAAGATCATCAGGAAAAAAATCTCCAACACTTAGGAGTGGCACAAAAGTACAGTTTTGGCTTTTTAGAGTCAAGAATTTTCAGAAAGAGATCCTGCTTTATATATGGAAAATAAATCTCAGAAGATACTGAGACAAATACCAGAAGGTTATTTAACCCTGCATAAAGCAGTAGTAAAGAAAGAGAAACAGTAGTAGAGAAAGAGCAGCAGTAAAGAAAGCCCAGGGAAAAGATTGCAGACAAAATTATATTTTACTCTGTTCACCAGGTAAATGAAAATAAACTCCTATTTCCAGTAAAGATTATTTCAGATGAGGCAGGATGTCTGGTAGGATAGTCTGATGAGTAACTAGTGTAGATACTAGATACTTCAATCAAGGAGGAAACAATTTTTGAAAGGAGATGATGAAGAAGAAAGTAAGAGATAACTTCTACCCTAGAGTTTCTGTCACATGTCAGAATTCTGTTGGGTTTTCGGGTTTTTTCCTATTTCAAAAGGCAAAAAGCTATATATTTATTAGTCTGGCATCAGTGGTGTTCAAAGTTTTCGAAGAAATCCTTAAAGAAGATTTAAGTAAAGGTTGAATATGGAAATAGGATGGAATGCAAGATGATGTTAAGAAGGTAGTGGATGTATTGAACCATTATCTATCATCTGGCAAAATAACTGAGTGACTGGACAAAGACAATTCAGTGCTCCTAATTCATGTAGAGTTTAGTAAAAAAAGCAAAGCTGTGTGATAATGCCACAAAAATTCACTGTCAGGCAAACCTTGTGTTTTAAGTTGTAATTGCAGGACAGGGAGTCGGAGAGGGTTAATGAAATTTGCTGATGGCAGAATATCTGGAGGCATTGTCAATACAGCAGAAGGTAAGAAATTCCTATGGAGAGAGCCAGAGGAGCTCAAGGACTGGCACAACAGAACCAGGATGAAATTTAGTGGTGCAAAGTATAAGGTCATGTACTTGGGGAGTAGGGGTAAGGTAATGCTGCTTCAGAAGCTTGTGCTCATTAGTTGGAAATGACTGAGGAGGTGAAATAAATGGGTGTTTTAGTTGATCATAGGATTACTGTGAACTGCTCATGGGCATGAATGAAATAAAGACAGGTTTAGGTTCTGTCTGGCTGTTGCTCTCTGATGGAATTGGTATTTAAGCAAGGATGTTGAGGACTTGTCTGTTGTGTTGTGTGTTTAATTACAGCTACTCCCACTGAAACACAAAAATAAACAGAATTAAAATATAATGGATTTTTAATGTTGCTTGGAAATCAGATTGGGAAAAGAGAAGACTAGAAGAATTCTAGTTTAGTGTTAAAAAAGAAAGCCTGAAAAGAAATATGGTTTATCACTGTTAATATGTTAAGCAAAAAAGGTTTGAAATGCCAAGGAATGAAAAAAAGCTCCTTAAACTAAACCATCATGTTGGCATGAGAATTTACAGTTATAAACTGAACTTGGATAAACATGCAGTAGAACCAGAGAAGTGGGATGCTGAAATAGCCTTCCAAAAGGAGCAGTAGTATCCTGAAGTCAGTTAGTTTGCAGATAAAAGTATGTAAACCTAGAAAAAGGCATTCTGTGATGTGTGATACCTGTGGTAACGAGATACTGAACTTCATCACCTAGGAGGTCCCTTAGCCTCCTGTTTTATAGATCATTGCTCATTTGTGTGATCTGTGGCTGCAGTGCAGGATGCACATTTAGAGTTAATGCCTTTGTTTAGATGTAAAATCAGATTCTGCAAGGCTGCTTGGAGAGCAAGGAAATCAAAGCAGAGATTGCACAAGAATGAATATTTTCCCTGTGTGAAACAGGACCCTTATCTTTACATAGCTCTGTTAGAGAGATTTTCACTTTTGGCCTAGATAAAGGGTCCTGAAAGCCCTTGAGAGTGTGTGATCCTCAAAATCCCTCAGATTTTATTCTTTTAAAAAGCTGTCTCCCAAGTTCTGTTTTCATGTGAAGTTCAGCTAGGAGTTTCTTCTTTTATGTTCTGATGGATTAAAGGAGAATCTGCAAGGTTAGACATTTATTTCACCTTTGTAGCCAAGCTTTGTCTTGGAGCAGAGAAATACTGTGGTCTTTAAAAATGCCATTTTTAATGACACACAATTTTAGGTTATTCATAGCTTTAGATTTTTACCTTTTTCTTGGTGATCTTTTTTCCAGCTCTGTTTCTGAGAACATAGTATTTTCCTTTCCTGGGTGGAATTTGTTTTCATTTTTCAGTCATTTGGTGCTGAAAAGGACCAGAACTAACAGTCTTCTCCAAGGAGGATGTGTAACAGAAAAGCAGCAGGGATGTAGAACTTGAGATAAATTTTGGATTTTTCTCCTGCCAACTGGAGAGGGGTCCATATGAGCATCTGAGGTCTCTCAGGTGGTAGGAAAACACCCTGGCAGCTTCTGTACAGAGTGCCTTAGTTGAGGTTTATACTGAAAAAAAAAAGATGCTAACCCTGATGACAGAATTATAATTTTATGTGATAAAATCTAATATTAATATGCTCTTTTTAGGTTGATTTTGTCTGGGTGACTCAGACAGTTCCCAGTTGTGATTGGCATCCAATGGCAGTGATATGAACACTGTCATGTTTCCTCATGGAAATGACAGGGCACGGAGCAGACAGCATAATTGTTTGCTTTTCTGCACAGGTTCAGATGTGATTGCACTGCTTTTGTTCAAAGGAACAAGTTCATGGGACTAAAGAAGTTATTGTGTAAAGCATTGGAGACAAAATAGTTACGTGGAAGGAAATGTAAATATAAAATAGAATGGGCATTAAGTAAGTTGGGCTTAAATTGGCAACTCAGCAGATTCTAACCTTACACCTTAAAACCGAATTAAAATCTGTAATAACTTTTTTTCACTTCCCAACATGGCATATGCTTTTTCTTCAGGCTTATCTCCATAACTAAGAATTCAATATTACTATTTTTTTTTTCTATTTTAGGTTAGCAAAGTTACCTGTTTCTATCTAACATCTGATTTTTCCCTTTGCCCATTCCAAATTTGACTTGGTTCTACATCTATTACTTAATATCTGCAGTATCAACAATGCCTTTAATGCCTGTGTGATCAAGAGATAAACAAAAAAAAAAAATTAGGTATTTTGAAAGCACCTAATAATAAAGGGATGAAAGACACAGAAGTTCTGTTGAGCAAAATGGAGCAAAGCAAATACACCATAGCTGGTCAGTCAGTTTTGGAAAGCTGTGTAACACATTCATCATCCCTCATAATTTTAAGGAAATATATGGTTTTTTTAGTTTTTGTTGTAAAATTCATGTTTCTTTTTCCTTTCCTGTGTTTGTCTTTCCTCCAAAGACTATATAAAGAGTTGGTATTTTCTTCCACAGAGGAAAATGTGGGAAAATAATACATTCAGTTGTTAAAGTATGCTTTTGACACCTATTTCTGTGATTAATGCTTTTTTGAATAGAAGACACAATTTTTAAAAGTGTTAACCTTCCTAGTGTTGAAATTACATTTTCAAGTTAAAGATACAAACAAATCTTGCTTCTCTAGTGTCCTGGGTTTACACTGGAAGTTACTTACTAGCATGGTAATATTATTAATTGTGCAGACACAGTTGTAGTGTTTTCCTGGGTTATATCTGATAAAAGTCTTGCGCCACCTGAAGAAATGAATAAATTTTGGTGTTTGCAGCTTTGGGTATTATTGCATTCTGTTCCTCAAGGTTGCTGAAAATGGAATTCTTTCTGATGTGCAGGTCTCCATCATTTGAAAATATGTCTAATAGTTCACAGAACTGTTTGGCAGTGACTTTGATTTTAAATAAGTGTTTAGCACAGAGGTTTGTTATTCTTCAAAAAGTGATTTGTTAGATTGTTTCAAAGCACGGTTTTTACAGTTGGTGAAGCTGTGAAGGTGCCAGGGTGTGTTCCAAGGTTGTCTGAGGCACGATAAAGTTGTCCTGTAATTAGAGGTTCTCCTCACCTATGGTGAAGCATCCAGCATGTTTTTTACCATTTTCAATTGTAAAATTAAACAGCTACTAAAAGGACTTTTAAAATACATAGGTATTTTACTACTGAATGATTACAGCCTGGTAATACTGGATTTAAATTTTGGAATGTTTGGATTTGAAAACAAAGATATCTAAAATATGTATTGAGTACTTTACTGCCATCACTTATTTTAAAGGTTGCTGATGTTTATAAACAGAACCAGTTTTGAAGTTATTTTACTAAAATAGTGAGCTGTAAAGTCACTAATTGGGGGGTGGTTTNTTTTTTTTTTTTTTTGGAATGTTTGGAAATACTCAGCATTTTGGCAGTAGGGATCAGGATAACTAAATAATACTCTCTGTTCTGTTGTGATTTTGAAATGTACCTTTGATCAAAGCTTTACACTTTTTTGTCTCTGTTTTCACAGAGTAGCTCTTGCTTGGAGGGGGTAGAAGCAAACAGAGCAAAATAACTTTGTAAAAGTAATCTTGATATAGAATATTCAGTGAGCTCTGTATTGTCACTTTGTATTGGAAAACCTTCTTAAAATATTCAATGAAACCATTATGACAAGAACTTTACCTTGAATTAATCCATCTCTGCATTGCAATGTTTATTTTCCTTTCAACTTTTCCTGTGTTAAACAATAAAAAAGTCTGTTTAGGATCTTTGCCTTCTTGGGTTTATTGCTGAAAAATTTTGCCTAACTTCTTTTAAGGGTGGAGCTGTAGGATAAGCAAATATGGTGCAGCTTAAAAGTCATATCACTAAAGACTGTTTTTGAGGACAAAAAACCTCAGGACAGAGCTGTTTGATATTTATGTTACTTCTTAGATGGTCAACTATCCTTGAAAGTTGGAATAAACTTTGGGTCACATCAGAACTGAGTATAATCAGCACTTAGTGTAGTGTTCTGCATTCCTCTTCATCCTAAACTTGGTTGATAATAAAAACAAGAAAAACGGGGTTAAATTTCTGTCTAGCTTAATGTTACATGTTTTAGTGTATGACATGAAATAAATGGATTTTCTTTGACTGTGAAGTGGCTTTGTTTTTCTCTTTTTTCAGAGTTGTTACTGCAGTTTTAATGAACATTCACTTTTCTTTTGCTTACTGCTGTGTGGATACTGCAGTACAGGTAAAGGCGTCAAGAGAATTTCTGAGTGGAAAATCCATTTTCTACAAACTCAGATTTTTTTCAGGAACTTAGTATTCTAATTAGACAAATGAAGTAGTTCGTCTAGGATCAGATTAATCCTACTGAAAATGTGACAAGGTTTTAAACTTTTCTGAAAGTTTTTTTTTTAGCAAGTTTGATAATCTGCTGCATTGCCCAGCAGGGCTGTATTTTTAAAATCTTTTCCCACTAATGCCCTAATGCACACTACCAGGATTATCAAACTGAATGTCCAGCTGATTCCAAGCGAGCCAGTTCAGGTTCATATGGCACACTTTAATTTGGAAATTCTGACATTTCCTATTTTAATATTTACCATCTCAGACCAGAAGGTTTTTGTCCTCTGAAAAGTGCTCATATTTAACTTCCCTGTTGATTAAAGAAAAAGACAAATGTTAAGACACCGGATTTTGCCACGGAGTGGAAACGGCTGCATTTGGGCGAATCTCAGCATTTCTGCTGCTCTGCTCTGGGTGTAAATCACAGCTGAGGCAATGAGCTCTGTGGAGTGTGTGTGGGATCCCTGGTGGCAGCAGGGAATGAGGGGCATTTGTCTTGTGATTTGTTGGCCCTGTCAATACTGGTGTGACAGGGGGAGAGCAGAGCTGAGCTCAGCTCGTGGGCAAGCTCAGCGTGGCAGTGCTGGTGTTATAAACTCCATTTCCTGCCACAGTTTCCATCTCCTGCTCTATTGACTGTGCTGCTCAGCTTTGTATCATCAGCAGAATTTGTCAACAATCTCCTGCTTTTGTGCTCAGGTTGTGGAGGAATATTGTAACTAAGATTACTTTACAGCCCAGCTGTAGAGGTGCTTTGTTAGTCTACTGTCTCCTGGTCAATAATTCTCTTTTTAGGTTTTCACGTTATTCTCTCCCCTTTTCCACTTTCTTGTGTATTACATTTTGAACATAATCCCCATCTTTTCCACTTTAAAGAACTGCTTCCCATTTGGCCTGATATCAAATATTTTACTGCATCCAGCCAGATTGAATCTCCTGCATTTCCTTGTCCACTAATTCAGTTATCTTATCAGGGGAAGGTATCAGGTTCCTTTGGCTTGCTCTTTCTTTGACAAACCAATGTTAAGTTTTAATCCAATTTCTACATAGCTCTGTATGATGAATTATTCTTTCTTTCAGAAATTGTTCTAATCCCTTTTGCCATTTGTAAGTACCACTTGAATTTTGGCAGTTCTTACTTTCTTCTTTAAACTTAGGCTTCAAGGAATAGGGTTTTTTTGCTTGCCATACCTCTTTTTTGTTCTCTGTAGGGATTTTCTTTTCATACTCTTGGTATTTTTTGTGAGGTGATTATTCACTCAGATCTGCAGTTTTATCCTATATGTTGTTTTCAGTAGTTCAGGGTGTAAATTTTAGAAAGTTTTTGTATTTCTGATTTAAATAAATTTAAGCTTCTTCCAGATTCCAGTCCTTTCCCATTTAAATTTTTCTGCTTTAACTCATGATCTCCCTTTTATTTTTCAAATATTTAAAATAATCTAAACATAGATTTAGAAGGGTTATCATGGGCAGTTTCTGAACAGATGCTGAGTTCAGGAGGACCCATGAAAGGCCTGTTCTCTGGTTCTGGCAGGCCAGAACACATTTCCCTGTCCACCTTACAAAGATCTGTTACAAAATCCTGACCGCCGCTTCTTGAACTTGTAAAATTCCTGTCTGATCCTAGAAAGCAGAGCACGCTCTTGCTTTTCCATTCCAGACATTAAAATTTCAATAATCTCTGCCAGTCTGATGGCAGATGAGATTCCCACCTGACTTGGTGTCTTGCAGTTGGTTGTTTTTTGAGAGATTGAGTAAGACCCAGCAGTCAAATAAACTTAATATCATATATCCACCTATCTTCATGTATTTTTACTTGTATGTAATTGTAATCCTTGAGTCAGATTTATTTTATGTAAGCAGCTAGTCTATAATCATCTTAAAACTTTGGTAATCCACATAAAAATATTTTTGTTTGTTAGTTCAGGAAATTTAGGTGAAGCAATAATACCAACATTGCATTCAAAACCACTAGAAACATAATTTCCTGCAGTTTGTGTTTGTTTTTGTGTGATTTTTTTGTTTGTTTGTTTTTAATTTTTTATTTATTTATTTTATTTATATTTTGTTATTTCTTCATCTGTGCTTTTATTCTCTGTTTGGGTGTAACAGGCAAATCTCTCAAAACACTTTTCCTGGCTTAAAACTCTAACTGTACCGGGATCCTGTAAATATGAGTGGCCATGGTGTCTTTTGATTGAGAGAGGTCAGTTTTGTGTGAAAGCCTATCAGCATTTGGACTCGATGGTTTTAGAGGTCTTTGCCAGCCTGAATTATTCCATGATTCTACAAAATCCAAAGCAGAGTCCTCTGGGAAAGAAGTCTGCTGTGAAAAAGAGTTCCACATACCTGCACTCATGCTGTGCACGGGTGTGTAGACGTTTGTAAAAACAAGCAAATTGATATAAAAAGGCACCATTAGCCTTTTTTTCTTTAAATTGGGTGGAGTCCTCTGGAATTCAGCTTATGAAAGACCATGGAAGCTGGTTTTTTGCAGTCATTAATTCTTGATCCACTCACATGTTACTTCCAGACTCAGCTAAGTCAGAAACTCTTCTTTTACCTGAAACATGATGGAATAGGGACTCCAGCAGTACTGTTTGAAATATCATATGGACACCTAGCCTTTTTTCTGAAATTATTCGTTCAGGGATTGCAGTTGAGTTGCAGAAACCTATAAACTGAATTTAGGAAAAAAATCAATTAACTTGAATTTGATTTTGGTGCAACGCTACGATTTGTAGCCTCTGCCTTATGAATTAAGCCATTGTATGGGATGTTAAAAATATATTAACATATTTTTAATTGGTTTTTCTTCTCCAAATTCCCTGGTTTTGCACTTGGCTGAAGTTTAATATTTAGGGAAGCATGGTCCTGGTTGTCTCCAGTTGATTTCCTTTACATTACCAGAGACAATTTAAGTAGTAAATGTCTTGCTGTGGGACCCTGTTTGGGGTACAAGCAGCAGCATGCAGTACAATTAAAGGTTCTTGCAGCAAATGTTTAGGGAAATACTTTCCAAGAGATCTGCACATGATTAGAATTACTGAGTGCTCTCCTCTCTGGCTTCCTGTTTTGGAATTGAATGCCTTCAGGACACTTGGAATATCTCAGTTTTGAGAAGCAAGAGCAATTTAACCAAGTCTGTGCTTCATTGTTTTAGCTGTGATTTCAGTTAGTTGCAAATAGGGATAAATATATGGAATAACCCCTGAGATACCTTAATCAAATGGAAGGAATAAATTATAGAGGAGCTTTTGAGGGAAATGAGAGCAGATAAAATGTCCCAACAGTCAGAGCCATGTTCTGGCTCTTTCTCTGCACATGTGTACAATTAGTGGCTCTTTCCTTGCTTCTTGTTTCCCATCCTGTGGGATAATGAGTTTGAACATTTTTTGGAGCAACTTGCTAATTGCTTGAAGTATTTTATGTAGGTTATTTATAAAGTTTGAAGGGAAAATTTGGTATGGTTATTGAACAGTTGTATACAGAACAGTTTCTTGAGGTCCCTCCACCTAGTTCTGAGCAATTCAGAATTACAAGAACTACAAGAATAATTCCTTGAAATGAGATTAATTTATTTAACATTTTAGCCATTATGCTGATTATTTTGGTAGGAATCCATGAGCTTGGCCGAGTGCAGTTATGTACATCTGTACCATTTCTTGGTGTTTTTAACTCTTCTGCCACAGTGGTGTTGTGGCTGCTGTTGACCCCATGTTTCCCACCACATGCAGCAGTGGAAATATTTGGGTATTCTTAATTCTTTACTGGGCTTTCTGGTCAAATAAAACACAGTTTGAATGGAGACTGTTAGAAGAGTCATTCCAGACAAAAACATTGTCAATAATTCATGCAGATTTTCTGCTTGGCTTTAAAGAATTGTAAAGCAAATTCCAAGTGGTTAAGTTTGCATCAAGACTTATTATGTACCACATTTCTGGAAATTGAAAAGACCATGCAACACTCCATGGCAGTTTTCATTTGAGATCAGACTAATAAAGGAAGTAATTCAGTACTTCTCTCCAGCCTTTGTGAATGTCTGTATATTTGATGTGTTTGTGATCAGTGACATTTGATAACTTTGTGTTTGTTACTATTTAGAGTATTCTTACAGAGTATTTTGTTTGAAAATGAACTTAAGGGCTTTTGACCTGCCCCAGTCTGAGGTCAGAGTTTTGTGTTTTCTTTGTAGCAGTGATTATACAGTTGAAGTACATCTGTATTGTATAATTTATGAATACAATAAACAGCTTTTAAGAGTGGAGAAAAGCTGAATATTTTTGACTTGGTAGGGTCTGCCCCTGTTCCATTTAAAAATGTATTTATTATACTTGGGTATTTCCAAATGCAAACAATCAGTGGATCCTAATGTGCTATCATTTTTTGTCTAAATGTAGGAACAAATTCAGGTTTTCTTTTGGAGATTTTAGGAGTAACTTCACAACTATTCTGAGTAATTTTGTGATTATTTTTAGTGATAGCTAAAATTTTTGAATTCAGGCTATTTTAAATGTGAAAGATCATTATAATCTAGTATCATCTTTGTGTTTTCTTAATAGAAATTAAGATCTTAATAGATCTATTAAGATCATAAAATAATGATCTTAATAGATCATCTTCTTCTTAATAGAAGAATAACACATGTGCTTTAGCCCTAACATATAGGTAAGAGGATTGGATCTCTCACATCCAAATAAGCCAGTTGTAATTAAGCCACATTGTTTATGATTATTGTTTCTAATGGTTGTGCTTATCTAATACAGTCTATGGCCAAGCTTAAGTTAGCATCTCAAGTGACTTTCAAGATGTATCATTTTGTCAGATACTAACTTAATCAGATGCCATTTCCTTTTTCAAGTGGTCAGCATCCAGTTGTTCTCTTTCTTGCAGTAAGTCACTGTCCTGGTGTCACAGCTGTTCCCTTGGATGTCCTGGGTGGGCACCAGTGCAGCCACTTCTAATTGCAACCCTTAATTTCAAATGTCTTGTTTTTACAGCGCCAGATTTTGTGATAATTTGAGCATTTCTGTCTGTAACTTTTTCACCAGAATTACTGTTAAACACTGTCTGTCAGTCTTGGCATCGTTTTCATACAGTTTCCCATCTGAGAAATTAATGAGGATTTGAGTTTGTCTTCTAAAAAGTAAAGGTTTGTAGGCATTTGCTGTCAGTCTCCCTGTTGAATTAAGCGTGGCCAAAACTGGGTTGCTGCTGTGATTCACAAAGCAGAAATAATAATCCTTGTTCTAAAAAAAATAAAGCTGACCTAAAATACAGCTGAACTGCTACTGTTGTCTTCTAGTGTAGCAATTTTTTTTTCCTTTTTTTTGCCTGTTGTAAAGCACAGAGCCCAGTCCTGGAAGCACTTCACTTCCAAAGAAGCAATAATCTTGTGGAATAGTACTTAACCTCAAAGTAGTAGCTTACTCCAATTTGTGCAAATGGAAGATAATGACAAAAATGATGGGAAAATCCTTCAAAAGGACACACATGGGGGACCTTGTGGCTCTGCACAGCTCCTGACAGGAGGGGACAGCCAGGAGGGATTTGGGCTGTGTTCCCAGGGAACAGGGACAGGAGGAGAGGGAACGGCCCCAGGCTGGGCAGGAATTTCAGGGTGGGCACAGCAGGAATTTCCCCATGGAAAGGGAGCTCAGGCCTTGGAACGGCCTCAGGCTGGGCCAGGGCAGGCTCAGGGTGGGCACAGCAGGAATTTCCCCATGGAAAGGGAGCTCAGGCCTTGGAACGGCCTCAGGCTGGGCCAGGGCAGGCTCAGGGTGGGCACAGCAGGAATTTCCCCATGGAAAGGGAGCTCAGGCCTTGGCACTGCCCAGGGAGGGTTGGAGTGCCCATCCCTGGAGGTGCCCAAGGAATTCCTGGAGGTGGCACTGAGAGCTCTGGGCTGGGGACAAGGTGGGGATCAGGCACAGCTGGGACTCAAGGATCTGAGAGGGATTTTCCACTCTCAGTGATCCTGGGATTCTGTGACTGTTACTGGAAGGCAGGTGGCAAAAATGAGTGGGTACAGGCACCACCATACTTCCATGGAAAGAAAACTGCTGTGAATTCCTCAGTCTGAGGAATAACATTGGCACAGAACATTGGTGGGGGGCTGTGGAGGTGGTTCCAGGTGGGGCTGCTCTCATCCTCTGTAAGGTCTGTGTCTGTAGCTTCAGGGAGATCTTCCTTCCAGGAGTTGTAGCTAGTTTGGGTTGATCCATCTTCCCTCAACTGATGAGTTGTGTCCCTCTGTCTCCTTGGATTTCTTTGCCTCATTTCCCAGATTTCCTGTCATTCCCACCAGAAGAGGTTTCCTAACACACCGTGCCTCTGTTCCAGCCCTGTGCAGACAGCCTTGTACTCTCTGCATTAAAACAAGAGAAAATGTTTCTTCTGTGGGAGGAGAAAAGCCACCAAATTCTGCATTTTATGTGTGACAAGGAAGAATGTGGAGGGCTTTTGTAACAGCTCCCCACCTTTTATACGAAGACAAAATTCACAACTGTTCTGTTTTCACGGTCCGTTGCTTCTTTTGCTTGAAAAGGCTTTGCTTTCACTTGTGATAGTGGTTTTGAAGCAATCAAAAGACAAATCTAATTTCCAGCTGTTAGAAATGATTGTTCATGCATGAGGAACTGCTGCAGTTTTATGTGCCCTGTCTTTTTGGGTTGGAAGTCTTGGTTTTGGTGTTTTGGTATGCCGTGAATAACAGAAGGCTTGGGGTTGGGGGTGGGGGGGTGGAACTTTTTTGGGGAAGTAGTTACTTTGAAAATGACTGGATGCTTTCATAGTGTCATGGCCAGGGTGCTGAGTTCAGTCAGAAGATTTCCCTTTGGAAAATGACATGTTTCAGGGATCCACTAGCTGTTTACCTTGACTCCACTGGTGACATAGTGGCTTTTCAGGGCAGCTGTGTCTTGCAAAAGAAAGCTCCTTGCACACAGTATTTCAGGCATCACCAAATGATTTAAGAGCCACTTTCTTTCTCTGTTATTGAGTATTTAACCGGGTTCTTCACTTGGATGACTAAATTGTGAGAAGTCCAAGACAGTGGGGAGGATTTTGTAGCTGCACACAGAAAATAAATCCATAAGATAACTTCGTTATGCTTCAGACCACTTCTGCTATCCTTGTGTTTTCCTCATCTGTCACTAGTGATGTCACACTAGAAAGCACCTGGAGGTGGTTGGATTCCCCATGTGTTCTTCACTTCAGAGAGCAGTTTATCAATGCACATAAAATTGGTGCAACTGGTGGGAAAGGCTTTTGTACCAACATCGATATTACACTGAAATTCTTCAGGAAAATGTCTGCATTTTTACAGGCTGTGGTAGAGCGGGCTACTTTTGATTAGAGCCTGTAAATTTGAGCACAGTGTGAAAATGTAGTAGTGATGAAAAACAGTGACAGTCAGTAAATGCACTCAGTGTCCCCCTCCCCAGGCAGGGTCACCTCGCTGACCCCTGTGCATGGTCAGTGACCAGTGGTGGCAAAGGCACCACAAGGTCTGGAGGTCTCAGGGCTGAGCCAGGCTGGGGGTGAGTTGAGATCCTGCACAGGAGGGACCTAAACCTGCAGAAAAATGTCCTACAGAGGCTGAACCCGTGGGGGCTGCAGCAGGAACTGGATCTGGAAGTTTGGATGCTGGGAGAACAGAGATACAATCTCACCACATGGCCACGCCCTGCTCATTAGCCTGCTTTAATTCTCCCTGATGAACACTGTCCTACCATTCAGTTTCCCTGCTGAAATCTCCCTGTTTGCCAGGGGAAAAGTATTGGAAGAGCTGCTCCTGAAAGTTCTTGTGTTTCAGTGGTGGCTCTGCACCTCAGAAGAGAGAGGAAGATCATTACATTTTCAAGTTCAGAGGCTGAAATGAAATTAGATGTAAATGCATTCCAAGCAATGAAGGCAAATTTGCTTACTAATCTGGGTTGCATCTTCTTTTTCTCCTCCTCACACTCAAAGTAGCATTACCAGTACCTCTGCCTGTGTCACCCCTTCCCAGTCCTGCTGTGTTCCTGCAGGAGCATCTCCCAGGAGCCTGGACAAGGCAGGAGTAAACAGAGGCCAAGGCAGCAAGAAAGGAGATGTGGAAAATGGGAACTGGGAGAAGGACAACAGTGTCTGGACATCCTGGACAAATGTTTATTTGCACCACTTCTCTTACCTTTTCCCCCAAAATGGGGCCTGCTTCTTAATTTCTAAAGGAATTTAGGCTGAGCAAGAAAGTCTGTCTCAGTGGGCCTCTGCAGGTGAGGTGGAGAGAGGAAAATTTTTGGTGTCAGTAGGGAAGCCCATTTTTTTAAGCTGATTCTGTCACCTTCCCAGGTGATCCTGCCTGCCTTGCCTTTCCTTCATGGTCTCCCTCCAAAGGTACCTCAAGCCACACCTCTCTGCTGCCCTGCTGCCACTAAACTACCCAAAAGCACAATTAACTCTCTCCTGCTGTCAAATTAACTTGTTGCCACAGGTTTTAAACTTGCCTTCCTCATCAAGAGGAATAGAAATAGTACAAATATGTTATTTTGCCTTCAGAATGGCACCTGGCAATGTTGCTTACCTATTGATTTAAATAATTTAGCATTTTAAAAGGAACAAATCTACTTAATTTGTTTTGGGGACACTTAAAGGTTGAGGACAATTTTATATCAATTAAAATCAGTGGTAATTCATTTATGATGGAACTAATGTAATTAATTAGGTAGTTGCTGCTTATCTTCTTTCTAATACATACATTGCTTTTAAACATCTGCTCAATAGTCCATTATGATAGCACAGGAGTGATTTTACCTGAGAGCAATAGAGGAGCAGATGCTTCCTGATGACAGCTTCCCAATTTATTTAGGAAACAGCCAGTCACTCCTGGATTCAGAGTTTTAACTTGACGCATGTCAGGCATGCAAGTAAATTTGAAAATCAGAAACAAAAATTTGAGGAACAAGTTTCTTCATATCATTTTTAATGATTGCAGTTTGGTTAAAATGCCTTTTTTGGTTAATGTTGTGTATGACAATTTTCAGGCTGATGCTTGTGTTTTGTCTTTTGTTTTGTGGTGTCTGTACATATTAATGTTTTGCAGCAGTTACAAAACCATCCAAATTGAAATTTTATTTCAGTGTTGTCTAGTACAGTAACTAAAATTCAGCATTAGCTCAAAAAGAGTCAGAACAACAATATAAATAGGAAAAGAAAACTATAACAGTTATTCAGAGAAAGAGTTAAAATAGGCTATCATGGCATATGTAAAAATAAAGTGTCAGTTTTGCTTTTTTAAAATAAGTTCCACCTGTGTTTTGTATTTATGGCTTTATCAGTACTGGTTAAAGAGTGAAAATGAGGTCTTCTGGGCTGATATAAAACTGTCTGAGGCTCCTTGGTTCTAGTGGCCCATTTGTAGATTTTTAGATGTTTTCAAAGATCACCTAAAATGGCTGTACTCGTTTTATTCATCTCATCAGCAAAGTTCATCTCATCAGCTACAGAGATACCATCAAAACTTGTAGGCTACAAAATGTACTTTGCCTGCAAAAAGACTGTGGGCTGTACTTGCAGAGACTGTAAAGAGCACGATTGCACATCAATGATGTGTCTTTTTAAATCAGAAAACGTGAAATTGCTGTTTCCTGAGAGGAAGGGGGATTAGAGTAGCCCTGAGAAGGATTCAGCTATTTGCCTTTGTGTGCAGATCTAAAATAGCCACAAATTAGTCATTTTACCATTACATACAGAATGCAGCGTATGCAGACAGCCTTTTTTTCTAGAACAGTGGTATTTAACACAGGAACAGGTAGTCTTGCCATTTCCAAAAGTATCTTTTAGGGCAGGGTAAGCTGGTGACTAAGCAGGAGGCAAGGCCGTGGTATCTGATGAAACATTAATGCCTGAGAAGCACCATGTAGGCTCAGTTCTGAGCACAGGCTCTTTCTCTTCCCCACCCCGACTGCAGCTGGGTTTGGTTTTTTTGTTTTCTTTTCCCACAGGCTGCTGATGGTCTCTTTTGCTATTCTTACTGAAGCATTAATCAATTTTAAAGAAGGTTCGGTTCAGTGTTATATAGAGAAAAATTTGGTTGGTTTTTTTTTTTGTTGGTTTTTTTTTGGTTTTTTTTGGTTTTTTTTTTTTTTTTTTTGTTTTTTTTTTTTTTTTTGGTTTTTTTTTTTTTTTTTTGTTT
>VZRH01002325.1:12154-39024 GCA_013397555.1 Urocynchramus pylzowi | reverse complement strand
GTTTTTGTTTTTGTTTTTTTAACCTGTATTTTACATATAACCACTGGGTATGACTTGTGTCAGGAGGAAAAGAACATCCCTTCTTGGTCTGTCACTCATGTATGTGGGAACTGGGCATACCATACTGTCTTTATCTGGCCTGTGACATCAGGAATAGCAATCAACACTTGTCCTTCTGGCAGGTTGACTTTAGGGTCTCTTCACATACAGTTTTTAAAACTAGGTTAACCCAGAGAGCATGTTTTCAAACATTCCCTTTCAGTGCTTTAGGCACTTGTTTCCCCATAAGCAAAAATCAACCATTTTCCTGCAGACATCTGGGATTTACCAGGAAACCTCTGCTCTGTGGTCATCTGTGATCTTCTCACTTCATGTCTAAAAATGTGTGGGCAGTTCCTTGGTCTGCAGCTTCCCAGAAAGGTCTGGGCTTTCATTTGTGGACTTGTGTCCCTCTGCCTCAGCAGCATCTGGGTGCCTAATACTCTAAATTTGGGGAAAGTCACTGCAGGAAAAAAAACCCTGAAAATATCTTGAGTGTCATTACTGTTAAAGTTTATCAGTTTTTATATTTTTTCATATATCAATTCATCCTGACTTGACTAAGGATGTGAGATAAAAATGCAAAATAGCTTTAAATTTCTGTTGTGTTGTATGAACATAGTGTTCAGAGGATGCTGGTTCTTCTTTTCTGCTCAGTCTTTTTCTGTTTTGCTTGGACAGATACCATAAGCCAATATTCAGGGTTGCTTGGCAGTAGCCAAGTCATGAAATGCACACCCAACCTGTGGGGCATTATGGTTGCTTAGTTCATGCATGTAAATTTGGGGGTTTGAGCACTGAACAAGTCCACACTCAGAGTGTCTTCTTGGAAAGTTTGTTCTTATGTTTAATCTTAATGGCATTATTAATTTAATGGTTCCATTTTCAGAGACATTGAGTTATGACAGCTTTTAGAAAAGTCCAAACAACTGCATGCTTAGCACTGTTGGAATATTAATTTGAAATGTTGTGAAATTCGTGCTGCAGCTGTGGTATATTTCAATGCAATTAGTTTCATCTATTTTGATTTGTTTCAAATCTACCATAAACTTTAGTACTTTACACCTGGAATATACACTAACAGGGGAAAAAAAAAAAACCAACCCTCTCAGTTTTATTATTACATTTTATGTTATTATTATAATTACATTATATGGTATATTTTATATTATTAGCAAAAGCAACTCCTGGCAAAAGGCCTTTAAAGAAAGTAGATCAGAGGATTTTTGGTGGATACATTTGATTTGTCTTTTGGCAAGCAAAACCGGATTATTTAAGGATACACTTCTAAAAGGGTCTCTACTGAATGTAATGAGGACAGGTACAGCTGTAGTCCTCTTATTGTGCCAGTAACTGTGCCATGAAGATTTCAGAGAGAGCCTTGGTGCAGCTTAGAAAGATCTCAGTTCTGGAAAGGCTTGCAAATAGTTCACAGTTTGTGGAAGGAAGTTTCAGACTTCTCTGATTTTCTTGCTAGCGTTGAAAAATTCCCTTGGGAGTTTGCATGAGTGGAAGGGGATGTTGCCATTATTTCTGTTCTGGGCGTTGACTGAGTTCATGACAGTTTCCCTGGGTGCAGATGCAGAGGTTGATGTCTTGCTGTGGCCACGTGTGTCGTTCCAGGAGCCCTCGGATGACTCCCAGGCTGCTGGGGTTTGCAGCGCAGAAGAAGTGATTCGCTACGAGTACCACGTCCTCTACTCCAGCAGCTACCAAGTGCCTGTGCTGTATTTCAGAGCATGCTTTTTGGGTAAGGCCAGCATGGACTCCATGTGCTGGGTGCAGCAGATGTTGAAAATTTTGTATGAAGTTGAGGAAGAGATGTAATAAGGAACTAGGAGATGAGGCTGCTCACCAGAGAATTTTTCAGTGCTCTGGACTCAGAGCAGCTCCAGCAGCTACCAAGTGCCTGTGCTGTATTTCAGAGCATGCTTTTTGGGTAAGGCCAGCATGGACTCCATGTGCTGGGTGCAGCAGATGTTGAAAATTTTGTATGAAGTTGAGGAAGAGATGTAATAAGGAACTAGGAGATGAGGCTGCTCACCAGAGAATTTTTCAGTGCTCTGGACTCAGAGCTCCAGGACCATGGAGGAGATGATATCATCTCAGCCTGAGGGAGGCTGATCTTTGGCTCCTGGCATCTTGCCTGTGGCTGACTGAAACTGCTGGTCATTTTTCTTGTTCTTTTCTTGAAATGACTACAAAAACTTAGTGCTGCAGGTTTAAACTGGGCTGGGCAATCAGTGGGCATAACCACAGTGCTTGAGCCACAGTTAGAGCCACAAGGCTGGGTTCTAAATGTATCTTTTAAAATGTATGCTGTTTTCAGTTTAAATTTGCTGCTTAAGGGAAAATAAAATAATACCAATAGGATATTGACTTTTTTTTTTTTTTTATATTGAAGCTGGCTCTTGAAACAGTCTGATCCTGTCTCCTCCCTGGTATGCACATCTTGCTACCCACTGCTCTGTGGCTGTAGCCACTGTGATTTCAGCTCCCATCCTGCCAGGGGAGGAAGGAGGAACACTCAGCCTCCCACGGAGGCCCCTGTTGGTGTCACTCATTTAATCAGCAGGCACAGAGTGATCACACTGCAGCACTGCCTGTGCTCTGTTCCTCGCTGCCCCAAGCCTGTGTACCTGTGCTTCAGTGGCACCTGGCTTGTGCCTGCAGTGGTGTGGCCAGCAGGACCAGCTTGTGGCACTTGGGGACAACGTGGAGTGGTGAGCATGGCTGTGTTGGGTTAAGGTTTGGATTCTATCATTTTAGAGCTCTTTTCCAGCCTAAATAAATCTCTGATCAGCATCTTCTGTGTTTTGAATAATATCTTAACTTTATCTAGATAAAGATGTCTGAATGTTGCCAGTGATATCTTTTCCTTTTTAATTAAAAAGTAGCTTAAGCTGCTTTGAATGTGTTTGGTAGATTTAATCACCCTCTGCCTTATATTGTTTAATGGCTTCTAATTTTGCAGTGTTAGCGTTTCAAAAAGCACTTCAGATTCCAAATTGAAGAACAAATTCTCATAGGCTCCCTGGTGGAAAGATTTTAGTCTGAGGTGCAGTTTCAGGAATGGATAATTTGGGGTAAATCTTCAGAGTGGGACATGGGGAACTGGGGACATTGCTCTGCCTTTACCACCACCAAAACTCATTTGCACACACTGTTGCAAATTTATTTCCAGCATTACTACAGGCATTTACAAACGTGCAGTGTTTTGCCTTTGAACTTATTGTGCAGACAGGAAGATGAAGGTAGTTTTGCTGTGAGAGATGGGTTAGCCTGTTTGTGGTCCTGAAAAACATCATCTTCTTGATTTTTGCTGAATTTATAGTGCAGTGTCTCTACAGAAGAGGATGGAGATGGTGCAGGTAGAGGAAGTAGGACAGTATCTCTACTGTACTGTACTTCCATATAATTAGTATTCACCATAAGCAGTTAATCACCAGAGAAGAGCTCACAGAGACAAAACAAGTTGTTTAGCTTGTCAGCACCAGGGAATCGGAGGTGTTGAAACATGACTCCTTATAGCTGGAAGTGGATATTACAGGAGCCAGTGGATGATCTAATGCACAATCATGGTATTATGTGCCAACAGCTCCCCTTGCAGTACAGAACTGTAATTGCTCCTACAAGTACAATTATCCTTTAAAACACTTCTTGGGAACCTTTCACAATGGAAAACAAGGGCTTTTTTTAGATGCTTCCGAAGGTCACCTGGGTTCTCTTCAGCATTTTGCATTCTCTTTTAAATTATAACAATATATGGCTCTTGAAGGGAGCAGGATACTAAATGCTGGCAGTAAGTGTGTTTCCTACAGTGTTACCAGCTGGTATTCTCTGATTTTAATTATGAGCAGCTTACTTTTGAAAATGAAGAATTCTGTCTTCCCTGCACGTTGTTGGTCTGCCTGTGCTGTGCTGTCTGAAGGTCCCAAAGTGGGATTTTTGGAATTGTACAGCTGGCACGTGCTCACAATCACTTGAGATACCTGAGCAGAGTATCCTTTGTCTTGTCCCAAACACGCTGTGAGGGAAACTCTGGGAAATGCCCTGAGTCTTTTTCTTTTGAGGTAATAGTCCATGTGATGGGCTCCTCACTTTGTTTGTCAGACAATCAGCAATGCTCACTGCATTGCTCACCTGCACTAATCAAGGAACAATCTCCCCAAGACCTACCTCAATTTCCCAGTCTAAATTCCTACCATTGTTTGTAGACTCAGGCAACAGGAGGGGTTCCTCACAAGTCTCCTGTGAGCTGTTCCTGGTTCCCCTGGGATCCTGCCCATACTGATCCCCGGGCTAATTAGAGCTGGCTTTGGGAGGTAGAGGTGAGCTGTAATCCTTCCAGTGGTTCCACAGCCCTGCCCTGTCTTGCCTTCCCCAGCACAGGGCACAGAGCTGGAATTCAGAGCTCTGCTTCCTCCCTGGCAGTGTCTGCAATACCCATCACACCTGGGAAACAAAGATTCTTCTGTTCACCCTGGCTGAGGGCTTTTGCAGTGCTCACTTCCTGCCTTTGTACATCAGCAGCTGATGCCAGCCTGTCCAAATTTGCACTCCAGCAGATGCTTTACAAACTTCTCTAGAATGTTGAAATCAATGAAATCCTGCCTTTGTCCTGCTGCATGTGAGTGCAGCTTCCATTTACCTGGTCTCTCAGTCCCTCCTAGGAAAAAGGCTCCCTGTAGAGCTGCTGGGGGGATTTTCCTGTGATCTCCAGCTTGGTTGGCATCCTCAGGAGCTTGTGCCAGTGAAGACATCCAGTTCTCACTCCTCTCTGCTAGAAGTTATGTTCAAGCATTACAGGTCACTTCTTCCTGCAGAAGTTGCATTGTATACTTGCCCGTGCTGCTGTCTAAATTGGATCAAATAACTTAATTTTTTAAACTCGTTTTTAGATTTTTTTTGTTATTTGTGAGATGAAGTTTGCTATGTGAAGTGGTGTAAGGTAAGGTTTGAAATTTTGATTGCAACAGAACTAAAACATTTTAGAGACATCTGAACTTTTTTGTAATCTCAGGGGATGGATTTACAGGGAAGATCTTGTTCTGTGCAAAGAGAAGTACTTCAGTTGAAAATAGTGATTAAGGATGATGAGACTGTCTGGAAAGGTGTTTGGGAACATTATAGGGTACAAGAAGATATTTTTAGGCAGTGTGTATATACATAAGAAACATTTTTCACTGCCTCATGATACTTGCCACGTGGCATTTATTCCTAATTTCAGACTTGCTGAAGTCACAGTCAAGTGTCAGGAGCTCAGGGCAGAGTCTAATTTCTCCAAAATCAGCCCTGTGCCTGCCATACCATCCAGAAACAGAGCCCTTGTTTCTTCCCCGGGCTTCTGAGACTACCAAATAGGTAGTTGAAGAAATGCATGAACCCCTGCTGATATCTGATGTCAGCAATTAGCCCTCTTGGAGACAGATGGTATAGGCAATTATCCTTCCCCTTCAATGCTGGCATCAGCCAGATGGGCTGAGCTAGGTCCAGTAAGCTTTCTTTAATCAGCAGAGTATTTTCCTCTTTTCCTACTCTTTAAGATGTCAAGGAGCTTCAGTCTTTTCCTGAACCATCCCCATCTGAAGCCAGGCGTTCAGAACCCTCTTGCCATGCATTAGAAAAGCCACAGTGAGGTATCAGCAGCACAGGTGATCACAGGCACCATTCAGGAATCACCCCGTGTGTAGAGAAAATAATGGTTCGTCTCACACTTCTCCTTTTTCCTGCAAAGGCAGAGGAAGCAGCAGGAAAGCTGGCTAAACAGTGAAAAGAAAGAGCAGGACTAATGGGAGTCAACAAGGACTGCACCCTCACTCCTCTAGAGAAGAGAAAAGGAATGAGGTTTTCAGGCTGACCTGCTCAAAATGCTATCTCAGCTCAGTGGCAGCTAAATCCCTGCCAATAAAAACCATGCTAATCAGTGGTTAGAGAGAGGGAGCTTCTGAGATAGGGCAACTTCCTCCAGCCCTGAAGGCATGACTTTCTGTATTCACAACCACACTGGGCCTGACTGAAGTGCTTTCCAGAATACAGATTTACTTCCTGAGCTCAAAAACATGTAACCACTGTGTCCTTTCTCAGAAACACAGCTGCTCTAAAGACCATATCCTGTAAGAACTGGTTTTGTTGTGGCTTTGGACATAACTGAAATGGAATATTTTTTTTTTTCTCATTTGGTAGTGGTTTTTAATATTATTTCTTTATAAAATACATCAGAATGAAGCCTTGAAACAATTCGTGCACCATTTCACCCAAAGCGTCAAATAACCTTTAACTGAAAATCTTAGAAATTGTTAAAAACCTTTAATTGGGCATCTCTGAAATTACTAAAAGCCCTCACTACACATGAAGAAAATAGAATACAGCAACTTGGGAAGCCTGAAATTTTTCTCTGAAAAGAAACATGGGATTTTTGTCTTCCTAAAGAATTTCTGCTCTTTGCAGAAATTAAGGTCCAGCTGAGAATGCAGCTCCTGTGTGGTCTGGCAGCCTCACCTTGCTGCTGTGAGAGGGCACTCAGTATTCTCCTTTTAACTATTTCTTATTTGTGTTGACATGATTGAGTTAACCCCTGCTGGCCAGTCAAGAAGCTTTTCCCAAAAAAATTTCTTGTAGTCTAAACGGTGTAAACAATAAAACTACCCCAGATGAACTTGGGATAAGCCTTGGGACACACAAAGCTCTGTCCTTGTGGGTGGATGGGGACTAAATAAATGCATGGATGGGTGAATCTCGAGCCTTCACCTTCCTCTCCTGGCCCTTCTCTTGGCTTGGTGCTCCTGTTTCCTTCTCATTCTGGCTGAACTTCCCAGTTCAGCCCCATCCCAGGGGGAAAAAAGAGGCAGGAAGGCAAGAGGCTGCTAGGCTCAGCAGGTGCCACAGTGGGCCCTTGTTGCCAGCAGCAACAATTGCTGACTGCTCTGTCAGACCAGCTGGATGTTTGAGGTCTCAGTGGGTTGTGAGAATGTGTAACAGGGCTGATAAACATGTGAGAGTGCTGGAAGAAGGGGGTAAGAGAGCCCAAAGAACACAGATCTGTGTTTAGAGCAAGTCTGGGAGCTTGTGAATGCAATGAATTTGCCATGTGGTAAAGACAAAAGTTATTTTTAACTATAGCATGGTTAATATTTCAATAACTTGTGATCATTTATAAAAATGGGATTAACAGAGTAATCCATGGCACGTGTATGTGAATCTGCTCAGTGTTATTATAAAAATTCTCAGAGAAAGGTTTACAGAGCACAATCCAGGGTGGCAAATCAGATGTTGCACTAGAACATGTGTTACTGTAGATTTTACACTTGGGCTTTCTCTGCTGAGAACAAAATTGCAGGTATGCATGGCATTTCATAGTACCTGCACACAGGTGATCTGAGTGTAAATTCATCCTTCAAAAATAAATTTATGCTGTTGTAGCAAATTTCTTGGTGAATATTAGACTGTCCCCACCACAGCTCTGGTGTCTGTCATCACAAGACAGTGCATGTGATGGTCTAACAAGTCTTACCTTTGTGAGGATAGCATGGAAAAGCTGATTAATATGCTGTTACCCCCTCAGAAACTTCATTTGCCACATGATTCTGCTATATGGTGCTTATTTAAGTTCAGAACTTCCTGGGTTTTTTATAAATATGTGCAGAAAATAAAACAGGCTGTAGGCAGCTAGTTTGAACTTGTGTCTAAACATGGCATTCAAATATTGTGTGAATGAATCTTTTTCATTTTACAGACATACAAATGTCAGTACAATAAAACTGATTATCAGAGGATGATGGTTTCTGACATCTGATAAATGCCAAGATGAAGTTACTTATTGAAAGTCTATCAAAATACTCTGTTTGCCATAAACAAATATTCATTAAAAATAGACATGCTTATTTTCTAAGTGGTTGACACTAATATCTTGTCATAATTCTAGCATCACAGCTGAAAACCTGATGCAGTAAAGCTATATAAATGCAGCTCAAGAAAACATTGGGGGCACACCAAAATGCAGTAAACTTTTATCTGCAGAATTTTGTTCCTTAGATTTTCTTCACTCTCTCACTATGAGTTGCATATATTTACAGTAGGTGATTCTTCATGATGTTATTTTGTGGTTTAAATCCACCTTACCAAAGCTTTGTTTTACAAAACCAGTTACACTTCACACCTTACAATCAGCACAGTGAGTTGTTACTCTCAGGTGACAGAGAAGAAAACCAAACAGGGAATTTAAGGTGATTCTGTGTCCACCTTCAGTCAGGATTTGAACAGTTTTCAGTTTTAATTTTGCTGTTCTGCATTAAAAGTGCAACATGCCTAAGAGCTTTGGCTAAAGGTGGTGTTTCTTCCCCCAGATGGAAGGCCTTTAACTCTGGATGAAATATGGGGAAGTGTCCATGCATCCTACCAAGCTCGTCTGCAGGAGGGGCCCTGGGACACTATTACACAGCAGGTGAGAATTCTCTGGTCCTTCATGAAATTGGGGAATTAAATATATGCCTGGGTCCTCAGTGGCCTTATTCCTCTTTTGGACAGAAGGAGAAAAAAAATTAAAATAATAATTAAAAAAAAGAGTCTATATCATGTCATGCTGAACCATTTACCAACAGTAGTTTCAGTCCTGGATTTTGAAGGATATTATGTGTACACCATTTCAGGCTTGCTTTGACAGTGTCTCACATTTAAAATACTTCTCCAAAGCCAGTCCTCAAAAATTCAGGCAGTTTCTGAGTAATCGTGAATTTGGGTAAATACAAAAGCAGACTTGTTTATGTAAATAAAACATACCAGTGTAACATTTCAGGGATTGTCTGGTAATCAGATTACCAAAAAAGACTGTGTGTCATTTTCAGTTTTAAATAGACTTGCAGTCTTCAGGATTGAACAAGGGAAAATTGGTTTCCTACCCAAAAATGAGTTGGTGCTGTCTACTAGCCACGTGGCTCAGAGCTGAGCTGGTTGTTCTGGTGTCTTCCTTTTGCTCCAGGTGTCATGAGCAAATCTGACAAATAATTGAGACCCTCCAGGTATGAGTTTTTCCCCCATCAGACCAAGATACCAATGTGTCCTCTTTCCCTCCCCTTCCCTTCCTTGATATTTTTATTTTAGCTGTTTCCAGGCACTCAGGTCTCTTGCCACAGCAGCATGACAAGGATGTGACATCCACTGGGTCCTACAGGTGCTCCCTTAATTCAAATAACACAGTTTAATTACAGGATGCCTGTTTGTAGATGATGCTCAGCCATGGGAACACAAGCAGAATTCTTGGTTTTTTGCAGCCACAGACTATTATTTATCTTCTAACAGCTTCCTGAGAAGCTACCAAGCCATGGGTGTTCTGGTGGTTGCTGTGCGTGTCTGAATTCCAGTTGTGAGCTGGCAGGTTCTTATAATACACACTTTTCACATGGAACATTAATTACCTGGCTTGTCTGTGAATGAAGATGAGGAAACTGGGTTTTAATAACATAATGTTTTAATGTGACACTGCTGAGAATAAAGCATAAACGGGGTGTTGGGAATGTGTGAAATCAGAGTTGTGGAAGCCAAAAGGAAATTCAGGTCACTCCCACACGGGGATTATTTTTGCTTCTTAAGGGACAGTAAAGTAAAAACTGTCCTGTGTCTAATAGCTGGAAGTGTGTGTGGGATACCTACACACAAATTCCAGCAGAAACAGGAGTTTTGGGTGGCAGAATGTGTGGAGTGATGAATCTGATTCTGGGACACTCTCCAGAGGTGTGAGCACTCTACAGCCAGCTGTGAGCACACTGACAAACACAGGAAGAACATTTTGGAGAAATTAGCAGAGTTAACAGCTGCAAAATGTGACTTTCTGTGAAATAAGGAGATTATGGAAGATAATGAAAACTAGCCTACAAGCCTCAGATCAAAGCAAGAGTCAGGTCTACAAGAAAAAAAAACCTGCTTTTCTCTGTCAAATGAATCAGGGTTCTGAACTGAAATAGGGAGTTTGTCTTGCCTTGCTGCTTTTCTGCTGACCCATTTTGTTATGTGGGTTAGGCTTTGCCTGCAGGGACACAGATCCTATAATGCAAGTCACTGGGCAAACTCATCAAATCAGGCTTGAGCACTCAGTACACATGAGCAGCAGAGTAAAAAAAAGGTTTAGGATTTTTTATCCTGAAGAGATACAAATTTTAGATGCTACAAGCACTCCATCACTGGGAAGAAAAATTGAGCTTGCCCAGGGTCCATGCATGTTACTTAACTTTTAACTAGAGCTGATCTGCACTGTGATTGGCAGACAAGGAAAAGAAAGGCTTATTGACTTTTTGGGACTTTTTTCCCATATATTTTATGAAGTGAGGGTGCCAGACCTGTGCACATTTCTGACAGAACTATATTTTGGTGTGTACTCCCTGTAGTAGAGCACATCTATAATAAAATACTTCTCAGGAACTGAGACAAGGTGCAAAGAGTGGAGATATTTGACATTTGCAAATTTTAGGTAAAATCTGGACTTTCATAGTTACTTTTGATTATGGTGAAAAGTTATGCTCATTTCCAGAGAAAGCATCTTGAAATATTTTTCCTGACTAGATTACTGCGAAAAAGCAGAAGTCAACTAGTTACCTTCTCATAAATAAATTAACATGATAAGGTTGCATAGTATTTTATAATGATAATTGATAAATGGTGATGATTTAATTGCACTTCCTCTAGTAATAATCTTAAAATGCTCAAATGAAGTTCCTGTGATTGGCTTTCTTGTGAGTTAAATCTCCCTGGGGTCTTCAGTCATCCCTTCTCTACATCCGGCGATAACTTGCTTTAGCTGTTTTAAATAATACAAATCAATTAGAACACACAGCTGTTTAACAAAACTTCCAAATGTTGCTACAGGTCTCTGTGGGTATTTCCTGATGACTTATAATGACATCAATTTAGCACACCTGGTAAGATCTGTGTGAGCTGGAAGTGGCTTAATTCTGCAATGACAGGAAAATTAAGGAGTATTTATGGATTACTGTTGCCTTCCAGAAATGTTGCCAACTGTGACTTTCAGCTCCTTTTTAGGAGGATTGAGAAGTGGAATTACAGATACTGCAGCCCCATCTCCTGAATTGTTTACTTGTAACTTGGTGGGTGCTTTTTAGTGTTATTTATTTATATTAGTAATTTAAATACCATATAAACATACATTATACATCTGAAGTCTAATATTTATATTAGTTATTTATAAGATGCTATACAGAAATACATAGTGGTACTGCCTAAACAGCTCATACTTATTGGGCCCTCTGTGTGTAATAAATATAATAAATAGCAGGTGTAATGTCCCAGTTATAAAGGCAGCAGCCCAAAAATGCCATGGTCAAGTACTAAATGGTGAGGCAAATTGAGAGAATAAAACCTCACAAGAACAGGAAAAAAGTTTAAAAAAAAAACAACAGAGCATGAAGAACAGAAATGAGACAAATGGGGAGAAATCTTCCCAAATATTAAGGTGAACATAATTTATCACCTAGTAGTGTGTGGTGTAAGGGCCAGGAATTAAAAAAAAAAAACAAAACCCAAACAAACAAAAAGGATAACCAATACTGAGTTAATTTGTAGAGGCTGCATTTCACTTTTTATCATTTTGGAAACCTCTCCGAAGGTGAGTGGGAGATGTGAAGCAGCAGGGAGTGACTCTGTGTTCATAGGCAGAACTTCAGGCTGTGTGGCCTTGGTTGGGTCCTCTCTGTGGAGTTGGAAATGCAAGACTGAAAGACCAAAATAAAGACTTTTATTGTGAGGTTGGGTGTGGGATAAGCACTGTCAGGGCCTGGATTTCCATCCTGCTGTGGCTGAGGGCTGCACACCTGTTTGGAAGTGCCTTCATCAAGATGCAGGACAGTGGTGTAGCCTGCACATTCCAGGTATTTTCCACAGAGTGTGGAATGATGCTGGAGTGATGGATACAGTCACCTCACCTACTAGGAGGTAAACTGAGGCCCAGTGATTTCTCAAGCACCTTCTGAAATTTAATAATAGTGGAATAATCTTCATAAAGATAGATATTTATATAAAGATAGGTATTTATAAAAGTGTAGACAAAGCAGAAGGACTTCAGCAGGGGGAGAGACAACACTCTGACAAATATGTTTCTAAGACTGTGATGAAACTGACTATTGGTGCAATTAATTCTATGAACACAGGTGCCCAAGTCCATTTTTGATTCTTGTTTCTTCTGCTAATCCATGCCTTCCATTAATTTTTTTTTTTTTCTGTGTGGAAGCAAACTAGCAAGAGAATTTTGTAAGCTGATGAATGAAGCTGATCACAGTCAGCAGCATCACCAACAATTTTGTTTTTAACAGAGTGATGTTGTCATAAAGCCTGACCTTCCCCTGAGGAAACAAAGTCGTAAACACAATCAAGTATATGTGCTAAGGCTTAATCAATGCTTAGTGATGATGGAATGTAAAACCAAACATCCAAGGATAGAAATCGAATTGCATTATTACAGGAGGCTCAGGGGTTGAAAAACTACCCCATAAAACAAGAGCAAAACTTGGTGGCTTGAAGATCCTGCAGAAATAGAATTAAAAATTAATCTGTGAGTCAGGATTCCAAAGGGCTCTGGAAGCTGTGGAGCACATGTGTTCATACATGACTTCCCTCCTTTTTAACCAGTGTTCAGATGCAATTTCTTCTGCTACCAAAGTGCTCCCAGGCATGGGAGGGGACACATTTCATGTGTGACACCTTGGTTCTGGATTTGCCAAGAATAAATCATCATTTTCCTGGTTTAGCCATTTACTGTTGCTGCAGATAAAGTAACTCAGACCATTCTGATACTGACTATATCCTGCTTTTCTGAGTAGTGAGTGGTCAGGAATTTTGTGTCTGCTTTTTCTCAACCATTCATTTCTCAGTTTCATCTAAACGAGGTGGTTTTCTTCTGTCATTTGATACTTTAGCAGGTAGTTTTAATATGTTTTTTCTGTTATATCAAAAGTATTCAACCAAAAAATAACTAAACTAAACAGAACTGTGTTGTGAAATAACTGAACTAAACAGTTCTGTGTTGTGATTTCTGTAGTTTCTAAACTACAGAAATCACAACACAGAACTGCACCTATTTCTGAGTTAATCCAGAGTCTTTTTCAACCAGGAGTTAGGAATCTGGAGGACACATTCTTTACAGTACCTCAATAATCCTGTCCATTACATCACTTAATTTATAGCAGTGTTAACAGAAAAATCAATAAACATTATTTCTAAAATCTCAGGGATGTTAATAGTGTGATTTAAAAAAGGAGAAAGAGTCAAAACTCCGAACAGAACACATTGATAGAGTGTTGTAGAGGCACATCTTGCTGGAAATGTGATAGGGAGGATTTAAATCATTACAGCTCAGTCATTTTGTAAAATGTGGTAAGGTATCTATTCTTAGACACACAAATCTTTCTTGCCATATTGTGGGATTTTGCTAAGTGGGGGAGGCTGTATACAGTATTTCTTAACAGAAGGTTGCTAGGATCGCTCTTAACGAATTTGAGTTGCATCAACAGTTGCTATGGATCCCCTGCTAATATTTTTGGAAAATTATTAGTACAACTTCCTGAGAAAAGGGAGTCTTACCAGTACAGACTGGAAAGCTATTTGACAGGGGGAAGATATGAGGATGGCAAAGCTGGGTGGGTATTTATTTACCACTAAAATCTTCTACAATGTGTTGAACTCCTGGGGTTTAAATCAAGCTGTAGTATTGTACAACCTACCAAGGAGGTTTTATTTTAATACTAGCCACTGATTAATAATGTTCAGCTGCCCTACAGTTTAGTCATGCTTTTCCCCATAAGACTTCATGGACAATAATCTAGTCCAATTAGTTTCATAGAGGTAGAAGACCAAATAGTGAACTAATACTAGATGTAGAGTAAATGCAGAAGCTTAATGGATGAGCAGCTGACATATGTGCAGCTGATGGCATCTGCCAGGACTTGTGCAAGGCATTTGAGACTGTCTGACATCACATCCTTGTCTCTGAGTTGGAGAGGCATGGGTTTGGTGGATGAACTCCTGGGTGGGTGAGGGATGGGGCTGAGTGGTCACACCTGGGGGCTTGGGGTCAATGACTCGATGTCCAGGTGGAGACCAGGGACAAGTGGTGGCACCGTGGGGACCTCATGGAGCTCAGCAGGGCCCAGGTCAGGGCAGCCCCAGGCACCAGCACAGGCTGGGCTGAGCAGAGGGAGCAGCCCTGGAGGAGCCCTGGGGGTGCTGTGGGGCAGGGCTGGGACCCCAAAGCCCTGAGCTGGGACCCCAAACCCCTGTGCTGGGCTGAGCTGGGACCCCAAACCCCTGAGCTGGGACCCCAGACCCCTGAGCTGTGACCCCAGACCCCTGAGCTGGGACCCCAGACCCCTGAGCTGGCACCCCAGACCCCTGGGCTGGGACCCCAGACCCCTGAGCTGGGACCCCAGACCCCTGGGCTGGCTGGGCCCAGCGTGGGCAGCAGGGCAGGGGGATTGTGCCCCTCTGCCCCTCAGCTCAGAGCCCACCTGCAGAGCTGCCCCAGCCCTGGGCCAGCACAGGGAGCAGCTGGAGCTGCTGCAGCCAGGCCAGAGGAGGCTCCAGGGGGAGCAGAGGGATGGAGCAGCTCTGCTGGCAGGAAAGGCTGGCACAGCTGGCCCTGCTCACCTGGGCAGGAGCAGCTTTGGGCTGAGCTCAGCGTGGCCCTGCAGGGCCTGAGGGGCTGCAGGAAAGATGGAGACAGACAATTGCCAAGGGCTGGAGGGGCAGGACACAGGGAATGGCTCCCAGTGCCAGAGGGCAGGGCTGGATGGGACACTGGGAATTGGGAATTGTTCCCTGGCACAGGGTGCCCAGAGCAGCTGGGGCTGGATCCCTGGATCCCTGGCAGTGCCCAAGGCCAGGCTGGACATTGGGACAGTGGAAGGTGTCCCTGCCATGGCAGGGGTGGCACTGGGTGGGCTTTTAGTCCCTTCCAACCCAAACCATTCCAGGATTCTATAACAATTTACATGCAGAGGTGAAAGCAGTGTGAAGTTCCCTGCCAGTTTCTTGGGCATAAATCAGGACAGACTTTCAAGTCCTGTTACTATTGTTACTTGAGTTACTCTGAAATGAAGATTCAGTAATATTTTCCATGCAGATTCGTAGTTAATTGAACAAATTACAATGTAATTGTATTGATTTTCTTGATTATTTTCTCCTTCTGTGGAAAAAATCTATTTTAGTGCTGAGCATTTACAGATGATTTATCTAGCAGTGGTTCTGCTTCCAGAGAGCTTCCCAAGCAGAGATTTGTGGAGTGAGTTGTAAGAGCACATTCCCTGCCTGGTGTGGCATTTCTCCTTGTAAGCTGGGAGAAATGCCTTCCCCCCACCTTGACTGCTGGTCATTCACTGCTGGAAAGAATCTGCCTACTGAACATTCCCCCCTGATGGAAAAATCCTAAATTACACTACAGCATTGACTGCACAGTATGAAAGAAGTGGGGATCATATATGGCACACTCAGATCCATTTGAAAGGCCACTGGAGTGGCCACAAGGCATTGTAAACCTTATTTTTTTTTTTTTACTTTATTAATTCAAAAAAGCATTTTAAGTGCCACTGAAATGGGAGTTAGGTATCTGTGCTAACAGAAAGCAGTTTATACCTAAGCACCTGCGCTCTGGAGTGGTGTCAGCAGTTCAAAAGCATTTAGACAAATTCATGAGGCCACTTGTCCATAAATGGATGCAAAATTACCTGGCAGAGTGAGTCCTGCAGTGCCTGGGGTGCAGATCTGCTGCAGCAGTGCAGGTGGAGTGAACCACAGAGGGAGCCCAGGCTTGTGCTGTCCCAGGTGCTGCTGGGGGAGGCAGGAAACACTGCTGGGGCATCCTCTGGAATCTCTGGGATTATGGGATGAACCCTTTCAGGCCACTTTTGTCAAATGCCAGCATGGGTTTGGGGTTTTTTGGTTTGGTTTTTTTCCCCCCCCCCCCCCTCCCCTTATAATTTTTTAATCAGGGTAGGAAATCTGTCTCCAGTGTCTTTTCCATAATTCCACAGCTTGTTGGATCGTTCAGTTTTGCACCTTAGATGAGTCTCATAACTTAAGAACAGATTTTAAATAGTAATTAATTAAGACTATATGCTACATAACTAAAATGGTGACAACTGAATTAATCTACTTTTGGCAAGCATGGGAGAAGAATCATCTGTTTATTTTCTTAGGAAAATGGCTGAGATGCCATTTCTTGACAATGTAACTATGGACCTGCCAATTTTTAAGTATAAAGTTTTCTTGAAAAATCCCAAATGCATAAGTTACGTGCTTGTGAGAAGCTTTAAAGCCTTAAATGAAGCTTGTTAAGCTTTAGAAACATGCCTGAGTGTCACCTACTGCTTTGATTCTTCCTGTTCTTGAAATTAATAATTCAAACCTTATTATGAATATATAAAATACATAATTATGGGCCAGCAGTGTTGGCTATTCTTGATTACTGTTTTTCTTGTCCTGCATTATCTCTCCTGCCTTTCAGGGATCTTCTGTTAGCTATTTAATAAAATAATTAAATTTTAAAAAAACCTAATAAAATAATAAAGTTATAAAATGTAAAAAATAATCACCACCTCTTCAAAACTGTAAATATTCTAGAATCAGGCAGAATTGGGGCATGAAATATGAATTACAGAGTCACAGAATGATTTGGTTTGGAAGGCACCTTTGTTGGGATCCATGATGGATTTGAAGCAGCAGATGCAAAGTGGTAGGCGTGGTTCATCTCAAGAGAAATTCTGGCTGTGTTAAGTGTCCTTGTATTTCTGTGTTGTAGGATCTGCCAAAGCATCTCTGCTTTCCTCAGGAAAACGTAGCCATTTAATTGCCTTTTCAGCTTGGACTTGGTATTTGATGAGAGAAGGACAGGATCCAGCCTAAGTGGCTGCGTGGTGTTGGAAGTAGTGAAGGTGTCAATAAAAAACCATCTCTGAAGTTGGGTGTGGGTCTTTGGGAGCACACAGAACGGGCACAGTGAATCACAGGGGCAACTGCAGCTGCTGCCTGCAGAGAGCTGGGCTGTAAATCAAACCTCTATGCAGCCTCCTCCACAAAGACAGGCTCAGTAACCACAGAAATCTGCTTTTTGGGGCTAGTTTGCACTTCTTTGTCTCCACAGGGTCCCTTCATGTTTTCCCCTGCCTGATCTGCTCTGGTTGTCTGAGCAAAGCAGGAGAGCAGTGCCAGTGCCACTTGC
The DNA here is from genome assembly GCA_013397555.1 of Urocynchramus pylzowi. NCBI lineage: Eukaryota > Metazoa > Chordata > Aves > Passeriformes > Fringillidae > Urocynchramus > Urocynchramus pylzowi. The sequence continues at coordinate 21,770 of VZRH01002325.1, read as the reverse complement.
CAGGACATTCCTCAGCACTGGCACAGGCAGGGCAGGCTGTTCCACCTTCAGCTCCTGGATTTGGTGGGGTTTCTGTGTTTTGGTGCAAAGCTGGGGGAACTTCACTCAGTTTTGTCAGTAGGGTGAGTTGGCTTCATGAATTGAAGTCAGTGACTTTAAATGCATTTCACCTGTCCCAGATCACAGAATCCCAGATTGGTTTGGGTTGGGAGAGACCTGAAAGTTCAACCCATCCCACCCCTGCCCTGGCAGGGACAGCTCCCACTGTCCCAGGCTGCTCCAGCCCCAGTGTCCAGCCTGGCCCTGGGCACTGCCAGGGATCCAGGGGCAGCCACAGCTGCTCTGGGCTGCCAGGGCCTGCCCACCCTGCCAGGGAACAATTCCTAATTCCCAAAATCCAGCATAACCCCAAGTGAGTAGGATGGAGAAGCCCTGTGCAATTACTGTGCTACCAACAGCTTTATTACTGTGATTTACACCTTCTGTCAGGATAATAAAAGTTCCCTGTGTCATTACAGCTCCTTAACATTGTGTTTGCAGCACAGTGATTCCTTAGTAATAGATTTTCCATTGTAGCAATTCCATTATTAGAGGAGAATCCCTTGGAAAACCTCAAGTTGCACACGTTTGAAGTTCCTTATGTGCAGTTGCTGTTCTGACTGTGGGACTCAGGGTCAGTCTGAAAAGAGAAATAGAAATCTTCCTGCCTTCTTTCTGAATGTGTAGAGTTGGATTATATTAACAAGTGAGTTATTATTGATGGGTATGAAAATAAGGAATAAAAAAGAAGATGGACCATGAATTCAAGAACATAAATTACTTGTATAATCTTGAGTGAAGAGTTTTTACTTAAACTCAGCCATTTGTAAATGTGGTCAGAAATTGGAAGGAAGGGAAAAACTTATATCCTCTTTATTAATTGCATCACTGTTTCCTTTTCCTAAATGGAAGAGATTATGGGGGGGGCATGTTTTATTAATTCTGCCTTCTTTTTGTGACCTGGTGACTGCTGGGAAAATGTCTGGAATCAATTGGCATTGGTGGTATTCGCTGGTAGGATCCTGCATGAACTTTTTGACACCCCTGTGTGAATTTATTTTTGCAAAGCAACATCATGCAAACCAGGTTGGGGAAGAGGCAGTTTCAGGCACAAATCCCCTGCACTGTCATCAATAGAGAGACCATAAATGTTGTGATGGATGCTTGAAGGCAGTTTAATGTAGCACTGGAGAAAATAGAAGCCATTACCCCTGGAAGAGCTCCAGTTATGACAGAGAAAATAAATGGTGCTGTTACAAGAGATGTACTGACAACAAAATTCCTGCTGGCTGGGGAGGAGAGCAGCAGAGCACGGTACAGAAACCTACAGACAATTACCCCTTATCTGAAGTAATGTTTATTTTTGGTTTAAATCCGACATGGAGACTGCTTGATAAAATGACTTAATCCAATCTGACGGAAGTTTAGTCTTAATTATTCTTGTGCTTGGGAACTGCCCAGTCTTTGCCACTGCTGAGATCAGTGCTGTGACATTTCCCTGCTCAGCCCCTGTGCGTGGAGGGCTGTACCTGCACAGGCTGTGCTGCCAGAGCTCCCTCAGTCCCAGCCTGGGCTGGCATTCCCGAGCAAACCAGGTTCAGGAACAAGACAAGGGGGAACAGCTTCCCACTGCCAGAGGGCAGGGCTGGATGGGATATTGGGAATTGGGAATTGTTCCCTGGCAGGGTGGGCAGGCCCTGGCACAGGGTGCCCAGAGCAGCTGGGGCTGCCCCTGGATCCCTGGCAGTGCCCAAGGCCAGGCTGGACATTGGGATTTGGAGCACATGGAATATGGAAGGTGTCCCTGCCATGGCAGGGGTGGGATGGGATGAGCTTTAAGGCCCCTCCCAACCCAAACCATTCCAGGACTCTGTGATTAGTTTTCAGTCTATCCCATGGAACATTTTGTGTCTTGCATCCATCTCTCTCTCCCGGGTTTTTTTAATGGGAGGAGTTGAGGCAGCAGCTACAGCAGGAGGCACAGAAATCCTCACACGTCTTTCCTGTATCACCTAGGAGAGAGGTCTTTCTGCAGAAAATAAATGAAGCAACATTCTGAGCTTCCAAATTCAGCAGAGCTGGTGCCTGCCTGTGAAAGTATTCCTTCCCCATCCCAGCTGGGTCAGACTCGGAGGGATATGCAGATGTGTGATGGATTCCAGCCTGTGGTGCTGAGCAGGCACTGCTGTAAATCAGCCTCATGGCTGGATAGATCCAAAGTCACAGACAGACCCAAGAAAATAATGCTGTTGATTTCAAACATACTGTGTGTCAGAGTAATACTGCCCAGAAGAGTTGTGGGCAACCTGCAAATGGGTTCTTGCAGTACAATGCCAGTGAGTGCTTGTGGGAATTGACTTGAAACTCTCACACTGCCCTGGTGCATGACTGACTGGAAAAAGATTAATTGTAAACAAAAAGTGGGATGATTCTTACATATTATTTGTACTGTTTGGGGTTTTTTTCCTTCATGAAGTCTCAGTAGGACTTTATATTTTTGGTGTAAGTGGCATTGGACCAGCCTAGAGGAAGGGTAGAATTGCTGCCCTGATAATTTTGCTCAGGATACATTTCAGTGCTGTGGAGTGTCATCATTCTGCCAGGTAAGTGCAGCAGGCAGTGAGCTAATGCTAATGTAGCTGATGCAGCACAAGCTTTCAATCATTTTCACCCTTCTGACAGTGTTTGAGAAGGACTTGGGGTTGATCCCACCACAGACACCTCACCCTCTCTCAGGGCAGGCCGGGGGCCTGGCAGTGAGAGCCTCTGTAGCCCATTACCAATTCTGAAATCATCCAGGGCTTTGATAACTCCTGCATTTTTATTGGCAGCATCCCCATGCTTCCTCCTCAGAGTGCTGTGTCAGTGGTTTAACCTTGAGTGCACATCAGAGCCTCACAGGATGCCATTGTGTGCAGCATTTGGAATGTGGCGTTTGACGGAAGCAGAGCTGATGCTCTCCGAGTGTTTTCCCTGATGCTCCGCAAGCTTCTCATCCCCACCTCAGCCTTTTCCCTTTTTAAAGGCTGCTCCTTAATGGCTCTTGGCTCAGGTTTTCTTTGGGTTTCTTCTGTGGTTTTCCTGTGAGTGTGTGACACATTCCTGTCTTTTGAGTAGCATGTAATTCCTGAGTTTGGGAATGTTTTCAGTGTCACTCTGTTGTCATGTAAGAAGAGGAAAGACTAAAAGAATAATGATGTAGAATGTAAAGGCAATAAACTGTTTTAAAAAATCAAGTCTGGCCTCCATGTGTCACTCACTAGTGGTTTGCTGAAGCAAGGAATGCAGGGCAAAATCAAATCCTGGGGGTCAGGATGGTTGGGAATGCTGTAGGCTGAATATTCAGCTTTGGGAATTGTGTTCATGCCTTGTTAAGAGAGCTGAGTCACTTAAACCCAGGTTACTTCTCTCTTCTTTCTGGGAGTTTGTGAAGCTCACTGAAATTTTTTGCACAATTTACTCTTCTTTTTTCTACTTTGCGTAATAGTTTTGTAAATATTATTAGCTATATAAGTTTTTTGCTGTCTTTAAGATATACCATTGGCACAATCCATGTATTTTCTGCAATTTTCTGGAGGCCTAAGTTAATTTGAGCAGATAATGAAAAGGGGGTTTTAATTCAAAATATTACTCTTTCTCAAAGAAAAACTGCATCAATTCACTTTTGACAACAGCAGATGGTAGCATTCTTATGCAAGTTATCTGTTTGCAGTGTGAAACAAAGCTTTCTGAACGCCCTTTTTTTGTATATTCTGAAGCTTCTGGGAGTTTTCTAAAGTTCTCTTAGCCATAAAGGGATTGATCCTCATGAGAACATTTTCAGAACCAAGTGTAAGTTGGAGCCACCTTGAGAGCAATTCCTTCTCCCTTCTTGCTGCCTCTCCAAACAGAACCCTGTGCATTTCCCAGCACCAGCCTGAGAAGATGCCCGGGCTCAGGGTGGTTGGAGATCTTTTTTTCCAGAGAAGAGCGGGTTTTCTGTGTTGCATTTCCTCAAACTGTGGTTTACACAGTAGCTTTGCCTCTCTGCAGCCAGTTAATGCTGATACAGTAACTTGAGTTACTTTCACAAGCCATTATGTTTTAACTAAAATAGTGCTGTAGTCTGATCGCTGATTGTTCTGGTTTGACAGCAAAACCAGTGAGAGACTCCAAGTCAGAAATACAATTTATTAGGAAAAGGGGAAAAAAACCCACCCCAAAATACTTGCAATAATACAAAAGAAAAACCACTGATAAAGTCAGAATACAACCTGACAGGCTGTGGGTCAGGGTGGTGGCAGCAGGGCCATGCCAGGGTGGCTCAGCCCTCCTGCAGTGCCAGCTGTGGGTCAGGCTGGTGGCAGCAGGGCCATCCCAGGGTGGCTCAGCCCTCCTGCAGTGCCAGCTGTGGCTCTGCTGGAGCAGGGATCCTGGACAAGGGGGGAGTTTTCCTCTGGAGTTCCAGGGCTGCTGGAGATGGGCCTGGGCTCCCTCTGGGAATGCAGGGGAGCAGAAAGCTGCTCCTCTGGGAATGCAGGGGGCAAAGGCTGCTGGGGTGTTCCCAAGGTCAGATTGTATCCAGGTAGGAATGCTTGGCTGCTCCCCTGGGCAGAGCATCTCCCAGTGGGATGATGGAATTTGATCAGCCATTCAGGGACACTCAGTGGCCATGGACAGCAGATAATTAATAATTAATGGTCCATGAGCAGAAGATAATTAATAATTAATGGCCCATGAACAGCAGAGATCTCCTGGAGGGAGGATTTGTTGTGGGAGAGATCAAGAAAACTGCCCAATGAACAGGAGATAACTGCCCCCACCTCTGACAGATGGCAAAGAGAATACATATTGCCTTGCAATCTAGGCACTGATCTTACTTCCCTTTCAACAGAGGAGAATGTATATTACTGATGTGTAATATATTCAATATACATTAATTTGTCATGAGTGTGATAGGAGGAGCAATGTGAGCTGAGATTCTGAAGTGAGAAGAGTTGCATCAGGGGCTGATTGCACCCTGCCTTGTCTTTCCCAGACGCACATGTGATGATGAGTTTTCTGTTTTTCCCTTCCATGACAAAGCAAATTCTGTTTCCTCTTAGGAGCACCCCATCCTCGGGCAGCCTTTCTTTGTCCTGCACCCCTGTCGAACCAATGAATTCATCTCTGCTGTGCTGAGAGGCTCACAGGAGCACCACAGGTGAGGGGCACTGCTGGGCCTTGCAAGGCTCTCTGAGATGCAGGTGAAGTCAGTCAGCTGCAGGGTGGAAATGGCCAAAGCTCCTTCCTTAGTGCCAGCAGAATAAGATTTTTGTATTGTCACTTCAGGCCTGAAAATTAAAATACATTTGTGATATGAAAAATGAAGGAACAGCCCCCTCTGAAGTTGTTTTGTGACTGTTGAGTCTGTCTGCAATTCAGAAAAAGCTGGGATAATATATTTATGGTGCTTTTTTGTGGTTTTTTTTTCTTTTCCCCCTAGAAACACAAATTACATCACACTGTGGCTCAGTACTGTAGGCCCAGTTGTGGGCCTGAATCTGCCTTTGAGTTATGCAAAACTGGCACCTGAGCAGGGCATGGATGCTGCTGTGGCTGAAAGGTAACAGAAAAGGAAACCATCCTTTCCTCTCCCATCCTCCTCTTCCAAAGATCAGATGGATAAATGGCAGAACCATTTCCTCCTCCTCTGAAGCTCTTGGCTAATTTAGGACTCACCTTTCAGTGTTTTGCTTACCTGCCTGCCTTGTTGCCTCACTTGCTTTGCAATGAAAATTTCTGCAGAGAGAGAGAGGTGCTCAGCCCATTGCTGACAGCCTCCACGAGTCCAGAGGGCCCCTGAGCTCCTGGGGTCTCCCTCAGGTGTGAAGAAATGTTTAATATTGGTTCCCCCAGCACAGGGTTGGGGGTCTGGCATAACTGCTGCAAGGATTTTAGTTTAACTCCTTTTTTTTTTGTGATTGCTGTTGCCTCTCCAGAGCCCTGAGCTGAAGGACTGGGAGTGGTTAGGCTGTGATGAAGCTGCTGCAGACTTCCCTGGGGATGAAGGTGGAGGATCCTTCCTGGCTGGTGAGCCATGCCAGAGTGGAAATGGTTGCTCGTGGCTTTTTCTCTGGCCAGAACTCGCCAGAACTGATGACGTTGGGAATTGGCTGCTGCTGTGGGAACACCTCCCCAGCACCACCCGGGCCTGAGCTCCCTCAAAGTCACTCATCTCCTGCCTCCTGTGCTCTGCCCTTGCTGAGGCTGCACACAGATGCACAAGCCAGAGCTGAGCTGCTGGATCTGCTGAACTTACCTCTAGAAAACCTGCCCCATCTGTGGGGCAGAAACTGCAATATAAACACAGAAAAATGCTGGTGGGACGTGGTTGGAGCTTGAGGCAGCCAGGGTATGAGCTGAGACTGCTTCACCTGGGAGCCACCTTCTGCACCAGAGCCTGGTGAGGGGCCAGCCCGTGTTCCCCAGCACACAGAACATCCTCATCCCGGGAATATCCCCCACACATCACACCTCAAACAGGGTTGTCAGTGTTTCTCCTTGTAGTTGTGGTTGTTCACAGGTTTGCTCCCTACCCTGCACTGCTTCTGCAGCCTCCCCTGACAGCTGTTGGTTTTTGGGGAGTTGCCTGGTGGTGCTGCCACGGAGAACCAGATTAGGAGGAACTTCCCTGCCACCCATCCTGGCTTCTGTCCCACTCCCATTTTATATTTGCAGTGTAAAACAGAGTCTGAGCAGCTGACACTGGAACAGGGATTTCACTCTGTGCATTCAGCAATTGTCACTGGCACGCAGAGTCCAGGGTGTGCCACGTCAGAGCTGGGACTGTGAAATGCATCCAGATTCTGATTTTTCAGATGATGTTTTTAACTTCCAGTACTTCTCATTGGTGGATGTGGAATACAGAGTGCAGTCCTTCCAATTCCATGGGCGCAGAATTTGTTTGCCAGACATTTGGAATTAATTATGAAAGCACGTAGTTTATTTTGTTCTGTGTCATATCAACCTGAAAAGCCATCTTCACCACGTTAGATTTACAAATTATGGCCCGCAGCTACATTGATTTTTTTAACACTTTTCATAACACATGCTTGATAATTGCATCCACAGCCCATTTTTAAATTTAAGTGAGACTTAAGACAGGAGGAAGAACCAACAAAAAGAGGTAACAGCAGGTTTAAGAGCTGTTAAGTGTTCACCCCTGCTCTGTGATCTTCACTTGTGATACCCTGGAACAGAAGAAGCACTCAACCTTCAAAATGTGGAATTTATATGTAAAGGAAAATAAATATTTTTATTTTACATTGAACAAGTCTCAGCACCCATTGCTTTGTACCTTAATTCACCATTTGCAAACAAAGAGGAGGATTATTTGACCAGGCCATTATACTGGGCTCAAACAATGAGGTGACAGTGTTGTGTCTCAGCAGTATCAATGTTTCCCTGAAATTTGCCTGGAAAACCAAAATTCAGCTCTGTTAGTACAAATACACGGAGGTTAGATAGAGAAACAAATACAGGCTAACATAAATATTTGGGACCAAGGAGATAAATAAGCCCAGTTGGATATCTCCTTTTTAATGGCTGGGGTGGGAGGTGGGCAACCAATTTCCTGTTTACATTTATGCCATAATGATCTAGGATATCTTAACTGAATTTTTGTGCATGAAAATTATACACATATATTTTTTTTTTTTTATAAACCAAGTGAACTGTGGCACTGTTTTGTGATTATATTTTATGTTGAGATTCATTATTTAGTGAAACTATTGAAGCTGAGACCTGATCTTGGTTTTGTCTACATGCATCGTCTGAACTCTTGCATCTTACCAAGGAGAAAATTTCCAGTTTAGATTTGTAAATTTGCTCAGTTGTTCATCCTTGCTAATCTGGAAAGAAACATCAAGGCAGGTTCTTTGCTTCTGGGGAGCTCTTGTAAGAGAGAAGTCTCATACCTGCCCTGGATTGCCAGAATCATCAAGAGGAATTAATTTTATGTGTTCATCTAAGCCAAGAAATGTGTTTTTCTGGGGAGTGCAGTTGGTAGCCATGTAGATAATCTCTCGTTTGTGTCAGCATGACCAGGTAAGAATTCAACCCCCTGCCAGGAGATCTGAGGTTGCCTGGCTTTGCTTATTAACAAGAACATTCCACACAGGAAATGTGGAGCAACTTAATTACAGCTAAATACAGTCAAGTAATCAGTATCAATTCTTGCTGCAACTCCATGAATTTCAGTGAAACTTCCTCAACAACTTTTTCCCCCCTCCCTCTTTGCCATGATGATGGTTTCATGAGTCTGTTTGGACATCTGTATTTATATTGCACACGTATAAATTCAGTTCCAGCACAAAGGAAGGACGATTGCTCTTCCCTCTGAATGGTGAAGTTACAATTATTTCCTCAAAAATACTCTCTTCTAGAGAACAGCGTGTGCATGGGGATTTATACCTTTTTTTAGCAACATGTAGGCTTTTAAAAGTGTTTCAAGGAATTTAGTGCATTTTTTAGCAATAAATTCTTACCACCTAGAATAAAAAAAAAAAAAAAAAAAAATCCTGAAGCTGAGAGCTGCAAAAGTAACCCTGTATTGAGTGCTCAGGATTAGGAAGGTGTCACACAGGTTGTTATCTCTTGGATTTCATGAAAATCTTAAAAAAACCCTGCACCAGAGGAAGCTTTCAGTACCCCACTTGAGAGCTTGTTGTAGCTGTCACCTCCTGAAGACAAATTCACCTTAAGGCAGAGGGGATTTCACGGCTGTGTTTGAACAGAGAATGGATTTATGGAGCACCCTCTTGACACCTTCTCAAGTGTGGTACAAAACAACATCTCCTGTAGCAGTGTTATTCTCCAGTCAGGTGTTGCTGGTGTCAGATGGTTGGCCAGCTGCTCTAATAAGTGAAAATATTAATTAGTTCTGGTGATGAGGTGGAAAACGTGGCCAGCTGTGGATTCTCCTCTGTTTGGGAGGATTTTGGGTTACACAACACGTATTTTTTTAGGCTCTAAACCCTTCTAGCAGTGATTTGGTGACATTTTGCTCAGCTCATCTTTCTCTGAGTTCTTCCTGCAGTGTCCAGTTAACACAAGCTATTCCCAGCCCCTTCCACAAACACAGAATCACGGGATGACTGGAGTGGGAAGGGACTAAAAGCCCACCCAGTGCCACCCCTGCCATGGCAGGGACACCTTCCACTGTCCCAGTGTCCAGCCTGGCCTTGGGCACTGCCAGGGATCCAGGGATCCAGCCCCAGCTGCTCTGGGCACCCTGTGCCAGGGAACAATTCCCAATTCCCAGTGTCCCATCCAGCCCTGCCCTCTGGCACTGGGAGCCATTCCCTGTGTCCTGCCCCTCCAGCCCTTGGCAATTGTCTGTCTCCATCTTTCCTGCAGCCCCTCAGGCCCTGCAGGGCCACGCTGAGCTCAGCCCAAAGCTGCTCCTGCCCAGGTGAGCAGGGCCAGCTGTGCCAGCCTTTCCTGCCAGCAGAGCTGCTCCATCCCTCTGCTCCCCCTGGAGCCTCCTCTGGCCTGGCTGCAGCAGCTCCAGCTGCTCCCTGTGCTGGCCCAGGGCTGGGGCAGCTCTGCAGGTGGG
>VZRH01002322.1:259202-288743 GCA_013397555.1 Urocynchramus pylzowi | reverse complement strand
TTTTTTTTTTTTTTTTTTTTTTTTTTTTAATGCCAATACAAAAGAAAGTACATCCAATTACCCATCTAATTATAATAAACAGAGACAGCTAGCAAGAGAAGAAACAACCTTGCCTCTGAGAAGCCTGGCTTGCCAAAAGAGCTCAGAATTAGACCCTCAAAAAGCCTCAGAAGGTAATGAATAAAAGTATTTGGTTAAGTTAGCAAACAACAAATTTTTCTTTCAGCAAGACAATTTGCTCCTTTAGAGATGCAACCCCAACGATCACTATTAAATGTTTAAGACCTGAAATATTTATCAGTGAAAACTACAATTAAATCTCTAAATTAACACTGGAATAGCACATGATTGCAGGATTAGGGTATGTGATAGAGATGTGATCTTCACTCTAGAGCTTCTCCTGCAGGTGAACACTTAGTACCATGCATGATGTGCCACATCAAAGTTACTGGCACACAAACTAAGCTTTGAAAATATACGTGAACAGAAAAAAAATTAAAAATCCCTAGCACAGTACAACAGAAAAAAAACCTCTGACTTTTGTATATCTTTAGTCAAAGGATTTCTGTCTTTATAGACACCTGAAAAAGAACCCTTAAAATAGAACTCCCCTGTGCTCTCCTTGAAAACTTTTCAAAGGACAACTGACCTCTTTTCTCACTTTACACTACTGTCATTCATGAAGAAAATAAAACTTCAAGAAACTCAAGGACATAAAGCAAAAAGTTGGTAAAATCATAAGGAATAGAGAAAAGAGAGCAGGGCATATACAGCTGTGAGGTCAAATTTTACTATAGGGGAAGAAAGGAAGGAACTAAGAGTCTGTATTTTAAAATAGCATAAACTTTGATGAAATAAAGGAATAATTGGTAAAGTCAATTATATTGAAGAGCTTAGAGACTTGAATATGAGAAAGGTCTGGAATTTCTTCCAGCCAAATGATTTATAGTATTAGGAATTATGTATTCCAACAAAGGGAAGAAATTTCAGGAAAGGTGTAAACATAACTGAGTGAATGAGCAGTTCAAGAAAAGTGTTGTGGTTAAGAAGGCGGCATGGAAGGAATGAAAAAAAAGTAATTTTTCATAATTCCCTAAAAGGCAAGAGGTGAGAAATCAAGTGATGATTAATGTAAGTCTATTCAAGGGCCTACACTTTGCTGGAGCAAAGTCTGAGACAGAAAATCAAATGGGAAAAGGGACTTCAACTCTTCACGTGAAATTAAAAGTGAAAAAAAAAAAAAGGCCTTGTGAGAGTATGAGCAGGGAGTAGAAGATATGTATACCTCCCAGGAAAATCAATGGTTTTCTTAAGGTTTTCAAAATGAAGATTCTACTAATCTTGTACAACAAAGCCATACGGATTCTGGCAAATTTGAGTTTTGCAATATCACAGGGACTGTGCAAGATTTTTCTCTCATTTCCTAAGATTGTATGTGGACAGTAGTCCAAACTAGAAGCATGCTGTCTTCTGGATCAGTTATTCTTAGAATGGGCAGAGGAAGTACTCTCAAGTTTCTTTCTTCCTTTTGAATTTTGAAGAAGGCAAGAAACATGTTTTTTATGAAATTTTATCCTTGTTGCATACTTACATATTTGCTTTGATTCACTGTCTGTCATGATGCTCCAGCCCAGCTACACTTTATTGTGTCTTTAGTATTATATCCTCCAACACCTCACTATTTCAAGATTGGCTATTCAGGTGCAAATGTCTCAGGTTTAGGATTAAAAAGACAAAAACCCCTCCAATCTTCATCTTTATAAAACTTCTTGAGCTCTTAAACAGATTAAGCTGTTAAGAGAAAAATAGAGAAAATGTCAATAATTGAATAAAGCAAACAAAGAACAAAAAAAAAAAAAAAAAAAAAAAAATAAAACACAACCAGCTCCATGTCCTAGTCCAAACTGACTTAGAGAAAAACAAGTATTTGAAAGGAAGGACAGGGAATTGAGCCATATACAAAAAAGTGGTGCAGCAATTTGCATTTTAGAATGACACATAAATACATAATTCCCAATACTCCTTTCATATTAATACTGTTCATAATAATTTGATCCATATGCTTTCTGAAGCAAAACTCAAGACATGGCAGCAACTCTAGCTAGAGCTTCCTATCCCACATTCTGAGGAGCTTCAGAGAGGACATCAGAGATTTAGAAATAGAAGAAAAAAGATAAATCGTTCAGTTGTATCCACCCAAGGTAATAGGAACAGAATGCTGTGACAGAGAGTGACAGAGGTTAAAAAATTTATTCTTCTGGGATTTAGTAGATTTAACAGCTTCTAAACATCTCCCTCGTCACCTAGTCAATATGGTGCATACGACAATGATGGTTTTGGTTCCTTGCAATATTTCCCCTGGCAGGATGCTCTGCCTGGAATGAGGAAAAACAACTCAAACAATGCCCTGCTTGCAAAGCTATCCGTGGTAAATGAAGAAGGGGGCATCATGCTACTTTTGGTGTTGAATAATGCTAAAATCTGTCTGACTAACCAATCTCAAAGTTAAACATCCTGATAGCGAGATGAAGATAAGGCAGACTGGTAAAATATCTGGCTAAAGAAACAAACAAGTGATAGTACAGATAACTTATCTAAAGCTGCTGAGGTGAAGCAGCTGGCCAGGAGACCTATGACTGACAGTCAATCACTTTATCAAGATCAATCCAAACTTTAAAATCAGGGTCTTCTAACATACCCCCTCTTGGAATGTGTGTGTGTGGACAGTACCTCCTTGGGTGGGGACACCCCTTAAGGTTACTCCTTGAGGCTGAGCAAAAGACACTTCCCCACAACTGTTGGTATTGGATGAGTAACATCAACCTCTACTTATTACTTTTGCTAGTTTTAATACAATTCATTTAATCTAATTGGTTCAATTTTGCTTTATAGTGCATTATACTGTAATAGTTGTTAAAGCTCCTAAACTGTGTAGGAATTCTGATTAAGATCTCTTTGTCTAAGCATTATCATAATAAATCATATATATCTATATCTGTCAATATCATCTATATCTATCTATATCATCTATCTAATCTATATCTATATCATCTTTATCTATACCTATATCTATCTATATCATCTATATCTATATCTATGTCAACTATATCTATATCATCTATCTAATCTGGCTTTTCCATCTTTAATCCTTCAGAAAAATTTATACAGTTTATTCAGTTACACCTGTATAATCATTTACACATAAACTGTTGATGAAGTCTGGGGCTGATTGGATCCACATGCACCCAGACTCCTCTCTGGAAAGGGGTTTAGAAAGCAAGGGGGTCCTTTCTGCCTCTTGTGGCTCAATGGGAGGACTTTTCTAATAAATTTTGTCTGAAGGTCCCCTTCTGCCTGAGACATTTTGTGAATTCAATTATGCAAATACCTAATTTCGTGACTAAATTTTTTTCTGTAGTGAAAAAAACCCACAAAACAGCCTCCATCCGTGGGCTTCAGCTTTGCATTTATAATTTATGTTTACGGGTAAGAAGTCATTTGTCATTCAGAACCTGTGAAGATTAAATAAGTACAAGGTTATCAATGCAGAAGTTCAACCAGAAGCTCACATTCTCCCCTACATGGTTGGAACAGAGCTTCCTTTGTCTTCTTCAGTAATTTTGCTTCTTGCTCTCTGCTTCAAACTTTGCTTTTTCTGCTCCAGTTTTCTATTGAAACCTCTGTAGGTTTCTGCTTTTGTGTTGATCACTTGTGATACTGATTTACTGAGGACATATTTTTTAAGAATTGGTATTTTCAAAGTTCAAGTTGTCTGAAATATAGGTCATCTTTATAATAGCTCTCAGAGAATTGGAACTATGTCATCATAACAATCTTCATCATAGTTCCTGCTGGAAATATGCTTAGCACTTTCCCTTGAGTCAAACTCATTGACTTCAGTGTGAACTTGATCCATCAAGTACATAATGTACTATGCAAACTTCAGAACAGAGATAATTTTTAAGTATGGGAAATGTAAGCCACAGTGAAAACTGGAAATGAAAGATGCTGGCCCAGATAAAAGATGCACATACAATTTAAATGAATTCATAGCTTTTAAAATGCTTATCACAATTTAAATAAATTCATAGCTCTTAAAAAATTCATCACTTTAAACTCACTTGAGATTTCTTTGTTAAAAAAATAAAAGATTTTGAGAGTCTGTAAGGTTGCAGAAGCCTGAACTTGCTAGGAAAGATGTTCATGCCACTGAGCAGCTCTTTACTGCCTTTATTCTGCTTCTCTGCACATGCTTGTTTAGATGAAAATCAGCTTTGTATAAAGTGCCAACACAAAGCTTGGTTTTGGATTTAGTGGCACAAAAACACTCAGAGTAAAATGTTAGTTATATGAAACAAGGTTCCTAATTACTCTCCTTGCCATCATTCTAATATGATTAGATTGTATTCTTCATCTCTTTTAGGCCTTTTCCACTAGAAAGACCAACAGGACTTCTGCATCAGCTCGTGTTTGAAGACTGGAGTCTTGTTTTGGGTTCAGGAATAAAATGTGAGTGAAACTCTCTGTGTGCTCAGTCCAAATCCAAAGGAGAAGTTTTTGCTTTCAAAAATGCTGCTGGGAAGGTCTTTTGAATATTTAGGCTGAGTTTTGATGGTAGGTAGTGGGTAAGACATATCATCCTGCTTTAGTAACAGAAAACTACCAAAGACCCATTAAATTTCAAGTTAATCCTTATTCTGTTCTGCTTTTAATCTTTGTGTCTACTCATCATGCTTTTTCTGATTTAGCAATGATAGGGATACATGTCACACATAAGACAGTGAACCTGTAGCTGCTAAAGAAACTCTGATAATTGAATTCTATTTTAGAATTCTGCCTAGAATTAAACCTTCTGAATGCAAAACTGTCTATCTATGTACTTGCCCCTTGGGTTAATGAAGCTTCAAATATTTTCTGTTATCTGTTTGTATCCTCAATATTTCCAAACTTTATCCAATTTATTTGGATTTCAACAACTTGGCTGTTTGTGCAAGAAAATGTGAATTCTGGTAATTTTTATTTCTCATACAGAACTGAAAAGCTGAGTTTGGTTTGATTTTTGGTTTTTTTAAAATATATCGCATGCAAGTCCCTATCTGCACTTGAGCTGCCAGTATTAATTCTACCTTGAAACAAAATTTTCATAGTGGACCATTAACTCTGATTTTTCTGCATGACACTCACTGTGGCTATCCTCTCCTGTCAAGAAAATGATTTTTCTGACAATCAAAGATGTTTCTGCCAACTTACTGGCAATACTATCTCAAACACGGATTTTATAAAGTCTCACTACTTCTGCCTTCTTTCTGGTGTTCTTTCTGGAATCTGGATCTTTATTGTTAGGTGGTTTTAAGCTTCAGGAAGCAATTTTGAATCTTAAAGAGGGAGAAGGGAAATAAACTTGATTAATTCCCTTTGGAAAAAAACTGCCCAAAGTTTAATATCTTTTCATGCTGGATGGATTAAAAAATATGATTTGCCTTCCTGCTGAAAATCTCACTCTTTCCTGTGGAACTGAGCAGAAAAATGTGGGTTAGACAGGAAATGTGTATTCCTTAAAGTTTTGTGAACAGGCAAAAGTTGTATGCCAATGATTCCAGTGGGAAAGAAAACACAATACAGAAAGTTTCTGCCATAAGTTTTCTCTCATAGCATTCCATTCTTACCACTTGACACTGAAGGTAAAAATGTACCACAGAGGCATTTCTTCTCCTCTAGGAGGTGATGGTATTGCTCTCTGTACTATTAAGTTTTTGCTGTTACTTTTAAACTGGTATTTTTGAGAAAAAAACCAACCCCAATCTTATTTGCACAACTCCATAGGTGTGTCTTTGTGAACCATAGAGAATTTTTGTATGCAGGTTTGTGCAAATAAAGGATTTACCTACCTACTATTTTGTTGTGGGGGGGAGGGGTGTTTGTTTTTTTTTTCGTGTTTGTTTTGGTCTTTTCAGTGTGAAGGGCAAAAAACCACAACATGTCCACCCCAAATCACATTAGCCTGTAATTTCTTCACCTTGCCAAAAGAAGAAGAATCCAACAGCCTCATAATTTATGAGGTTCAGACATTGAGAGCTGGTCTAATTTAGTTGTAGATGTGTCCTAAGACATTGGTTTTCTTGTTATAGATAAAAGTGGTGGTTTGGTTTTTTTTTTTTCTTAGAATATGTGTAGGTCCTTCAAAATGCAAAATGCATGAAGTCCCTTGTATATTGATTAAAAAAAAAAAAAAAAAAAAAAAAAAAAAAAAAAAAAAGATAGTCTTTCAGAAGTTGGTGTCTAGCATGTCTGCCTCGGTTGGAGAATAAATTCACACAAGCAGGATAAAATGCAGTTTAACACAGAAACTGTTTGGTAGGCTAGTTAAACAAGTTAATGTTCATAACCATTTAATTAGGAGTATTACCTAGGGAGGAATCATGTTAATATACTTTGCTGCATGGAGAGGGAGCATTGAGATTGCAAACAGAAGTTTGTTTTGTTTGTTTCTTTAATCTGAAGAGAAAGAACAAAAAGGAAATAATTTCTGAAAATATGAAATATCAATGGATATGAAGGGAGTTACATGTAACCAACAAGAAAAAAAAACTTGAGGGACATGGTCTCACACTGTAAATAGTTTTAAGATAATATCTCAAAACAATAACAGGAATTCTTCATAATTTCTGCTAGCAATTAGACAAATATAGCTCGTAGAAGTCATGGGAAGGATATGGTGGTTAGAATACATTAAAAAATAGTATCAAATATATTTTTAAAAAGCATTAGAACTAGATGAGAGGAAGACTGAAGGAGGGGTTTAGTTTCTTTTTGCAGAAGAGTAAGCAAGTGGGTACAGCAGTGGGAGTGGCACAAGAAGAGTTGCTGCAGAAACAGACCATGGAACACTGTAATACTAACTGCAGTATCTGAAAGAATAACATATTCAAGCTCAGATCCATATTTATGATTATCTGTTTACTACAAGAGATTTTTATTTGTGTGCTTAGCTATAAATCTTGTCTTCAAAAACAATCTTCAAACCAAGAATACTATATGTAATAATAGTAATAATAATAATAATAATAATGATAATGAATCAGTCCAAATTGTATTCTCTTGATCAAGCACAGAGTTTGAAGAACTACATATCAGAATCACCTAAATGAATGGATTTGCCTTTAAAGACTGTTATTTCAGATTTAGATTGTATTTGTTCAAATATTTTTATTTTATTAATTTTTATTCTTTACAATTACATTTCCCATTAAGAATTCTGTAATCTGGTGATGAAGTAATTAACTGTGAAACCTCGGAATCCTGATTAGATGTTAATAATTTTATGGTAAATTAGCTTAAGGATTATCTTCTTTGAACTTAGATGTTTCTGTTGTCTGTTTTCCATCTCATTGCTGCTTATACATGAATGAAATGAAAATTTACATGTAAAACTATTGCTCTAGTGAAAGAATTTTATTATCCAAATTTTTGGACTAGTTTTCATTTCTGTTCCTTTTTACTTTGTACCATGAAAATTCTAATATTTTACTAAAAACTATAAAAAATGTACATATTCCCTTTACCCTGCAGTCTCTTTTTTGTCCCTCCATCTTTCTTTCTGCATGAATTCCTGCACAGAGGCACTTGGCACCACCAACACTGCTTTATGTAGAACAGATCTGATTCAATAATCCTGTTATCCTATAATCATGGAAAGGTCTGTGTTGGAGGGGACCTTAAAGACCACCTGGTTCCTACCCCTCCCAGGGGACATGAGCAGGGACACCTTCCACTAGACCAAGTTTCTGAAGGCCACATCTAACCAGGCCTTGGACGTTCCTGGGGGTGGGCATCCACAGCTTCTCTGGGCAGCCTGTTCCAGTGCCTCACCACCTTCACAAGAATTTCTTCCTAACACCTAATCTAAAACTACTCTCTCTCAATTTGAAGTCTCTGGCACTTGCCCTGTCACTACATGCCTTTGTAGAAAGTTCCACTCACCTCTCTTGTAGTGCCCTTTAAGTAGCTGAAAGGCCACAATAAGGTCTCCCTGGGGCCTCCTCTGGTTAAAGAAGCTAGGGATGAGATTAGCATCTTTCCTACTAGAAAAGATAGAAACTGAGAAGTAGAGCTACAGCAAACTTGTTTATAGCATAGGAAATGAAGAATGTTCAAAATAGTGCATTCAAAATATTATAGAATGTGGACATGAGCTATAACTGGAGAACAGCAGGTTCAGAGTGAACAGGAGGATATGCTTCTTTACACTTTATTTTGAAAAGGCGTATTTCCTTGTCAATTGACAGTTCAGATGCTAAACATTAATATGGTTGTAGAAAGTTCAACGAGGGAAATTCATGATGAAAATAATTCACAGGCTGTTGCACAAAATGAGAGGATGTACCTAGAACCTGAGAGGCAACATTCTGGAGAAATGATACTACAGTTTTTACACTTTTATGGTGTTTTTCCAAGATATCATAATTAGAGAAGATAACAGGCTAGAAAGATATTATGGTTGATGTTGTGGCCCCTTTTTCTGTGTTTATGATTTTGCTTTTTTACAAAGTCTCATTTTGCTATAGCAGTGTATGAAATAAATTGTTATGATTAGAACATTTTATATCTAGAAATCCCAATCCAAATTATTTAATGTATTAATAAAATCTCTTGACATTCTAGTGTGGCAGAGAGGCACTGCTTTTGCCCAAAGGAGTCAGAAACAAAATGAAAAAGAGAAAGAACATGTTAACTCACTTGGGAACAACAAAGTTTTGTCTGTCAATAAAAGGCAGTAAATATGTCTGAAACAGAGCTTAAAATTAAGATAGAATGGAGAATTGAAGGGAACAGAAAATGGGAAAATTCAAATATTATACTCAAAGTAATTTATATTGCCTATAGAAAATTCATCTGTATAATTACAAATGAAGATTTCTGGGTTTGTGTAGGGTCTTAAGAATTTTCTGTCATTATTTCAGTTGAAATACAATGAGTTGTATGCTATTATTTCTTTTCATAACCTTAATTTTTAATTTTTAAATGGTTCCGATTGCCATCTTTTTTGGACCAATGTCAACCTTATGATATTAAGAGACTCTGTAGACTAGGAGAAATTAAGAAATATTTTTTTTTATATATGCCATAAATAAATTTGTCTCACTAAAGTCTTTCCTTTGACTTCTTAACTCTCTCACTACTCAAACTCATTAATTCTTTTGTTTGACTTCCTGAAAGAGTTTACCTTATAGTATGGATGGCTTGCTGATATAAATAGACAGACTATTGAAGGAAATATGAACAAAAGTGCTCTATCATGTACCTTAGATTTTATTCACCAGCTAATTAATACTGCAAGTTATTCTAATAAATTTCTAAGTGCTGACAGATAGGCATGGTGGGTTTTTTGGTTTTTTTTGGGGGGGGGGGGGGTTTGGATTTTTTTAACCTACTGAAAGCCTGTAAAGAAACAAACAAACAATTAGAATATAAATTTGAGAGAACTAAATTTGAGTAATGATTTCCCGTTTGTATTTCTCATTTGGTATAATGCATTTAAACCCCGTGTAGGGCTTTTATTTTCACAAATAGAAGTGCAATTTAAAATACTTAGGTGAAAACTGTACCTCACTGTGCTCTCTGTGAAATCTGACAGTTCTATATCTTTTCATGGCAACACCTGAAGGAAAAAATTGATTTCCACAGGATGCCTCAAGTGACACTAGATGTTCACACATGTGCAACTGAATTCCTTCCAGAGATTCCAAGTATGGCTGTGAAGTGTTTTAACTCATGACCCAGGACTGTGCCTAAAAAACTCAGCTTATGACTCATATGGCTTTTTTATTATTATTCTTCTGGCTTTTAAAATTTTATTCTTTCTATGTCAAGAGAGGAGATTCTGAATATATAAATTTTTCTTGTTGTTTAGTGGTGCACTGTTGACTCAGAAGTCTCTTCTTGAGTCTTTCAAAAATCAATAATGCAGTTCTGAGACATATGTCTCAGTTCACTTGCTCTTATCAGCCTTCATCTGAATTTTTACTGTCTAGCTAGAATATTTACTAGAATATTAGAAGTGACAGAAAGTTGTTTTTCAAATCTTTTTGTCTTGCAAAACTTTGCAAGAGTAATAGAAGAAGTGATTTGGAAGGACCATCTGTAAAATCTACCAAGGCAACTAAAGTGAATTTCAGCTAGAAGGGTGGTTTTTCTCAATTTCTATTCACAAAATAATAATAATAATAATAATAAAAGAATGAAATGTGTTTCTAGTCAGGGTTTGCATTGACCTGTAGAAGCTGGCTAGAGGTGAGTCTAATTTCAGTGTTAGTGTAAGGCTGAACCGAAATCAGTAAACCCCACCCAAGGTCAGTATTAACATGAGCTCAATTCTGAACTAAATTTCTAGGACAAGACCAGCATGTTTTTCACTGTGGACAGAGACACAGATGCAGGTAACATAATTAATATGATTATGAAATTGTTGTTAAGTGTCCACACTAACCATAGGGATGCACTGCTAGAAGTAGTCTCATTTTGCCTTCAGTGCAGCTGATAGAAATTTTACTGTGGATTGCAGGGAGATTGCAACTGGCATAAACTGCATGAGGCTGCAGAAATAAATTAAAACCAATAACAACTATAATTAATGCTTGCTCCTTAAAAAAATCAGAAAAAAATTTGTTAATGCTGCAGCACAGCAAAATTGTTATCACTATTAGTGAGAGTGGATGATTACATTAAAAAGAGTCCTGTAGACTACATTAAGTAGAAACAGTTACACTAAACCAATAAACTTATGTAAGCTTAATTCTTTGCTATTTGTTCTTAGGTAGTTTAAACCCCATGAGATATAAATCCTTCGAAGTTTTTCTTCATTGCCCTCTCTTCTCATAAAAATTGCTGATTTTAATTACAATTAGACACTTAAATTTGTGTTTTAATTTCTGATTTCAGAATTTGAAACTTTGTTCAAGAATCCTTATAGGACTTTTTTTGAAATGAGAATAAACATCTAAAAATCTTCATACCTTTTTAACAGAAATAAAATATTTAATAAATAATCTTCTATTCCAAAAATGGAAAAATATAAAAAAAAAATGGAGACAAAATAGGAAAGGAGTTAACTTTTTTTTTCTTTTTTTAAGTAAAAATGGAATGGGAAGATATAAAAGACTTTTATGATTCCATAATGGCCAAGATGTGTTACACTTTTGCTCATAAATCAAAGGGCTGAAAGCTGCAAAAGCTTCAATACCGAAGAGAGCTGCTCAAGGCCAGGAAAATGTCAACCTTTCTTTAAAGGTTCAACAATATACTTCTGCTTCTCATCTCCCATGCAGGCATTATACTAGTCATTCAAATCCCTGGGATGTCTAGGATACTGACTCTCATACAGCATCAAAAATACTGGGTCAACTGTGAATAAATGTAACGAAAAAAAAAAAAAAGAGAGAGAAAAGAGCTAGAGAAAAAAATGAATAAAGTTCGTAGTTGGATGAGTGTCATGCAGATTTTTTTGGTGTCACAAGAATACCCCCCACTGAATATTATCACATGTGCTCACTTTAGGTGGAATGACCCAGCTTAAGTAAAAGACTGTGGTCAAAGATCAATGTAGCTTTACTTATAAGATCAACCAAGTATTTTTAAAAAATTAAAAATTCTGTGGAATGAAACCTTGACCTTGTTATGAGCAGAAACGTGCAAATGAAGAAATAATCAAGAATGCAGATAAAACTCCTCATTATTCAAAATTCAAAATTCAAACCTTGCTTTATATCAATATTCATGTTTCTTTCCAATTTTGCTACACTTTTATTGTCTTAGGATGGAACTTAAGATCATGGTAACTTTTCATAATCTAAAATCCGGCTGCAAATTGAAAATCAGGTCAGAACAAATTTTCTTCATTTGTTTAAAATGAAATAGCTCTGCCATTTGTTTTAGATTAAATACAGGACAAATTTTGCAGAGATGGTTTAAAGCATATGATAGAAAAAATATACCATTACAGCTAAATTTCTTTTCATTTGAAATTTCCTTCAGAAGAAGTTCTTTTTGATAATGCTGTATGTATTTCATAGAATTATCCACACTTCCCTACTGTCTGCATTTTTCACTGTCTTCCAGAGAAACATGTGTTGCTTACACTCAGGTTCCAAGGATTCTTTAGGATGTTCAAAGGAATAATATTAAAAAAATATTATAAATTTTGAAAACAAAGGGATATACAAAGAAATATGCCCCTGATGGTTCTATAATTTGTTGTATGTTTTTAAGAAACACAATGGCTAGTGGCAAATAAGTGTGCTTTACTTGTTTGTTGCTTGATCAAACTTGAAACATGGCAGAAGTCAGGCAGGAAAAAGCAGTTTTGTTCCAAGTTGTCCATGCCTCAGAGTCACCATATGCAGGAAAATGAAAATGACAAGATGAATTATAATCTAATTATTTTTCACATATGATCTATAGACCACTGGAGTAAAGTATTTTGAATTTACAATGAAAGTGGGAAGCACTAATAGTTATCTGTCACTAGGCTTTCAGCTAGAGTCTTATTAAACTAAGTTTTCAAATTCTTTTCAGCTAACATACAAATGAAATTTTATTTTCTTAGGAGTTTCAATTGCATTCGTGATGAGAGAAGTATCAATAAACCTGACAAAACATTCTTTTAATTATTTACCTAGTGTTCTCAATAAATGAAGAAATAAATAATTTCATGTGCCTAAATAATCTTTAAAAAAATATCAGGTTGATTTTTTTTTGTATCTTGAATAATAATCTTGAGTAATCTCACTGAACACTGTCTTCCTGATCTACAGATATACTTTAATGTTTTGTGTCCATTCCAATGGAAAATGATGGATTTATGCAAATCTTTTTGCTTGTGATCAATGTATGTTGAAGCAAGTAATAATACAGATAGCAAAGGAATCAAAGCATTCAAAGCTGTTTCTCTCTTTGAAGATTACATTTGTCTTATGCATAAAAAAATCCTAAATTGTTTCTGAAACACAATAATGAAAGAGACTCTAGTTTGTACTTAATTTGAAGGTCAATGAGAAGTTTTCTTGGTTTGTAAGCCACAGTTCTGTCTTCTGAGGATGTTGTTCAGTCATCTAATTGTCACTGAATACCAACTAAACCTTACTTTTTTTCCGCCCCACTCACCCCCCCCCCCCCCTTCCCCACCAAACCCTCTCCCCATGAATTAGGCAAGTGGCCATGAATACTTCTGGAAAAAAAAAAAGCTATTAATAGCAAAAAAAAGGACCCTAAGATAAGACAACTTTTCTTCTTAAAAGCAAAATTGAAAAATAATTTGTGCAGTCAATACTGATGCCTGATTTAATGATTTTGATTTACAGGTAGTTTAGTTTGAGCAAACAAGTTGAGTGGCAAAGAAGCCCATGTTTGTGCAACAGTTTCTGTGGAAACACATTCCTCAGCACTTCCTTACACTTTTCTTGTACTACGTCATGGCACACTGGGATTGCTTGTGTCATAAAAGGTCTCACACATTCCTTGTTAAAACTATTCCATGAACTGTTAAACAATAAATATTATAACAGAAGGTCTTGACAACTATTGTGTGAGAATTCTGCCATAGAATATATTGCACTAATGTTTGTGGATATATGCATGCATATATTCATATGTGGGTATGTAGGGAGAGCAAAAGATATACTGATGAGCAAGCTGATAATATATGACAAAAAGGGATTTCTTAAACTCTTCAACTCTAATTAAATCAGTGTACTATTTCCTAGAACATGGAGCATTTTGTTCTGCCTTATAAAGCAAATTAGCTTTCTATCTGTACACTGAATTATGTAAGTGACCTGTGACAATAAATCATAAACTCTTGTGAAATAAAAACCAATATTTGTCAAGATTACCTTTATTTTAATGGAAAAGGAATATAACTTCATTATGTGGTAATCAAAATCCAGCCTGTTTGATTTGTTGTAGGTTGATAACTAAAAGCTTTCTATCAGTATGTGTGCTGGAAGGGATCACGTACACTTGATGCATATGTGCACTTTAAGGTAACTATTTCCCACTTATTTTGCTACAAGAAAAATCCTTCAGAAAATAGAGCTATTTCCTCAAATGAAAGAATTTATTTATAATGCTTTTATTAGCTCAGTTAATTGAAGAAAAATTAAAGCTATAAAATTGGAGCTCCTAAACTGACTGTTTAAAACCAGGTCTAGCAAGAAAAGAGATAATATGCTCCAGTATTTTTTGATTCAAAAATAATTTACACAGTGGTTTAGCAGGTGACATGTAGCCCAAGCAAAGATCATAGAAGACTGATTAAATTCAAACCTTACTTAATCCAGAAAACAAGCTGTCTTGTCTGACTTGAAACTTGGCATAGAAATAGCAGCAAGGACCTTTACAACTCAAATAAAGCTACAGTGAGAGAATTTTAGAATGATGACAGAAGGATTGAGTCATAGAATAGTTTGAGTAGGAAGGGACTTTTGAAGTTCATCTAATCCAGCAAACCTTGCTATGAGGAGGGACATCTTCAAATAGATCAGGTTGCTCAGAGCTGTGTTCAGCTGCTTGAGCAGTAACTGTCTCCATTTCTTGAACTGAATTTTTTAGTGTCCATACAGGTTATGTTTTTGTCTTTTGCTTGATAAGAATTTGCATGCTGAATAAATCCTGCCATTTAAACTGTATAGATTCTGTGAATTAACACTCTTTTTACTTGTTAAACACACACACTAAACCCTGACTAGGTATTCCATGATGCTTTGCCACTGGCTGTGTAGAGATCAAAAGTTGTATCCCAGACACTAGTCTAACAAGCTGCCTACAGAGCTGAAAAAGACTAGCACATTTGTGGGTTGCTCACTCTTCTGCTTTCTTATTCTGGGGGCTATGAGAGAGGACAACACGAGCTTCCAGCTCCCTAAACTGGGTAGTGCAGAGGCTCAGGATGTCTCAGCAGGATTCTCATTCTCTATTGCCTTGAAACTCTGTCTACACCATAGCTGGGAACACTGTCTCCTAAAAAAAATGTTCAGTGCTGGGAGTCCTCCCCTCAACGGTCACCTATGCATGTTCCAGGTTTACATCAGTCTGCTTAGGTGACAGACACTAAATAAATTAATGTGGAAACAATATTTCATACATACCATTACAACAGAAGGCCTTCCAGTCATTAGATGTCACTGCAGCAGCAGCAGCAGCTCTATTCTCTCCCATTTTAAAAGTCATACTAAAACTAATCCAGAGATCTAAATATTTCCCAAAGTCTGAAATATGGATTTTTGCAACTTCACTGTCAACTCTTTTTCCTAAAGGAGGTTTTTCTGCACTCCACTATTTAGAAAGACTAATTTGTCTGATGTTCCTGTAGAGAGGCATAATTTGATCAGTCATGCCAGATAAATGCTCATTAGTTCAACGCTAATATTTATACACAGTCAAAGTGCAAACAGTGGTGATAAGGTATCTATGGGGGTAAAATTATTTTTGGGAAACTGCTATGATGCACACTGCTTTTTATGTTCTAATGTGACAATAATACCTTGCACTTTTTATAGTGAAAAATAAATACTTCCATTTGAAGAAAATATCCAGCAGTTATTTTGAACTAAGTGATTGCACAAAATACACTAGATGACAATAAGAAGAAAGATCTCCAATGACAGGACATAGACCTAATATGTAGATTTAATATAGCTTAAGGAAATGTTTTGTAGAAAATAAGATACCTGACAACATCAGACTCTCTATTCCACCTCATAGGTATTCAATACCCTCCTACAAATGGAAGTTTTTTCCATCCCAAAAAACATAGGATTGGTTTGGGACTGCTACACTAACCTTCCTCACAAGCACTTTTACCAGGTTGTCATTCTTTAGACATTTAGGGGTTTTTTGAGATACAGGAGTAAGTGCAGAGTAAATTAGACTGCTGTTTCCATCCTTTGTTAAGTGAACCTACAAGTTTTGAGATCTGATAGTAGCTTTTTAAAAAATCACAAACAAAACTGTTGCACAATAAACAGCTTAATCAGATGGGCTTAATAAAGATATCAGATGGCTGGAGCTGCATTCCAGTGTGAGTCTGTTCCATGCTTTTTCCCCTCTTCATCTCTGATTGCCTCAGCTACTGTAAGCTATATTTCACTGAAATATAGCTTAGAAAAAATATAGCAAAGAAAAAATCCTCTCCATAACAGTGTGCCCTTGTGCTTTGCAGTGCACACACATACAAGAGAGCATGCCCACATTCACACAAAAGAGTAAGAAGGAGAAACTCTGCCCTGCTTCAGCTACAATGAAATCCTAGCTGAAATAATGGTCACTGAAACTGAAAATCTCCCAAGAGTTTTTTAAAAACACAGTGTAATTGTGAGCTGGAGGAAAAAACTGACCATGAGAATTAAAGATGAAAAAATCTTAACACATAGATAAAGCAATTTGTTTTAGGTGTTGAACAGTGCTTTCATCAGAATATTTTCACTTTAACTTGTTTCAAATCTTGGCAAATTTATCAGGGACTCAGAATAGAAGTATTAATTATTTCTTGATTTTACATTACCAACCAATGCTTTTGTCATTAGGCTGGATCCATAGAAATAGAAGGAAAAAGTATCTATTAAAGTTCTCTTTTCACATAAAGGGACATACTGAAAGGAAATGAAAGGGTTGGATAGGGAATTTAAACCCGTTACTTCAAATTTCCCTATTGTACCACTGCAGACCAGGCAAAAATATGCACATGGTGTACACTGGTTTGCTTCCAGACTGAGGAGTTCTCACAACAGCAATTTAAAAATCAAACTGAGCCTCAAACCCATAGTGCACAAACCTGCCATGAGCTTTACCATGCTATTTGGTATTACAGTAATGACATATTGGATAGTATTTCTTCCCTTCACCTTTCCACATTCTGACCCTTGCTGTCTATCACAAAAGAAAACTATGCTAACAGAAGTTTGACGTGGAAGTGAAGCATTAGGAAGTTTAGAAATTACAAATGTAATGCTTCCAGGAGCAATTGAGACTTCTGATGTGCATGTTAATTATATGATCACAACCTACCTCTATGGGGGCCATCTTCCACCTGGCACAGATTTATTCCCCAAAGGGACAAGTATGTTTCTATATTTTAACAGCTGTGTATCATCTACAACATCTGGTGTTGTTACTAACAACCAGTGAGAGTGGCAAGTGTACACTTTTCTTCCCTCCAGAGAAAATTCAGCAGGGGCAAGTCTGTATGGCTCTTGAATAGGTCTAGATATATAGGTTTAATCATAATTTTTCCTAGGGGATGAAACAGCTCTGATGAAGGAACCTCAGAGTCAAATCATTTGGATGTCCAGAGAAAGCGTGAATAGACTGTGTGACTCCAGCCCAAGTGTCATATGTTTTGAGCTATTCCTGATATTAATAACAATAACACAGACAGCTTTGCTCTTAATATTATTCTGCTGTGCTGTTGCAGCAAAAAACCACAACCAGAGAGTTTTCCCTTCATCCAAAGTACATCAAAGGCTGTGTTTTCTGCAGATACTGGAAACATTTCTTTGTCCTTCAAGACACCAGTGAAAGTGTGAGACATATATATATATATATATATATATATATATATATACAATCTGAAATTTTGGGGGTAGTAAATGTGTCTAAGAACAAAAATATAGTTGTTCTTTTCTTAAAGTTTAAATCCCAGAATAATCATAAGAAATATACTGTGTCTATTAAAAAGAAACAAGTACAAAATAAAAATTAATCTCTTTAACTGTCATTTGTTTACTTTGGGTTTTTTTATTAATTTTAAGGAAAAAATATTAGCTTGATCAGAAGCATACTGTGGAAGACTGTATATCTATCAGATAAATTGGATTTCATGTTTTCTTAATGTTGTATTTTTGCTGTAGCCTTTTAATCACCAGAAATTTGTAACTCCACAGGTTGCATTTCTATTAAAAGATAGCTTGGAACTGTACCAGATGTAAATGGTAAAATAGAAGGAAATCATAAAGTTGTTAAGTGTGTCAGATGAACACAGAAAGGTTTATCCTTTAACATAAACCTAAGCACCCTAAATTTCATTTCATCTTGTATCTGTCTTTGAAAATGAAGTTGTAATGGACAACAGTTACAATACTGTTAAGCACACTTAAAAATAGAATTTAGTATATGATATGACAGTATGTTTGCCCAGAGAAAAAAATGTGCACCTCACACAAGCTTTTATACCTCACAGCTTTAGCAATCTATTGCTCGTTTGTGGTGTTGTGGGGGAAAACACAGGGTCTGAAATATGTAGGAATTAGGACAAAAAAAAATTTTTCAACATTTGTAGCACATTGCATTGCTTTTTGCTATGTGAAAAAGTCTTGGGGTGAACAACTTGTTCTGCCCATTGAGTCCATGAGGGTCCTGGGGTCATAGAACAGGTCTCAAAAAAGTAAATATGCCTATCAGGTCAAAAACAATGAGAAGCCCTGAAGAAAACAAATATGTTCAGCTCTGCTTCTCTCAAAAACCTAGGCAACCAACTCTGAGATTCAAGACAGCATTTCAACTCATATCATTGTAATACCTGTGATGCTCCATGCCTGCTCCAGTTCTTTTCCACAGAAACCAACAGTAACAAAGGCAACAGTAGAAGTTCACCTTGTAGCAAAAAGCTAATTACAAAAGAGAGTGATTATTGTCTGGTATTGTCTCTACTCCCTTGAAGCCATGGAAGACAATATTCTAACTCAGTGGGTATTTAAGACATAGAATAAAAATGGCTCCCCTAAGAAGGGAAGATATTCAGTATACAAAGGATATTATAGAAATTATAAAAGTAATTCTTCCAAGAGAATCAACATTTTCCCTGGAAAATATTCCATGAAAAATTTCGAAATCTAAAATTTTTCTTAAAATTCAATGGTAGTAGCTAATTTTCTTGAGCACTGAAGACTGCTGATCTGAACTAAGTTATTATACAGCCTAGCAATTCTAATATGTCTACTACTGACTCAGAAGAAACACACGAGTTGATCAATTCCATTTGTAATTACATTTGGGAAAAGGGATTATGGAGACAAATATACTCAGCTGTTTTGTTCCCATGTGTTTAACATGAGATTAATCACTGAATCAATCTTTCCCATGGTCTTACAGTATTGATGAATTCTAATCCTTTTCTAAGTCTTGAAAAACCTAGTTCCAACATCAGGGTCCTTAAGAACACAAAATGAAAGCATTAACTTCATGAAACAATTTGTTCTCACCCCCTTGAATTATAGTCAGCCTACTACTGGTTAGATATGAGTGTCATTAGTTATGTAAATGGGTATTTCATATTTCTCATTCATTTTGCTACTTTACATTTTATTTAAAATTAAACACTTAAGACTTCCTTTTAAATTCTGAAATATGTCAATTTTCAATTCTTCTCTCCCAGACACTATATTCTGTCCTGACTTGTCTATGACCTTAATATGTTCTTTTCAAGGAGAAAGGAAATGGATCCCTTCATTTAAGAAGACACCTTCAACTGTCACATAACATCAAATAATTTTACATAAAGCTGACAAAAAAGCTAAGTTCATATCCATCTACAGTAAATGGCACATACATTAGAACAAAGACTTCTATTATTGTAGGGTTGATATACCTTTAATTCTGTTCTTCCACTCTTAATTTTCATCCATTCACAATCCTCTTCCATTAAACAAATGGGACTTTAACTCCTGATTTTTGCCTTGATAAGAGATACGTCTTCATCATCCTTGTCCAGATGCCACAATATTTTTAGAAGTTGTAGGATTTGTATCCAACAAACAAATAAAGGAATTAAAGAGCACAGGGTGAAAAATATTATTATTCTAGTTCATTCTTCAAGTGTGCCTTTCTCGTGATAGCATCCCTGAACATACTTAGGATTGACATATGTAGTTTGATTCTTGTTCTGCTGCATAGAGGAGACAACTTCTACATAGTAAAATTGCCATGTTCTGGCTCATCTGCTCTTACACGAGACTTGGAGTCATGAAATAAGTTCCAAAGAGACACTGATGGAAAGACTATACATACATACAGTGTACTTATAATTTTTCTTTTTGGTAGGTAGATTTAATCAGATTACAAAGAAATTTTAATTGCATATGGTACGCTGCAGGATTTTCAGTAGTATTTTGAAGGAGTAAAAGGACATATATTTTAAATAAATTTTCAAGTGAACTGTATTCAAATGTATTTTCAGCATTTTCCAGAACTGGGCCAACTGTCAAAGTAAACATATCAATTAGAGAAATATTTTCTTAAAATGCAACAATTCATAATACTTTCACCTGTGAAAAAGTTATAAGAGGAAAGAATTACTATTTATTATTTGCAATTTTTTAAACTTTCTGAATGGGAAAACAAATCAGAGAGAAACAAAAGAAGAAAAGGAGCCCTTGTACACAGCTACATTTATTAGAGAAGGAAAAGAGAAAAAAGTTAAATACTTCAAATTAAATTTGAAAATAACGGTCAGGCTGGAGAGGAGAATTGGAGCCACAAAATATAAAGATCATGGGTTGGGATAAGAACAACTAACTGGAAACAGCAATGAGATAAGAAAATAAACATTAACAGCAACAAAATTAACAACAAAACTATACAAGAGAGTACACACAAAGTGCTCACCACTAAACCTGACCGGAATGCCCCATGCTCCCCTGACCCAGAAGCAAGCTCTTCCCCTGTACCTGGAAAATGACATGAGGTAGTACAGAATAACCTCTGGATCTTGCCATCCCCTCTGCTGCCTGCTACAAAAATTAACCCTGTCCTGGCTGGACCCAGGACACTAGGGAATGAATTTGACATTTGTTCTTGCTAATTTCATGCAGTCTGCAAAGTTCTCTCTACTGAGGTCTTTCTATGAGGCCTTTTCTACATTCAAGAGAATCAACAGGTTCTCATTATTTGGCGCCATTGGCAAACTCACTGTGCCCTCAACTGTGATGTCTAGTCAATGACAAAATCATTGTTGAGAACTGGAACTGAAACTGAACCCTGAGGAAAACCTCTGATGACTGGCCTCAGACACTGATTATCTTATTTACTATTACTCTTAGGGCCTGACTATTCACATGCTTGTTCACTCATTTTATTGTGTACATGCCTAGCTGTATGTTGGACATTTGATGCAGAAAGATACACTGAAAGGTGTACTAAAATTTTGCAAAAATAAAAAAAGCACAAACAAATGCAGTGCTTTGCCTTCAACCACTTTGCAGGTAACCTTGTCATGAAGGGATATGGAATTAACAACATCTATTGGCCTCCCCAAGGTGGTAGCATTCTAGTCCCTGCCATATAAAAATTAGTAGTTTTCTTCCCAAAATACAGCTTCTCTTTAAAGAGGCCTGCTAGACAGACTGCAACCCTCCTAGGTTCTGGAGTCACCCTGGGTGACTTCAGGTTCTGTGGCATGGTCCTCTTCAAAGTGAGGACTTGTTCATCATTGGTAGGCTCTGCTTCTGAGAGCAGTTTGGTGAGCATTGTACAATTACTACTTTATTACTTTATTATTTAAGCAATAAATATAAAGCTACACTTATACGTAATTAGGTATATGTTATATTTTCCTGTTGGTTATTTTTGTAGTAACCTTAATAATGAAATATATGCTTGCTGCTACTATTGAAATATACATGCTTTCTTACCTGCTAGTAATTTTGTTGTAACTTAGATGTATTCTCTTTATTAATCATAAGCTTACTCAGTTTTTATTAGTAATTTGCAATAATCTGTAATAAAGAAATTTAGGAAATAAAATCTCTTCGTTGTTCTGCATTATGGAATCATACAAATCCATCTCTATAACCCAAAAGCTCAGCAACCCTTTTGTTTTTTGAACAACTTCCAATCCTGAAAGTGTTAAAAAAGCTTGTTGATATGGCATTTGAGGATATGGTTTAGTAGTGAACACAGTGGAGGTCTAGGCTGATGCGTGAGCTTGATAATTTTAAAGATATTTTCCCACCTTAATTATTCTATGTTTTTGTCTTCTGTACTTAAAATTACTATATAGAGATTAAATATTTTATTCAAGTCATTAGATTAAGTTCAAATGTATAACTTTAATTTTTCTGCTAAAATTTATTGGAGACATTTTATTGATGAAAGTTTATTTTCTCCAGTACAAGAACCTACTCATTGAATTTACAATTTTTTAGGCAGAATCTCCACCCCTGAATTTATTTGGTTGGATAGAAAATTCTAAAAGCTGAGATTAAAATGAAATCAGTAAATAGTTCCAAGGGATAAAAACATAATGATAGAAGGAAAAATAAAAACATTTATTTCAATGTTTAAAATTTAAGTAAGTATTTCAATTTTCATAACATGTGAAATCAGTAAGAATATCAGATGGAAAAAAGTAGTCACAATGTCAGCCACTATAGTGGTGCAGCCTACATATTATAAATTCAGACCCAAATCATTAACAGATACAAAGAAAATTTATGAGTGACTTAAAAATTATGTTGCAGGAGTTGAAGATTTTCAATTAGATTATAAAAAACAACATTATTCCATATTAATTCTTCCCCATTATTTGGCTTACCCAGGTGTTAAAGGATGTTTCTTGGATGATTTATCCTTAATATCTGTACATGTACTCCACTTTATCTCCACAGTATTTGCTTAATGATGTGTAATTAGAGATAGGTATGGAATTAAAAAGTATAAAAAAAAGACATTTCTTTTTTGGAAAAGAAAATTTATTCTTAGTTTGTTTATCTAATCTTCAGAATCTACAGGCATATCCAAAAAGTCCATGATTGCTATATCTATTAAAGAAACATTCTGGCAAATCTGAAAGAATAATTTTTTTCCAAATATCCCAGTGAGAAATATTTATGTAGAAGGCAAGTAACTAATTTTTTCTTTTAAAGTAGTTTAAAATCTTTTTATATGTGATTTCTCTAACAGAAGACCCTGTTGGATTAAGGTCTTCACCAGAACTTGAAATGCATAACCCTAGTTTTACACAGTAAGTTCCAGTTTGATTAAAACCCAAAGATATTTACCTTCTTTACATCTAATGTATTTGATGTCTGGCTAATTATTCAGTGGTCTTCTGCAGGTTGCAACCTACTAAACTCCACAAAAAGTCATTAAAATACCCTCAATTTCTGTTGCAACAATATGCACACAGCTGATTTTTTTCAACTGATAGTAAACTTTTTCCAAGCCCAGAGGAAAAGTAGTTTTTCTTGTTCTCTTACTGAAGAGAAAATAGTCAAAGCACCAATCTCCATTTGAAGTCTATATTCTTTTCTGTTCTTAAAAGGCTAATATTATTCCTTTTCCTTTTGAATTGTAGTTTAGTGTATTTGGAATGGTGAGAATAATTTTGCTACATTTCCTCAATTTGACTGAGTGGTTTCAGAAGCTGTATGTATACTTTTAAACCCAAAACTACTACTTTTTTTTTTTTTTTGAAAGCAACCAGTTCATGTATTTACCCTGACTAGCAAGATCCACCATCATTTTCAGAATTGCTTTCACCATCAGGCTTAGCAGCTTAAAATGCTGTCCTGTAGCAGTCCTATAATTTCATCTGTGTGTGGTAGAAACCACTGGCTGTGTTTGCTTTTCATATTGACAGACGTCTTTTCAAAGAAAAAAACATTATTTTCAAAAGAAAGCCTGGAAACACTGAGTCTATTTATACTCTCACTATTAGAAGCTTGTTTCCTTCATGCCCCAAGCTCTATTTCTCCTTGCAGGTAATAAAGTTAGTTCCTTTGTAATTTTGGCTGTTCTGTAAACTATGAAGCTTCAGTAAGAAAGAAAGAGATACTCTCCTGTATTAAAGCAAAAGCCAACTTTTCTTTCTAGAAAGGAAATAATCCCCTTGAAAAATGTGTATAATTAGTGATTCTTATACATAGGAGATTCATTGACGTTCAAAAGCAGTGATTAGTCAGGAAGAACAAGTTACATTATTTAATACAAAAACATTCTATAGAATCAGTAAAGGCAACTACCAATTATGAACTGAAGTATCTAAGGAAAACTTGGGCCTGTTCTTGTCTGTGACTAAATATTTATTATAAGGATATGTAGTTAAAAGGAATGGTAACTAGGAACATCACAAGCTAAACTTTTTTAAGGCTGAGTTAGTTGGGGGTTGTTATGCAGAAACACTAGCATTTTGAGAGGGTTAAGTATGCTAATACTCTCTGATAATAATTTCTTTGCAGAACAAGCTTAAAAATCTTGAATGTCAGATACAGTGGTTCATACTGGAAATATAACATCAGTTACATTCATCCATAAAACAGTATCAGGAGTCTCCCTCCATGATATCCTAGTCTTAGAGAACCTTCTGGAAGAGAAAATAAATTGTGCATTTTTCTCTCTTCTGTAGCTTGAAATTCTGGGTGTCCTAGACCCCATGTTATGGTTTTTATTGCCAAGAAAAGATACATGAGTTCTCTCCCTATGTAAATTTCCAGAGAACAAACTGATAGCAGAGCCCACAGCACACAAAACTAAAACTTAAGGTCAGGACTATTGCATTAGTGCATTTCTGCTCCATCATATCCAGTTACAACATACAAAGGCCTTTGAGCAATATTGTTTAAGATCTGTTGCAAATAAAAACTACTCCCTTTTGACCAGTACTGGAGACACCAGAAGAGGAGAAGATGACTGGGGTCTGTAGCATGAATGGATAATTTTCTGTTCTCCTGTCAACTGCCATGAGTCTGAAATATTCTCCTCATCAGCCACCCATGTCAGCACACAGGCAATATCCCTTTGGTTTTTTGAGTCTCAGAAAAGTTCTGGTTTTTAGAGTGTCTTTTAGCAAAGTTATTCTAAATGAGCTATTTGTTTCTGAACAGCACTTCCATTCCTTCAATTAAAAAAAAAAAAGTCACATGAAATTGCTATTTTATTATTATATATATTAAAAATATATTCCTTTCAGATTTTGAAAAAGCATAAACATGAATAGGCAAAATGAATTATTACAAGACTATAGGAGCAGTAATTATAAAAACATATCAAATGAGAACAACACAAATGAGTTTAATTACACGGTAAAGGAGATTAGGAATGCTGTTTCTTTGAAAAGTTGGTTCTTATGTTACCCATTTTTCAATTTCTGTGTTTTGTAGAATGTCAATGTGTAATCAAAGATAGTAGCAAAGAGGTATTATGATACACTGAACCACAGGCATGGGCATTCTTGAAAACTACTAGTAGCTGAGGGACATATTTTATCTAAAACCATATAGAACAGCTTTGGAATGAAGTCCCACAAGACACCATTCATGGTCAAATGTGTTTTCTGTCTCTGCATTGAATATTGCAAACAGAGCAGATGTTGGTTGGCACAAGTTCTGGAAAACATTTGCTGATGCTTCAAAATCCATTTTAATTTTGGATTGTGTTTTAACTGAGCATGTAGAGATACTTCAATGTGGTATCCTTTCTTTCTTCAGACTCTTACAAATGACAGTGGCTACTATTTAATATCATGTTTACTCAAGATCCACTGCTTGGGAGAAGCTTAAGGTAAATATGATCAAGACTGGGACATCTGTGAAATCAATCCTTTAGAAAGCTACCTTTTCTTGAGTAAGTTCATGTATAAAATGTTGATGTCACATTTGTAATTGAGCTCAAAGTTTGCCTATGTCAGTATAACTTCATTCATATTAACATACTCAGATCACATCTGTGGATCATGTAAATTAGATTATTTTTATACACAAGTTCTTTAATTTATTGCATTTTGCATAAAGAATCTTTATCGTGTTAAGAAACAAAGATAATGGATTAAATTAATTTCAGTGTAGAGTGGAAAGATATACTTGCCTCTGTACATGGAGCTGAAAAGCACATGATTGTTCTGTTGGCTTCGGTTTTATCCTTTCTACAGGGTTACATTCTAATTCTTCTGAACAAAAAAATCTTTTAAAGCTGGCTAAAAATGCAGTAGTTCTTTAAGTGAATGAAATATTTGTTGATTGAAGTCATTAATATTTTTGATAGCACATTATTAAGCCAGGTTTGATATCACATTCCTTGCTTTCCTTGATGAAAAAGTTTACTCTGGTCCTTATTTTCACCTTACTTAACCAAGGACTTTGGTTGAGTTTATGGTTTATCGTGAATCCTTCTAGAAATATAAACCTGGCATAGGAATAATATAGGTTTTCCTTCTGACCATAGTTAAGGAACATTACCTAATGAAAAGATAGTATTTTTTAACAGGACTAGTGCCAGTGATTCCTATTAATATTTCCATGAAAAACTACAGATAGTAAAAGCATTTCTTCCTCTCAAAAATGCATTAATTACCTAATATTAGGCTATGATAAATAAAGGCAGACATGAAAAGAAAATAATCCTGGTGCCATGTATTTTATTTGGAGACAGAAGCAACAAGATGATCTGTGATAGTTCTCTAATGGGACTGATTAATTGACAGGGAAGTGTTTGGAAGATGAACCAGGGAAGGGTTATGAATTTGTGCTGAGGAATGACACTTTTAGGAATTAAAAAGATGGAGAAATATTTGCATGTGATATATTTTCAAAGAAGAGCATTAGCAATGCCATAATGAAGATTCTAGAAGACTTCATTTTGACAGTAATATAATGGAATTTTCAATAGGTAACACTAATGTAAGAAAAAACAATCATCAACTTATTAAACCTAGTTTAGAATTATACATCTTTCTCCTGTATTAGAACACAAACTCCTAAGATTCCCCCCAACTTTTCAACAGTATCTGTTGAAATGTGCCTATGTCTCAATTTTGATTTGTGCACTACTTTTCATGTTCCAAGACATTGCCCTTTAGGAATATTTCTTCTTCCCTTTTTCATTTAAAGCTTCCATCTCTAAGCATGCCAATTTGAATATTATATATTTATCAATGTTGACACTATTCACTTACTTTGCATTGAACATGGCAGTCCTGTGTGATTAGGCTTTCTGACAATGTATGAAAAATCACTGAGACAGCTTAAGAAGGGGATGCTCTAGAACACAAGTGAAAGATAGCTGATTCTAATCAGATATATGCAAAACCTGAAATTAAGATATTACTTTCTCTAATAAAAACCAATTCACTCAAATAGCAAACTATTACTTTCTCTGTAATATTTTCAGGTATACACTGTTAATGCATGTTTAAACACATGCACTTGTTTTTTCCCTTGTGTTCTCCTGTTAGCTCATGTGTAGCATTTCAGAAATCACTTGGTCAATAATCCCTATATGTCTTTCTAATTTGTCTCAACATTCCTGGAAAACTCCTTGTATTGGGTCTGACTGAGAGAGTGTTAATTTTTCCTTAGCAGCTCTCACAGCATAGATTTACAGCTGGCAGAGGGCTGATAACACAACAGTATTTTGGCAGAGCAGTGCTGTCCCTCTAAAATTCTTCTGCCACTATCTAGGACCTGGGAGTGGACAAAATCCTGGTAAGGAGCACAACCAGGCCAGCTGGCCCAAACTTACCCAAGGGCTATCCCATACTGTATTACATCAGCTTGGATACAAAAGCTAAGGGAGAGAGGAGGAATGGGGGGGGGGCATTTGTTATTCCACAACGTTTGCTTTTCGGAGCAACCACTATGTGTGCTGAAGCCCTGAAGTCCCTGGAAGTGTCTGAACATTGCTTGCTGATGAGAAGTAGAGACTTACTTTTCCCCTTGTTTATGTGTATGCAATCTTTTGCTTGTCTTTTTTTCTGCTTTATTAAAATGACTTAACTACAAATTGTTTTCCATCTTACTCTCTCTCCTGTCCCATTGGGAAGGAGAGTGATAGAGTGGCTTAGAGGGCACCAGGGACCCAACCAAGGTGAAGCCACTAACGTCCTTTTTGGCACCCAGTGTGGCAAAGAGATAAAGGCAGTTATACATATATATCTATAATGCTATGGTAAAAACTAGTTATCAAGTAGCAAGCTCGTGTCTGGCACATGGCATCTGTCAGCTATACTGCTAATCAGTTTATTTTGTTGAGTTTGGGAACATATTAACACAAAAAATGATAAGTGAATACACTTCCTTCTCCCTGCCCAAGGTGGAAGTGAATAATTTTATATTGCAGACTTCCCTGGTCATTGCTCATCCTTATGTTAGTTGTTTAATACTATTGGTAATATTTGCTAATACTCTTGGTACGCTATGGAATTCATGGATTCTGTCATTATCTTGGTTTAAGAGAAAATAACCTTTATTTTGCTATTGAAGGAGCTATTGAAATCTGCCCTGAGGCATTGAATTCCTAGATGGCAGGGTGCATGGAAAGATTTGGGCAGGTTCCTAGGGTGGTGATGACCTCCCTTTGCCTGGGACTTTACACCTGAACAGGTAAAAAACCCTAACAAGCTGCCACTTTGACCAGTAGAAGGGTGCCTTGTTTACCCCCAAGAAAACCAACAGCTTCTGGCCCTGTGCTGGGGCCTGGCCTGTGCCTGCTGAGCCACTATTCAGTACTCTCAGAGGATTGTAGCTGAGGCAGGAACCCAAACTGCATTTGAGGGTACTATGGCTGAGACAGGGACTCAAACCACAACAACTACAGTAATTGTCCCAGTAGTGAAAACAAAAAATGAACAAGGCAAGTTACAGCCCCATACCACTGATTAGTAAGAGAGGAAGAAGAAACAGAAGAAGAAAAAGAAGAAGGAGTGGAAATAAAAGCAGGAAAGGAGAGGTTAGATTAAGAAGGAGATCCTTCAACAAAGAAATCAAAAGGAGCAACAAGTGGGAAACAACCTCTCAACATATCACACTACCACCATTACACACTGTAAGTGGGTAGCATTAATTACATAATGAGCCCAAATAGAAAAACCTAATTTGTCAGGAATCCCAGAACAGATTATGGCTTGCCCAGAAGCCAGAGATTTTGAGCCTTGCCTGAGAAGGTGACACGTGCCCAAGGTGCACCACCATACATCAAGCTACCAGAAAATGGAAGAGGCTATGCTGTATTTACTGATGGGTTCTGCCGTGTGATAGGAAACCACTGGAGGTGAAAACCTGCTGTGTGGAGTCCCACACAATGAGTCATTGAGGCTGCTGCAGGGAAAGGTGTCAAGCCAATTGGCCAAAATGAAAGCCCTAGAGACTGCTGAATGAGAAAAGCAGCCTGAACTCTGCATTGATTCCTGGATGGTGGCTAATGCCATTTGGGGGTGGCTGCAGCAGTGGAAGGAAATCAATTGGCAGTGCAGGGGTTAACCCATCTGGGCTGCTGCATTGTGGCAGGACATCACTGAGTGTGTAGCAAACATGATTCTGAAGGTACCTCTTGTAGATGCTCCTGTAAGACAACAGTTGTTTGAGGGTTTTTTTATATGTGCAATCTGCAGACAGGATATTTCTTTTTGCATCTATTAAGAGGATCTGAGAGGCTGACAGACAGAAAAACCTACATGTCATGAACTACATTATGCTGAAAATATGTATAGAGGCACTGCTATTCTTTTCTGGGTCTTTTTTAGACTTTTTTTTTTTTTTTTTTTTTTTTTGTTGGGGCTTTAAA
>VZRH01002322.1:215620-259103 GCA_013397555.1 Urocynchramus pylzowi | reverse complement strand
TTTTTTTTTTTTTTTTGTCTAGCTGGAGTCTATAAAATTGGCCAGTCATACAATACTTCACCAAAAATAATTGCAGGTCATTTTTTTTATCAAATCTTTATAAAATGTCTGTGTGAGAAGACATTTTTAGCACAGTTTTAAGCCATAAGAACATGGCAAGCTATTAATATTTCCCCTTCCCTCAAAAACACCAATTTAAAAATCAGCAATGCAGATAGATACATTTCAAATCAAGATTTCATCAAGCAGTTGAAGCCTGCTGCAATCTTTGGAATGATTCCCACTGACCTCAGAGGGGCCCCAGACGTGTGCAATTCTATTGTGCTTAACAAAACCAATTCACTCAAATAGCAAACCATTTAACTGGATTGTGTGTCCTCTGTGGAAGACTTAGGCCTTACCAGGAGAGCTGAAGAACTCAGCAGTAAATCATGTCACCAGGAGTGGGAGCTTAGATGGTTATTGAACATAGTGATTTTTTACACTGTTTGAACAGAAGGAAAGTGCTATCGATGGCTCTCAACCCCAACCGTAGCACAACGGAGCGTGACGCACCATCATTCTTGCAGGCATTGGCAAGCATTTCACCACAAGAGTTAATCATAAATCTGCACCTGTATGGTGTGATGTGCTTTCTTTTAATACATGAGAGTGTCTGAGGAAATGCTCAGGCTTCCAGATTGTAAAGGTTCAGCTTTATCTCTCTACTGGAGTTCACGTAATGGCTGCTGCAGTTGGTAGGTGAGGATTTGTATTTTACTTGGAAACATACTTTCAAAAGAGGCAAAAGATTGCCAGAAGTTTATGTCATCAGTCTGCCATTTGGCAGGCTCGTTCTTCTCTTTCAGCATCAATAAGTAACAAGCAGTTTCCTGCTGCATTTCTAAAGTGGCTTAGAAAAAAAAAAAAAATTGGACAAAACATTCCTTCCCTTCTTTCCCCAGCAGATTTTAAAGTCAAGTCATTCACTTCATCCATAGACTGATTTGTGTTACCAGAGTGACTGATGACCTTGGGTTTGTGTTGAAATGCAAACATTTTCTGTCTTTTAGCACAGCAGAATATTCACTGTAGAATGCTTCAGTCAGGATTTCTCCACCACTAATCACCTGATTATACAGTCAGGGAACAGAAACTCTGCCACAGGACTTCAGTGGAGAAGAACATGCTCTAAATTTCAAATAACAAGTTACTGAAGCCAGGGGCTCATCAGCAATTCCATAGCTTAATACTGTTACCATTGGGTGTTTGCTGCTTGTTTAACAATTTGACAGCTATTGATGACTAATTAACAAGCCTGTTAACAGTACCCATGGGGAAAGAAGGTTGTATTGCTGTGCTTAACAGAGATAAACTTTGATGAAAGAATTAAAAGGAATCATGTGCCCTTCCCAGCTGTGGCAGCACTGCACTCTGGCCTTACCTGCCCTAGAAGCCCATTGTGCTAAGCATTGAACCTGGAGTTACATGCTAACAGTCAAATGGGGTTATGTGGAAATTAGATTTGCAGAAATCTGTAAACCTTGGTTCTTTGCACCATTTCTCACATCAGCTTTTCTTTAAACTCAGGGAACTATGTGATGTAGTTGGAAAACAGAAGGAACAGAATCAGCAGTTGGAATTACCAAAACACTACTTCTTTCCTAGAGAAACTTCAAGGTTTAATTCTAGCCTCACATGAAGCAAACCAGTTCAGCTGGATGGAAAAGACAGAAATCCAAAGATAGAGAAGCTGTTTTTTCTCACCAGGACTCTTCATTTGTTGATAAATCTGTTTACATTTTGTTTTCCGATTAATTTAGGTTGTGTAAGATAAAGATTAAATATTATTGGGATTATAAGATAAAATTAATTATTTTAGAATCTTCTCTTCTTAACAGACTTTTGGCATCAGAATTTCAGGACATTATATTTGACACGTGAGTCTCTGACTATCAACGTCACTAAGATAATAAAATATCTGTCAGTTTGATGAGGGCAGAAATGGTGAGTCAGGCCTTGTCTGAAATTTTAATTATCTCTCAAAGAGTATTATTTTTTTTAAGTTAACATCAAGGAAAAGATAACAGAACAATGACATAAAGGTAAACCACCTATTTTTTGACATTTCCAAAAAAACTTAATTTCCTTTTTCAATTTATTATTATTGTAAACACAGTTAATTTCTTTAATCATGTAAAGTACATAGAGTAATTTTTTTTCATTTCACACCTTTGAAACCATATTTTTAAACAATTAAAATATAGTTCCTATAGTTTCTTTTTTTTTGAGAGGAGTAAACGTATTCTTTAAACCACCTACTCCTGTAAACAATTTTAATAAAAATATAAATGAAAAAAAGTTTTGGAATAGTCTAATCTGACAGTAGTACTTTTATTTTCTAACCTTTATCCTCTTTTCCTGCTGCAGTAAGAAAAGAGTTTAAGTTCTTACCAGCATTTACAGGCAACACTTTTAGTAGCAGTCCTGTTTTCTTCAGCAAAAATTAAGAAAATGTCTTGTCTTGAATTGCATAGCTATAGCTGTAGCATAGCTATATCCTGTCCAAATGCAGGAAAAATTACATTCAATAAAAAAGGATTATCTTCCAATTTTCTCAGTAGTGGTAGATAGCAGAGTACAACATTTTAAGCTATATTACTTGGGATGTGAAAATAAAGTTACAATTCCTCATTTAGCTACCATCATCAGATGCGTATCTTGAGATCATACCAGAGAAAGGATGAAATTTAAATCTGCACAATGTGGCATTTTCAGATGTGTGTAGTGAGTAATTTTTTTGCAGTATGTCAGCATAATTACTGTACCCTGAAGACAAAAATTAACTGGAGCATTGTGATAAAGGTTGCTTTGAATGGAATTGACACTGTGTGTGCTACTCAGTAAGCTCATAAGAGTATTAAACACAGTGAAAATGATAGCATGCCACTAAATCAACTCCAAAATCCTCTGTGCAGGATTATACTTTATTTAATTTGTTTCTTCTATTTTAGGTTTCACATGAGAGACACTATAATCTTATCTTCATCAAGCCAGTTTGCTCTTCTCACTTTAACAATCAAGGGTCCTTGTTGGTTGGCTTTAGATGTCATCTCAGAGGAGCACACCGATGCCTGTGAAAAGCCTTATCTGGAAATGACACAGCATTTGGTGTGCCTCTAGCCTACCTGATGTCAGAATTTTTCTTTTAATGGCTGTCAACAAACACTAGAAAACTAATTGACACTGAGTGTTGTTTCATTAGTGCAACAATAAAAATAATA
The DNA here is from genome assembly GCA_013397555.1 of Urocynchramus pylzowi. Lineage (NCBI taxonomy): Eukaryota > Metazoa > Chordata > Aves > Passeriformes > Fringillidae > Urocynchramus > Urocynchramus pylzowi. The sequence goes on along the minus strand of VZRH01002322.1, from coordinate 255,840 downwards.
AATGAAAAAATATTTTTCGAGAAATCCAGCTAGCAAAAATCAAGCTGTTTATTGTTTTAAAGTAAACAAATAAAATACAATCTTTTGTTTTCCAGTTTTCCAGGAAAACCACCCCACGAACTCTGAAGCACAAAGGCTGGCAGTGAACAGTGTTTACTTATCCTGCCACAGGGGAGTTAAGTACACAATGAACTAATTATGTGACACGGTTTGACTCCACGTAGATGAGATAAAACCATCAGTAGGAGCAAGATTACACATCAGGCTAGTTGGAAGATTGTCATTGCCTTCTGCTATCTGTACCTGTAACCACCTGAAGAGATAACACTGGTAGTGCAGAAATCAACAACAGAGAAAAAAAGCCCCCTGCTTCCCATGAAAATATATTTACAGTATGGTAGTGGGCAAAAAAGTAGATAAAACTAAATAGTCAGAATCAAAGCAGTGATGGAACATATGCAGAAGTTAGCAAATATATTTTGTAATCTTTATAAATTGTGGCTTCTAAATTACCTATGGAACTAGCTGGTATGAGTAGCAGATCTAGCAAATGAGTAGAATATTACTGAGAAAAAAAAAAGATGGAAAGAAAAAAAAGTCCTTTGTCGGAAATCATTAAAATTTTAACATTAGAAAACTGGCTATTATGGGACACAGAGATATGAGGTAGTATTTGACTGAAAATAATCTTTACTTCTTACTTTCCTTGGATTCCATTTTTTTGGTCCCTTTATCTTCACTGAGCCACAAATGTCACATAGGACTTATAAAATCAGTGATGTTTGGGTATATTGAAATCTTTGAAAAATTAAATAAGGGGTTTAAATGCTGACATCAGGCTATTCTATTCCACAGGCCCAGTTCAGTACTGGCTTTGCCTTTATATGTTGCACAACTTCAAAACTGAAAAAAAGTTCCACTGTAACCAAAGAGAATATTGAATGCTTAATTTGCACATTTATTTCACTCTTCTTCTGGTCAGAATCTGCATACATGTGCACAGAATTGGAATCACAATATGAACTCAGATGGTATAGTCCAGTAATTAGGAACTGAGAACCCATGGAAAATAAAATATTCTAATGAGCATTTTAGCCACAGTTGATGATACCATGTCTTAAAAGACAGATTTGAATATTTCCTGACTGAGAGACAGAAAAACAGTTTTTTGAGTCTACATCTTTGGATATTTACCTGGACAAGAGAGATGTATACTTCAGCCTCCTGTCCAATTAATATTTAAGCATTATAATTTAAATTATTAAAATTTTAGGAAAAATTTTTCTTGAAAACCAGCTTTTTATGCAGTAACGATTATTGTAAAAAAGTTAATATTTTATTTTATTTTTTTTCTCTTGTCTACCTGATATCAAATGTACTAAAAAGACTTTAAACAGACAGAAGTTCAAAAGCCTCAGGGCAGAACACTCTACACTATGGTGTTGAGTTTTCACATGTAAAACATAAAATGGGAATTCACTTTTTCCTCACACAGAATGAGAGCGGAATCTAGACTTCTTAGGTAAATCCTATAGTCACTGGCCATCAGAAAGTAAGAAACTTGTATATTCTAAGAAATATAAATTGTTCAAGGTTTGCTTGAACAATTTATATTTCTTGTCTTCTTTTTTAATAGAAAACTGAAGCCTTCTTTATTTTCAAAGACATTTGAAATATTTTCTTTATTTTCATATTTTTCTTTATTTTATTGACAACCACTCAATGTGAAAACAGCTCAGTTTTATGCTTTTAGTTCCCAAACATGCATGAAAGACAAGACATCCTCTTGCTTGCTTTCCTGATGCTGTGTCTTTCTCAGCTCCCTGAAGGCTTTGAAATATTGCTAATCTTTATAAATTGTGGCTTCTAAATTACCTATGGAACTAGCTGGTATGAGTAGCAGATCTAGCAAATGAGTAGAATATTTTAGATATTTTAGATAGAAATTTTTAGATAGAAATTTTGTCCAGGAGCATCAACATTCACTAAACAAATATTGGAAATAAATTTTAGTTTTTATAAATTCTATAAACTGTAAAAGTTTATTTTAAAATAAGCCTACAGATATTGAAGTATTGATTTATTGCTCTGATGTGAGTAATATAGTAGAAATCCTGATTGTGAAGACAAAACCAAAAGGAAATGACAAGGCTAGGGAAGCCAAGGCTCACCGAGAATTGAGTCTGGCCATGGATATCAAGGAGGGGATGGATAAGAGGGAGGGCTTCTATAGATAGGCTGTAAACAAAAGAAAGACTAGAGATAATATGGGCCCTCTCTGCAAGGAAATCAGAGACCTGGTTACCCTGGACAAAGAGAAGGCTGAGGTTCTCAATCTATACCAAGGGACTTCTGTGTCTTGGTACTCAATGGCAAGTGCTGCAGCCAAGCTGGCCACGATGACAAAGGCAAATGTAGAGACTGGGAGAATGAAGATCCTGTGTCCACTGCAGGAGAAGATCAGGTTCACGGCCACCTAGGGAACCTGAGTGTGCACAAGACTCAGGAGATGCTGAGCTAGCCCGCATGTTAAGTTGCTAAGCCACCATTGATCATTTTTGAAAAAACAAGGCAGTCAGGTGAAGTCCCTGATAACTGGAAAAAGTAAAATGTAACCTCCATTTGTAAAAAGGAGAAAGTGAAAGACCTGGATAGCTATGGACCAGTCAGTCTCACCTCTGTGCCAAGTGAGATGATGGAGCAAATTTTCCTGGAAACAGTGCCAAGGAACATGGAAAAACAAAGAGGTGATTGGTAACAGCCAACATGGCTTTACAAATGGGAAGTCACCCTGAAAAAATTGGGGGACTTTCTATGAGAAAGCCAGAGCATTTAAGGATAAGAGCAGAACAACTGATATTTTCTGCCTGGACTTAGGCAAAGTTTGACACTGTCCCACCTGACATCCTTGTCTCTAAATGGGAGAGGCATGGGTTTGAGGGATGGGTGACTCAGTGGATAAAGGACTGGCTGGAAGGCTGCACTCAGAGTTGTGGTCAATGGCTCACTGCCCACGGGGAGAGCAGTGATGGGTGGTGTCCCTGAGGGGTCAGCACCAGGGCCAAAGCTGTTCAGCATCTCAGTAGGTGACGGGGACAGTGGGACTGACTGAGTGCACCCTCAGCACCTTCACTGACCACAGCCTGCCTGGTGCAGCTGACACCCTGCAGGGAAGGGAAGCCATCCTGAGGGACCTGGACAGGAATGAGAGGTGGGCCCAAGCAAACCTCATGACGTTCAGCAAGGAGAAGCAAAAGGTTCTGCACGTGGGCCATGGCAATCCTGGACACACCTGTGGGTTGGGAGGGGACATGATTGAAAGCAGCCCTGTGGAGAAGGACTTGGGGCTGATGGTTGATGCAAAATTCAACATGACTCAGCTGTGTGCACTTGCAGCCCAGAAAAGCCATCCATATCCTGGCTGCATCCAAAGCAGTATGACCAGCAGGGTGAGGGAGGGGATTCTGTCCCTGTGCTCTGCTCTGGTGAGACCCCACCTGCAGTGCTGCATACAAGTGTGGTGTCTCCAACATAAGAAGGACATAGAACTGCTGGAGCAAGTCCAGAGGAGGCCATGAGGTTCATAAAGGAGTGCAGCTCCTCCCCTATGAAGACAGCTTAGAGAAGAGAAAGTTGTTCAGCTTGGAGAAGAGAAGGTTGTGTGGAAACCTCACTCATCAGGAATTGTAAGTGATAGGACAAGAGACAATGGGTACAAACTGAAAGAGAGTAGGTTTAGATTAAAGATTAGGGAGAAATTCTTTGCTATGAGGATGATGGGGCACTGGAACAGGGTGTCCAGAGAAGTTATGGATGCCCCATCCCTGGAAGTGTTCAAGGCCAGGTGGGATGGGGCTCTGAGCAACCTGGTCTGGTCAGAAGGGTAGGAACCCCATGGCAGGGGAAGTTGAGTGTAGGTGATCTTTAATGCCTATTCCAACCTCATCACTTTCCATGATTCTATGTTTTTCTATGTTTCTATGATTCTATTTCTGATGTACAAAGTAAAGTAAATTTAACTTATTCCCCTTACTGAAATTATGGCTGTTAATGAAATAATTAATTTTACTAAGAGATAATTTTATCTTGTGCAGTAGTTGGAATTCAATGATAATTTATGCTGCAATTGCTGGAGCAATGAAAAGAAATAGATCTTGGTGTCATAAAAAGTTGATGCAGATAATATACCCACATGAACCGAATGCATGAATGAAAGGGATGAGATCAAATATAAATAGTCAAAATCTTGAAAAAATCCATTTTCAATGAAATTAAAACTTTTTAACTCAATCACATAGATCTTGTAAAAACACAAATGTAGCAGTGGCTTTGAAAAGTAAAAATCTATCTAGCATCATATTGAAGGAAACTGGCAATAATGCAGGCTCTGCAAATAATATTCTCTCTCAAATTATGCATGGAAATACTGCTAAAAAAGGTGTTTGAATGGCAGCTGCGTTCCTTTTTATGATATGTATAATTCAAAATCACTCGTATGCCTAATTTTTATTTAGATTTTTTTCAGAGAAATAAATTTATTGTCTCTGAAAAATAAATTTCTCCCCACTGCAAAAGTCAATCACCAACCAGTAATTCAAAAGATTGCCAAAGAATAAAGGATATCAGAGGATCAGTACTTATATAGTATTGATTCTCTTAGACACTAGTAAAGCCAAATATCTGATTTTAAAATGTCTTCAATACGGTGATACTTCCATCCACTTAATGACACTTGAAAATGCCAGTCACATGGGCTACAGAGTCAGTGTATGTCAAAGGATCAAAGCAGCCCAAGAAAGCAGAAATTGACAATTTCTGGAACCCAGTCAGACAGAATCTCTATAAGACCATGAGGAAATGCACCACCACAGAGATTACCCCTAAATCTCTTACTTTTTCTTAAGTTTACCCTTAATTTTTGCATTGTGCCATCAATTCTCCTTCATGCTGAGGTTGGATGTAAGTCTGAAAATAGTTGGAACTTAGGCTTTTTGTTATTTCAGCTGCCACCACAGCAATGTCTGAGGGAATAATTCTAGGAGGAAAGAATAAGAGCACCATGACACTGTCACTATCCTGTAGCATACTAGTTACCCTTTACCTACAAAGTGTGGGGGTGATTTACATGACAGGACAAAACAGGCTCAGGAGATGCAATCTTAAGAGAATTTGTCTCTGAAGAGGAATTGGCTTTTATGCAGGCATATATTTATGAGGTAAATTTCCTTAGTGTCTCAAGGGAAGGTCTAAATGTTTATCCATCATGTCTCAAAGACACTTTCTGCCCACAAATGAATTGGTAGATGGTTTCTCCATCAGATTAAATATTTTCAGTGTAAAGATAACAGCTTTTCTCTATGAAATCAGCTATGAATTGTTTCAATGTGAACAAGCCCATGTTCCATCTAACTTTTTTATTGGACGTGACTGAAACCTTTCATATAAATTGTTATGAAAATCAAGAACAACAGCAAGTTCTGTGAAAATAAACTCCAAATAAATAGTTTAAAACTGAAAAACTAAATAAAATCTTCTAAAAGAAACATTGGGCTCTCCTAAATTATGACATACTTTATAAATATACACAGTCTAAAGACAAGGGCATAGAATGCAGAAATGTAAAATGGGAATCTCCTATTTTCTCACTGCTATAAGCAGTGTCTGATTTTCTTTCAGAGCAAATAAATTCTCCTTTTTGAGACTTCCTGTGGTGTGCAGAAAATAACCAATCAAATGATTGGGTGAAACAAGTACAGAAAACATCCTTTACAGTTTTATAAGATTTCTGATTTTATGACACATCTTTTCAAGCCATGACTAAAGAAATTCTTTCATACGCCCAGCTGCTTCTCATTACAGAGATGCTAATGTTGTCTTTTCTGCCTGTTTGCATCAAGCTGAATCCTCTCTACTCCACCATGAATGCATTCTGTCTTGTTGAATTTCTAGATCTTCTTTGGTTCTTCACTGACCCAGAAAACCAGCTGCATGCAAGTCCTGACATTCTTTCACTTTATGAAACACACATAAAAAAGTAGGTCTGCTATGTAAATAATTTCAGATTAAATCTAGAAAAGCTTTTTTGTTTCCATTTTTTTGCTGTTTGTTTTGGTTTAAGGTTTTATTTAGGTTTGGGTTTTTTGTTTATATCTTTTCTGCTGGACAAAGTCCTCCATTTATAAAACATTGAATCTCTCTTGCAAGAAAAAGAAGAAAGGACTTTAAAGTCATCACCTATAAAAGATTTTGCTCTCCAATTTTGATGTTCAAAACACATAATTCTCCTTCCACCCCTCTGTTCTTCCCCCCACTTCTTTGACAGACAGTGATTATAGCTCTGTGTTTGTTTTCAGAAAGCTGCCCAGAGCCCAGAAGTTTAAAAAAAAATTGTTTGCAAATACAAAAGTTCCCTCTTTATGTACATTTGAGCACAGGTCAGGGCCTGATTCACACACCAGCTTGTAAAATTCTGACCCTTATAATACAGCACAGATGACAGTAAACATACTTATAGCTATGAATGACAGCATGTGGATGATATGGCTTGCCAGATACACATGGGTTTTCAAAATAACAAACCCTAGCAAGTCCAAGAGTAGAAAATAAAGAAAGAAATCTATTTTATTTTGGAGAATGGACTTGCAGAAGATCTAAAAACCCTCTTTTATTCATTTTCTAGGCAGCTCTTCAACAATCAATTCATCATGTTTACTTGTACTGAAAAAAAAAAAAGATGAAAGGTCTCCCTTCTAGGTGGCCATCGTTTTTTACATTTAGTAAGTTAATATAATAAAAATGAGGTCAGTATTAATGCATCACAGAGTTACAAAGCAAAGCAAGAAAAGTTTGTTCGAAGGAGGTATTCATAGGTTTTCCTAGAAAGCACAACTTCAATTTCAAACACCTAATTTAATTTGGATACTGTTTCTTCTCTTAGTGCTCAGAAACAATTAAACCACAATTTTCTGAAACTTCAGCAATGTGCTTGCTGAAATCAATAGCAGGTCATAATGAGGTCATCTTGGTAGTAATCAGACAGACAAATCTAAATAAATTATCAGGGAAAAGAGAAGTAACAAAACATTTAGGGTCTTTTTAGATACCCTTAGGCTCTCCTTAGATACCAATGCATACAAAACATATAGGGGAGAAGCTACAAATTTTCTGTAATGATACCTCAGAGAAACTGTGTTCCATGACTCAAGCTCTACAGACGCCTGGTTATCCCTTTGGTTTACCAAGTTAATCCTGCATCTTCATAGGGAATCTCTCTTGATATACAGTACTGTCTTCCCTATTGTTTCATCTGTAGGTCTCTTTTCCAGTGATGCACAGATCTTGAGAAATTCAAGGCATAAGAGACAAGGAGGAAGTCAGTAGTTGGTGTTTATAGCACAAAAAGTTTCTGATACAGAAACTGTTGATCTTGAGAATACCTCTTTGTTTATATTTTTGTTTTCTTATTTTCACATGGGGACCAGTTGCTTAAATTTCACTATATTTGGAAGAAAGCAGATGGTCCTAGTGAGACATATCTCAAAGTAGGTTTAGTAGAGCATTTATCTCATGCTCAGTGGCAGCATTTATCTTCTATGCTTAAGAAGCAGTTGTCCTGATTGAAGAGTTTTACTAAATGATGCATGATTAAGCATAATAATTTACATATTTGTATAGTTAAAACTATTTCTATAACACAACTTAGAATGATAAAGAAAGATCAGCAAATTTTTGGCTTTGTTGTTGTTCCTATGTGTTTCCTTTCCAGCTCACTAGACAGTATCAGAATCTCTAGAACAGGAAACTCAAGCTAATGGCAATTTGAACGGATAATTCGTATTCTACAGGACATTTCACTTTGTGTCAAAGTCCATACACATGGAAAGAAATGGAGACCACTTAAGTCTGATTCAAATCATTGCAGCCATGGATAGACTGCTTCCCAGGAGCTTTGCAGTGTGCTCACCCAGCCTCTGCTTCTGCAGGTGGATTGCATTAGTGTGCTGTCACTGACGATGTAAATGCAGACAGTGGGAAATCTATGTTTACATGGCACTGCATTTAACCATCCTAAATAAAAAGGGCTTTCCTCATGGGTTTATGGTATTTTATGATTTGGGTCGTACTACTAACTGTTGCTAGCTTATTTAAATTTTGGTTGGAGAAAGATCATGACTGAGACAGAATTTGGAACAATGCTCCAAATATCTTTGTGATGCAATGTACTTCTTATTTGGTTTTGCAATAATGTCCCTTCTAAACAAAAATCTTGGTGGAAAAAGTTTATATTTTATATAAAGATTTGCAAGGGAAATGTGAATTTGCTTTGTGCTTGTTAGAAAGGATAAAAGGCCCACCCCCTTTTCTACATCAGTTCTGAATGCTCCTGAATTTATATGCTCTGCCAACCATTTATGTATTGACTACCACTAACTTATTCCCATTTTCTGCTTTCAGAATTAATGTATTGAATGCATATTCATAAATCCATATTCTCTAAGATACTTAATAGGTATTTTTGAAAGACAACAGTCCAGAAGAAATGAATAATGTAGTCATCTACAAGCAATATTGATAAAAATTCAATAATAAATAATAAATAAATAAAACATCTATTAGCAATATTGATAAAAAAATTGATTCAAAAAATTGACTTAAATATAAGTGGTTTATAATTCCTATGCATTAGCAACTGTCAGCATAGGTAAGGGAGTAGAAGATATTTAAAAATACCTTATACCAACAAAGTGTACAATCAAAACTATAAGCAAAGTTAAAGAAAAGAATAAACCTCTTTATTATACTTCCTTACATAGAAATTAAGTACTTCACCAGACAGTTATAGTCAAAATATAGAAATGTGTTTTCAGAAAGGAAAATTTTCTTTTCCCCAATATCTAAAAGAAGTTGTAGTATGAAAGGCATTCTAGCTACTGTAAATAGTTGAAAAGAGATGGAACTTTAGACGAAATAGCCTAAAAGTGATGAGAGGGATGGAAATTGGTTTATGACATCTTTAAGGCCTCTGCTTCTGGCTATCAGACCATTAGATGGAAAAACATGTCAGAAGATCAGTGAAAGAATAGCAGAGGAGAAAGCTCTCCCTTAAGCATACAGAGTTTATTGTATACTTCCTTCTCTATTTGAGATTTCTTGGCCATGGTTGAAGAAAACACTGCCGAGATGAACTTCAAGACTGCTGAGAATAAGAACACATAGCTCTTTAAGAGACCAGTTTTTCACTGAGAATCTCAGTATGGGAAGTCAGAACTACTTTTGCTCGTTGGTGAGCAGAAAGGCTAAGGGATCCTAGCTGTAGACTGGAAAGAACTTGCAAGAAGGACACACTTCAGATATGCATGGTGATAAATATGGACTAAAAATACAGAAGTGGGGAACTACACCACCAGATTTATTACTTCCCTTGAACTGTTCTCCCACTGAAGATGAAAAAAGCATCTACACATAAATACAGATCAGATAGCACCTACCCTTTGACTTAACTGCATGTTTTCTTCTGAAAAACTGACTGACAATGCCAAAGGCATCTTCTAAATTTCAACTGAAAAATGTGACCAAAGGTTGAATTTAGCTTCTTGTTCCAAAGACCACAATATTATGTATTTATTTTGTTTTAACTTACAGTGAAATACAGATCTCCTTCCTGAAAGTAGAAAGGAAATAAAACTGCAGGTACTTAATCGAACTTATAAACTCATATTTGTTCTTTCATGTTCTCTAACACGTGAAGTCTTACAAGGCATCTGTCAAAAACTGACTACAGCTACTATCTAGAGAGCTGTCATGCTGTTGACTTAGTAACACTACTGGTAATAAACTTGGCATTTTCTCTATTCTAGTCTGCAGCATTCTTAAACACTCTCTAGAAACACCTTTCCATCGACATGAAAGAAAATCTAAAGCAAACCTGTTCAGGGCTTATTTTTAGCTAGGTAAACTAGGTTGCTAAAATGAGGAACAGAGTCTTAATATCTTCAAAAGTGACTATTGAGTCGAAATATTTCTATTCTTCTGTACCTACTTTGAATACCTAATAAGGCATTTGATTTTCATAGGTGAGGTGTCAACATTTTTTTAAATTGTCTGAAGTAAAACATTCAAGAAAGGCAGTACTGCCAAATGACTAGTGGCTCTAAAAGCAAAACCTTGGTCTATATCATCCTATTAGGGACAGTAAAATTTTTTTTTTTTTTTAATTTTATCCACAACTTTGAAATCCCCTTTCTCTTATACCTTCAGGCTGGATTCAGGGTAATGCATGTGTTTACACTGCCAGTTTTAAACAAAGCACAATACAGCCATAATTTCTTTTAGGATTCATAGATATTCCCAAGCATTGGAATCATGTTGAAATGAGTGGCCAACCACTTTTTTTTGTACTGTCTGACACTTGAATTAGCAGTTTTTGATAGGCCATTGTCCAGTTAATTCACTAGCTGGTACAATTCTCTTTGTTCCTCTTCAGTTTTGGAGACATAGGGCAGCCTTATCTTCCCAGGACAAGTCAGTCAGTTAATTTGGACAAGTCAGTCAGTACTTCTTCCACATGGTTTTGACTTGAAGATACTTAGGGCTATCTCAGAGAGGCCAGAATGTTATCAGCCAAATGATGACTTCTGGGTGTAAAGATCCAGGACTGCAGACTAATTGCTATTGCCAATTAATCAGCTACTCACTTATTCTTGTTTCTACCTGCCAGCCTTGTGTGAGTCAGCTGGCAACACTTCAGTGTGCTTAACATTTGAGAAATCTAGAAATGCAGTTAAAAGAACAATACAGCCTCAGCAACATGACCAAACTCAATTTGAACAAGACTTTCACTCACTGTAACTTAGCTAGTCTGGCGTGGAGCACCACTTAACAATATTTACGTATCCTCAGTTTTCATAATAGGCAACCAGTTCTCAAATACAACTGCAACTTTTTGGGAAGAGACAAAAGGGAGAGCTTCATGAGCACTAGACTTACATTTAATTTTCAATTCATACAGGCAAGTATATACGTGTGTGCCTGAGAATATATGTTTACATTTCTGAAATCATACCAGGGACTGTTTCCAAGACAGAATGTCTTCATAAAGATAAATATCTTTTCAAGTATTTATCCTCTGTCAAAACCTCCTTTGCTTTCAGATTGCTCCACAAATCCTCTTCCCTTCCATCTCCCTGCACAAAACCCCCCATGCTTTAAATGATTTTTTTTCTTATAGAAGGCATGATGAATAACTATGATTATGCGGCTGTTCTGTACTTTGCAGCAGAGTCATTGTGGAACCTATATTTAGAGCTTTGATGTCAGATTTCTCTATTTTTCTCCTTTTTAAGAATAAAGAGTGTGGCTTTAATTAATTAAAAACAAATTTTAAAATGTGTGATCATTTATTTGGATTAAATGTGTAGGCTATCATAACTGGAGCCTTGTCATCATTTAAGTCACTAAGCAGCACAAAAGATTGCATGTGGGTTGCCCCTGGGCAGAGTTGTTTCCTCTCTTGCAGCATACCTACTGCCCTATTCCCAATAAAATATTTTATAGATGTTAAAGGTAAATATTTTATACCTACTTTTTCCTTCTTTTGATAATTTTGGTGATTTTGCTAGCCTTCTGAAGAAGAATGAGAAGGGTGAGTGAAGAAAGAAGAAATTTTACTTGAGAATATTGACTAAGATTTTTTTCCATGACAAGCAGCCTAAACCATATGATAAAGCAGTTTCATAGTTCTTTGGTAAAGAAAGGAGTCAAGTGATAAGGTACCTCTGCTTCATAGAGGTTCTTAAATGATGTATTTCCTCATATGTTATGAAGAGATGCACAAATGTGGGAAATAGGTACACATTTATATGCTGGGGCAGGGTAAATATTCAATCCTACTGACTTAACAATTTAAATTTTATTAATGCAACATGAATTGTGTATTGAGGACTTAATTTGGCATTTTTCTTCTCTTTAGGGATTATTTGTTTATGTACAAAGCTATTCTGTGAGTGGCTGATTCTATTCCTATGTGACTGATACAAAGGCAACGATATACTCTTTTCCAAATAAGGCTTGGTTTCATTTGTCATGCTCTATTGTTAGCTAGAAATATACAATGTACTTAATTATATAATTCTCATTAAAGAGTGCTTTAGATTAAAATGAAAACTGTTTCCCTAAATGTGTTTATTACACGTATCTCAATACCTGACAAAAGGTTTTCAATTTAATGAAAATCAAGATTCTCGTGGAATCTAACAGATTCTTGTTAGAGGTCCCTCTACTGAAAAAAAAAAAAAAGGGACAACCTATGTGTATGCTGAAAGCAAGCAGTTAAAAACTTCTCTAACTTTCAAGTTCATACTGATTATATATATTTTATTTCCCCTTGCTTTCAAGAATACCAATGACATCATGAGGTTTTGTGATAATGAGATTGTGTTAAAGGCTACAGACAGACAAGTGGGAATTTTCACTTTTTTTTGAAAATATCTTAAAAATTCAAATGGTAGGATCCTCCATTCACTATCAGTTCATATATAAACAAAATTGAGCAATTCTGAGTGAGTCATAGTCAACATTTTGTCATATTCTCCTTCAAAACTAAAAATTTACTCATGAAACTAATTTAAAAATAAGGCAGAATCCTCAACTGATTAGCAATTAACTTCTGTCCTAGATACAGTTCCTTTCTGTGCACACACATGATCTTGAACTTCCTTGCTCGTTTGTTTGTGTTTGTTTGCTTTATTACAGGTTATGTATGCACCCATCTGTATTTCAAAGTAAAATGAAAGAATGGAGACAATTTGGTACAGTTTTCTGTGGGAGGTAGAAGATGTATGAAGTCATGGAAATAACTAGGGCAGACAATATGGAACAGTAGTTTGCTGTTAGATTAGCAATTGGAAATCAAGTTAACATTTACTGCATGAAAGGTATTAGAGATTATGCAGACATGTGTTAACAATTAATAACCTGGATGTTAATTGTCATATTTATTTTGGAACACAGAATTTAACAATGATATGAGGTGAAAATTATATGGAGAAAATGACAAAAATTGTTTTGTTGATGAATTTTGTGTATGAGTTATAGTGCACTATCAATGCTGAGAAATGGGTACTAGCAGTTCAGAAATTTAGCTATATTGCAAATTGTCTGAAAAGTTTTGGATTGGTTTTTTTTTTTCTTTTTGCTGTCAGATAGACATCTGATATTGCTCTGGTAGTATTGTGCAGAAAACTGAGCTACCAAAGCAAATCAAACAAAATCTGAACAGTTATGCAAACAGATATTCCATACACCTGCACGCTATATACACTTATTTAAGTCATTCCATGGGATTTTGTGCTTACTTTATACTACTAATATGTATCCAGCTTTTAAGGCTTGAGCCATGTATCTTTGTTTTTAAGAACTTTACACATAGTGTTTGTTGCTTTATCTCCAAATCATTAGTGTGCAAATGTGGATAGCAGTCCAGACATGAATGACCTTATCAGGGATTACTATGAAGCAAGATGTCTTTAAAAAATTTAATCTGTGTTCTTTATTGAATACAAACTATTCTCCTGAGAAAGGCTCTTGGTGGCTGCAGTCTTGTTTCTGCCCTCTGGTACAAATCTTCTCTGGAGGTGACAAATAAAGTTATACCCAGAGCATTACTTTTTAAAGAGTTTTCTTATGTGTTACATTCTGGGATTCCCTCTCCATTAGCTACCCAGCCTTTTTACAAGAACAGATGATCAGGTGTCACACATACAGCAGACAGAATAGACAGCAGAATGTTGTTAGTTTTTCAGTGGTCTAGCTTCTTCAGTGTAGAAGACGTAGTTTGCCTTCCAGAGAATCCTTAACCTGAAAACAGTGGCAAATTCTAAGTCTATATATATTTCTATATAACTAGATATACACATATTTATATCTCCGTGTATTCTGGGCAGATATCTTTGAAGTGCAGGTGACACCAACGAATAAAAAAATTGACAGCATACTGGGAGAAAACCAAAAAGAAGCAAAGAAAAACTACAATACAAACCTCAAACCACTGTAAATAACATTAGGGAAAATGGCACTGCGAAATGGTAGCAGAAAAATAAAAAATTAATTAGTCTAAAACTGCATTTTAGCCACTGGCCATGTTGATAAAAAGATTGCAAATGCAAATACATGTTGGTTTTGTTGTTCTTTTAATCCTCAGATAAAGTTTTTCAATGTTTGAAATTAGAAAGGTAATTACTTGAACTATTGGACGATATTAAACAAATTGTGCTTACTACTTAGTAAGCAGGCCACACAATTTCAATGGCTGTTCTCATAGAGGGGCTTATCCAAGTCTCTAAATCCCACTGACTGTCACTGATTTTTAAAATGTGTGATTGTTTCATATGAACCTACTGAATAGCTGATGTTTATACACAGTCTGACTAGGTCAAGTAAGTGAATGGTATTTGTGCAATCTGCATGATGTCACAATCAAAAGTCTGAAGTTCTTGGAGTGCTGTATTCTTTCTGAAAGCACAATCTAACTTCCTCCCCCTTAAAAACATGCTGCAAAGCACAAGCAAAAAAGGTATCATTGTGCTAAGGATTAAATGGAGGATTTAAAGGATTACAAAGGATTAAATGTAATGCAATTAAATGCCCTGTGATATGATGAAAGAATATCTTGTGCCCTGACAAAATAGAGAATCAGCTACACAAAATGTTATCAGCCACTTGCATTTCATTCATGGCAATCTCCATAGGATAAAAGAATAGGAAAAAAGAACTGATACACTCAGGCAAAAGTTTCTTATGCATTACTATGCCTATATCTGATTATATGACATTGTATGACATCAGGAAGTCTGTTTTATTTCTGTGCAGTACTCTACCATGAACTGATGGAAGAGGTATACTTTAATTATTTAATTCCTGAAGTACTGAGATTAATGGTGATTGCATATAATTTATTCACTACCAAATGGTCCAGAGAAAAAACCTTTTCTGAATAAGACAACACATTTATCAAACATAAAAATTAAATTTAAGGTGATTCTAAATCATGAAAATAACTTCCCCTATAAATAGGACACTGAATGCTTAATACATTTTTGTTGAAAGTGTTACATTGATTCTATCACGTTAAAAAAGTAAAGTAATAATTAAAGCCCAATTTTCAGTGTTCCTTTGGGTATTCTTTTCAAATTTGGAAAACTTCAACTTAGAAGTATTCCTTAATAAACTTAAATCAAGTAAGTGTGAAAAAACCATGCAAGACAGAAATGTATAGTGAAGTATTCTGCTTCATAATGATAGTTTTATTTATTAATTTCTAAAGCAGTAACTCGATTGGGATTTATTGATTCTAGGAAATTATTTATGTTAGTATAGTGCGAATCTGCAAGATTTTTGTTTACTCAAGCATATTGGCAGCAAATTGTGTAATCTAGGTAGTTTAGCAATATTTTGTATTCACAACTGAAAATTGAATTGTTTCCATCAGTGTTCCTGTATTGTTATGAGTAATTATTTTCATGCAATAGCCCACTGAAAAACACTCCAAACGCAGTCATAATATTTGATAGATTTCCCAGTGAAGTCAATCAGACAGAACTTACCAGGCAGGCAGGTTCTTACTGCAATCCTCCATATTTGTTCTTGTCTTTCACAATTTAACGATTTTACCATAAATGTACGTGATTTATAATGCTCATAAAAGACTCAAGGATGACCAGAAAAAAAAAGGGGAAAATTAAGAAGTCAAGTCAATCTACAAACATGTCAAATTTGGCTGAATGCAAGATC
This sequence comes from Urocynchramus pylzowi, assembly GCA_013397555.1. Taxonomy (NCBI): domain Eukaryota; kingdom Metazoa; phylum Chordata; class Aves; order Passeriformes; family Fringillidae; genus Urocynchramus; species Urocynchramus pylzowi. The sequence continues at coordinate 240,054 of VZRH01002322.1, read as the reverse complement.
TACATGTAGGGCAGAAGAACATAACCCTTTCTTTCAGACTGGAAGATTCCAGCTTGGGAAGCAATAACTCTTAAATATTCAGAAGTAAGTGAATAAAAGCTGACCACAAATGACCAGTGTGCTCAGAAAAATATTGTAACTCTTGCTTGTGTGAGCAATACTCTCGGTAAACATAGGCTGATTCTCTCATCCCCTCTGTGTAGAACTGTTCCCAGTCCCAGAAGAGATGGCCATGATCAGTGGAGAAAATGCATAGACTCAAAATTTAAATAATTAGAAAATGGATATTAATGGAATCACTGAATGTATAAAGAACACAGAAAATTACAATAAGGGGGGGTGAGAAGATTCTATAACTTACATGAACAGAAATAGGACAAATTAGTCACCCCAGTATATTGAATTTAAGCTAAATTACAGAAAATTACTCCATAAGTTGAAACAAATTTAAATCAACATTGTTGACCAACTGAACAAGTGGTATGATTTGCAATTAATTCTTCGTAAGCAATTTTTAAATCGAGAAAAAATACTGTACTTATCTAAAAGCAAAACTCCTGTTGGAATACAAATTGATATAAAGCACACCTAAAGCATATGCTGCACAAAAGTTCAAGATATATGAAACCAGTGTTCTGACTTTATAACCTCTACAGCTGATTAATTACTTTAGAGAACTTGCGTCTGACAGTATATTTTCTATCTATACACCAAAGGAAGAAAGTTATAATACAACAGATAGGCCATGGGACATTGACAAGCTTGAGAGTAAACCTGGCAAAATTGAGAAGTGGGCCCATGTGAACTTCATGAAGTTCAACAAGTTCATGTGCAAGGACCCATATCTGGGTCAGGAAAATCACAGAATCATAGAATGGCATGAGTTGAGAGAAACCTTTAAACATCATCAGGTCCAAACCCACTTGCTATAGGCAAGGACATTTTACACTAGATTTGGTTCCTTATAGCCCCATCCAACTTGATCTTGAACACTTCAAGGGTTGGGGAAATTATAACTTTGCTGGGCAACCTCTTAGGCATTTCTGAAGTTCATTGGTAATGAATTGCCTGAGAGCAGCCCTGCAAAGAAAGATTGCGAGATAGTGGTGGATGTAAAATTATATTTGGTCTGACGACCTGCACTTGCATCCCAGAAAATCAATTGTCTTTTTCATTGCACAACAGAAGGGCAATCAGCAGGATGAGAGAGTAGATTCTGCTTCTCTGCTCCTCTTTGCTGAGACCCTAGCTGGAATACTTCATTTACTTCTGAGGTCTCCATCACAAGACATGGACCTCTCAGAAGAGATCCCAAGGAGGGCAACAGAAAGATCAGAGGGATGTAACACTTCTCCTATGAAGAAAGGCTGAGTGAGACAAAGTTCTTTCAGCCTGGACAGAGGGTTCAGAGGAGACTGTATTCCAGACTTTTAAACTATAAAAGGGACGTACAATAAAGAATGGGGATTTTTTTTTTTTTTACCAAGACTTACAGCCACAGAATAAGGGACAATGGTGTTTAGTTGAAAGAGGGAAGATTAGGACTGGATATATGGATGGCATTTTTCATAGTGAGGGTGAGGACACACTGGAATAGGTTGCCCAGAGTTGTGATTGCCCATTGGAGGTGTCCAATGCCAGACAGGACAGAACTTTGAGTAAGCAGGTCAAATGAAAGATGTCCCTGACTGTGTCAGGTGGATTGGACCTAAATGATCTTTAAGGTCCCTTCCAACACAAACCATTCTATGAATTGATGATTCTGACAGTGCTGTGGGATGTGATTGCTGCTCACAGATCATTGTTACAGACAATAAATTTTCTTGCACTAATTACTATTTATTACTGCAAATATAACCTTAATAAAAAATAGAATTTAAAACATAAGAAAGTATTTGACTAGGGGACTATTTATGACATCTAAAACAAATATGTCTTTTTCTGCTGAAAAATTCACTACTTGTTGGACAGTTCAAATGCTAGGCAGCAGATTGATTATATGAGAAAGAAAAAGAAATTACTTGGTATTAGTATCTCTATATGCTTACGCCTTGCTTCTAGATAAATAGCAGATCTTTACTAAATAAAATAACTGGGATAAATAAAACCTTAAATTGAAATCAATACTATTGATTTGAAGGCTTATAGAGAGATTAATCTTTGCAATCATTTTAAACTGCACCTTGTTTTTTCAGCAGTGTGTCTTAAAGGCTTTAGAAATGCATCCTGAATTTGGTAACACGAATCAAATACTGGTCTAGGCTGATCATTCAAAGCTAAAAAGTAGACCAAACAAATTAAGATAGTGATTTCTACTATATAGTTAATTACTATTAAGAAAAGCAAACAAGGAAGAACTATAGACTAATTTGTGATTGTCATACATCAGGAGAAATTACATTGAACTGATTGACCAATATATACTTGAAAATATAATAAAATTACAATTATTGTCTAGATAGTAATGAACAGCTAATGAAACAGTCACTGAAATACTAAATCCATGTATTTTTCTGCACATTTTATGCATGTTTTATTCAGCTGTTATTTAGAGGTTTGTGTGACACTGTTCCTAGAATTGCTTACATTTTATGTTATATTATTGGGAAGATAAATTTTTTCTAGGCTTATGCAGCAATCAGTTGAAAGTTAGGGAAAAAAAGGTAGTAAAATATGGGTATGGTGCTTTAGTTTTCTAGTGGTTTATCTCAGTAGTCTTAACTTTTCTCTCTGAAATTCTTAAAAACTATTTAAAATCAGCCTGGCTCTCTAAAATGAGGAAGACATATTTTTAAATGTGTGAATTTTCTATCCTTAAGTTTGGAGTGGACAGTTGGATAGCAGGAGGGGATAGGAAGTATCTGTTAAAATGTATGAAGAATGGTATCCAAGATGAGATATTGTCCAAAACACTGTATTTTGCCATATTATTCTTCATGGTACTGTCAAGCCACAATACAAAAAGAAAAAAAATAGCAAGTCAAACTTAATCTAGGCAAATATTTCTTTATGCTTATAAAGAAACCACCAGGATAACTTGAGAACTATGGGGAGTCCTGAAGTGGGAGTAGGAAAGAAATAATAAGTGTAGCTTCTTTAAAAAAGGAGTGGTTAGGATGGTGAGCTACACCCAACACACTAAGTTTTAGCAATAGTCCCATTTTTAGACAGTCTTGGACTTCAGATTCTCTACACCAATACAATTCTTAAGAAGCTCATTTTAAAAGTTGTTTTTAATCTGACACCCCGTCATTGTCTCAGGCTTTCTGGGTGCTACTTTCGTCCTGAGCTTCAAAGTCTCACAGACCTATTCTGATGCCAAAAGTCTCTAGGACATGAGCAGTGACTGTGTTGACTGGAAACAACTAAGTTCAGTTTCTCCCTTTTCATTCTACCACAGAAACTTCATCTTGATCAAGAAGGTGAAGCAATTAATATATGGCATTTTTATCCTCTCCAGGTGATAATGCTGTTACATTTCTCTACCTATTTGTTTCCCAGTGTACTGAATGGTCTTTGTCTCCCACTTTTCTACACTACCTGGCAGTAAGCCCTTCAGATCTCTTAAAAATGTAATTTCTGCAAGATAAGAGATAAAGATAGGAAGGTATACAGAACAGAAACTGCCCTGTTCATTCATTCCTTTGTTCACATATTTTCCATTCACCACAGGTTTCAAATTATATTAGACACTCTCAGAATTATTTTAAAAAGGTGTTAATGAAGAGTTTTGGAAAGAGGAACTTTCCATGGTTAAGCTGGTAACAAACCCTTAATGTCTCAGATACAGAAAGCTCAGATTGGAAGGTACCATCAGAATTCTCTAGTCTACTTCACTGAGTAGGAAAGGGCAAACTAGATGAGGTTACTAGGGCTGGGGTCAGTGGGGTTCTGCAGATGTGCTGTTTGCCATGTATAAAAGAGGTCTTTCCTGTGTTATCATGGACCAAAAAAATCCACCAGTTTTGTCCCTTTCCTCAGGTGTCTCCTAGCACTAGCCCTGTTTAACTGCCTTTGCCTTACCCTTTTTTGGTAATGTCTCAGCTCCAGTCCCTGCTCAGATGCCTTTATTCTATATTCTGCTCTGGTATGCGTTTGGTACAGCCCTTCTCAGGAGTCTCTGCCCTAGTCCTTTTTTGAGCCTCTTTTTGCTTCTCACTGCTAGGGCTGCTCCTCCAGCCCTCCTCAGAAGACTGTTGCTCTGCTGTCTTACTTTTGTCTCATTGACATGTCTTTTCTTCTGCATTTCTCTCCTGATATGTTGTCCCTTATTCCCTGACATCTCTTTCATTTTTCCCCTTGCCTCCACTCAGGTGTCACACCTGCCTTGGTGTTAGTCTGTTGCATCTATTGGTTTTAGATATTAATATTCTTCTGTAAATATACTTTTTGCAGAAGCACCATATGCTCCTCTGATGGGTACAGTTGTGTATTCAGTGGGTTGGTTTTTGTCCATAGCAGAGGTATCTACAACTGGCTATGACCAGCTCAGAGAAGTCCCACATCACCTTTTCCATAGATCATCATTGCAGGTTCTTGTCAACTACCAAAACCTGCTAGTTATGACTAATATATGTTTAAATGGGTTTTTTTAAATTTCAGGTCAGGCCTGAAACTATTAGGCCTTGACTTTTATTTTGTCACTTGCTTCCTCATCCTTGTTGGTCTAATTATTTGGGGCATCAGAAGTGGCATTAGAAAAGTGCCAGACTGCTGATAAAGTAGAAAGAACACATTGTTCCGAATAGATGATTCATGATTTACCAAATGTATCTTATGCAATATATGGATAATCAGTTATTAATTATCATAGCTCATGAAGCTTCTGTCAAGACATAAGAAATGGATTTGACTTTAGGAACTCTCCAGAAGATTTGATGGCCTATCTTGCTAACTGAAACAGGCTTGTGTCTTGAGATGATAGAGGATATCCTTAATTTCAACTCTAAGGATCTCCCCAATTTTATTTATATTCCTTGATCCAGGCTAATAATATAACTTTGATTCCTAGAGTTGTCCTTAAGAACTTGCTTCTTTAAACATTATTTTATAGACAATTGAAGTATCACAAAATGCATTTCTAAAAACCTGATAAATACACAATTTCTTTAGCATAACTATAAAATTCCTTTAGCTGAATTTTATAGTTATGCTACAGCTATATCCTTTCATTTCTTCTTTTTCCCACCTAGTCATGTAGTGTTCTTGCCAGTGCATTGTTAAAAAAATGCTTTTCTTAAAATGCAGAAATTTTTGAATTAATTTCTAGTCTCAGAGGGCTTTTATTTTATAGGTGGCAGACACAAAGACTTTTCCCCCATCCCTCTCCTTTCAGGAAGATGATATGCTCTTATGATTATATTAAATGAATGAAAAAAAAAAAAACAAACGTTAAACAAATCTTCAACTTTTTAACTTTTGAGCATTTAAGTTAGAATTAGGTATTTCTGTGCAGATTATCACTTACTGTGTTATAACTGCTATGCAATAACAACAAAAATTTAACTCCTATTCTCATTATTTGTGGTGTTTCATATCCATGTCTTATTCTTCCAGCATTTGGGCTCCATGGAAACAGAACTGTAAACCCAGAATTTTTTTTGTTCAGAGACCTTATCTTGTATTTGCAGGCACTAAATATCTTAAAGGGAAAGCATCTGAGGTCCTTGTCATGTGATTTTAGTTGTAGATTCCATATAAATAAAGGCATAAATTCAGACCTGCTTGCTTTGCAAATTTCTCTGTCTATTGTTAGAGTTCTGCATCTGTCTCCAAGGAAAAGGCAGAAGTCCTGAAAACCAATTTACTCCCTTTCCTTCAGATTATTTGCCCTTCCTTACTCTTCTTCACAACAACTGAGAGTGTCCAATCTTTATTACTGTATGTAACAAGCAATTTTTTCTCCTTGTGAATGTCAGGACACCATGTTTTGACTTCATCTCTCAGCAAAAGGTTAAGAACCCTGGTGAAGTGAGGGCAAAGGGCTACACATGACTACCAAGTGTCAAGCAGCTAATGCCTATTCCTTTGCATCTCCCTGATCTTCTGTTCCCTTTTTCTTCCTTCATCTTCAATCTGACTGTATATCAAATTTTCATGTATGTGATCCTCACAGACTCTTCAGGAGAAAAAAAAGCAAGTTAATCTCCAGCAGTAAATTTAGTCGAAAAAGATAAAGATAAGTAAAGGAAAAAAGTAGTTAAAATATTAAAAGATAAAGATACCAGTGGACCTGTGGACTGCTAATGAATAAGTGCTATGGGCTATAAAGAAGAATTAAGAACCAGAACTTTTGGATTTTAATGAGGACAAGCTATACCTGGATTAGGGAAGGAAAAGAAGAGAATGTGCAGATTAAAACTGAATTATTTGTGGTAATCCCATATATGGAAGCAAAGAGATTAAGAATCATAGATTGAATTCAGCCAGGACTAGAATAATGTTTTATAATTTGAGAGAATTGGATGGTGTTTCTTTTTTGAAACAAACTTAAAGCTCTACTACCAATCATGAATTAGCATGTCTTACACATCACACATATTTTTCAAGTGAAATTTTAACTAATAAACCTAGATATTACCTAATAGAATACAAAATAAGCACTTAAGGCAATTCTTTCTGAGCTCATGAATCTAATTCTGGGGAATTTTCATTGTACAAAAAGGCACTTGATTACCAAGATCCTGAATAGGGCTTTGATTCATCTAACAAATATATGTATATTTTTAGCACTTTAAAGCTGTTACTGATTGCCAGTGAGCTTAGACATTTCTTTTCACCAAAGGCATGTCACTGTTTTTAACTGCCAGTGAGTCAGTCTAGAGGTACATATAGAAGAAAAATGGTACCAATAATGTTCAGGCTACCAAATTATGTTCAAGCTGTGAAGGATTCAGTGGTATTGAGGGGAAAAAAAGCATGCCCTCCATCATAAGCCTTCTTTTCTTACTTTTATAATTGCAACTTTGTGACTTGGTATATACAAGACTTCAATATTTCCTTAACTTTGAGCATTTTAGAATCTTAGATATAGCAAAGTATAAGCAGTAAAACTATCTCCTCAATGACAAAATCAACAGATTTGCCCTTGTATGTCATTCATATCTTTCTTTTTTGCTTTCCACTCCTCCAATATGGAAGCTCTTAACAAAGCTGTTCCCATTCAATGTAATACATTTTAATTTGTTACCAAGCTGGCTTTCAATGAGATGCTCATTTTTTGTGCCACTTACAGTTGTCCACTTTGATATGTAGAAGTGAATGGAAAAGGAACACAGAAAAGTTGTGATGGAAGAGATTTGAAGTTCTCCTATGAGAACTCAGGCAATTAGAGATTAAAAATCCCCATCTTATTCCTGATACAGTAACATGGACTGTATTTGCTGCTTACCTTAAGTAAGCAACCTTTTATAGCAGTCAAGCCTAGATTGATATATCACTCCTTTAAACTGGCAGAAAGCAACAAGGACCTGAAAATGCTGCTGATGGATCTCACTTGCCTGTGCCAGCCAAATAACACAAAGTCATTCAATTACCCTTCCTCCCACATTTTTTTTTACCAGAAGATGCTGTTCTTTACATTATTATTTACTGCCTGAGTCAGAAGTATATTTTCATTATTTATTTATATAGCATACCAAGCTTTAAATAAAACATGCATCCAAATTCAAAGTTCTATCTCTAATGTGCCAGTTATGTGACTAATTCATTAGGTTTGTCACTGACTTATGAATTATACAAGTAACTTTTAAGATGTGAAGTTGATTTGGATCTATATTTCATACTTTGGAATGTAAATATCTGTTTTATTAATAGCTGTTTTTAAAGAATGAGCTTAGCAGTTAATGTACACACTTACCATTAAAAATACAGTGTGCCCCCAGCACACCATTGAAATACAGACTTATCTACAAAGATTTCCATCTATAGCCCTGTTTTCAAAAACAGATGTTCTTCTGCCTTACTAAAATGGATTCTTCTACTTTCCTCTTGGAGATAGGTGGGAGGATAGAAATAGAGAGACAGTAATACTTGAGGTTCACATGGTCATCAGAGAATGTGTCATTTTTTTGTTACTTCTGAGCCAGTCTGTGTGATAGTGAAAGCATATCAGTTAGTACTTTGTATCTCTAGAGTTGGGATGTCATAGCTCAATTACCTCCTCACTTCAACCAGGTAAGAATAACTACATCAAATAATGAGTAAACCAGACATCTAAGGATTATAGAAGCCAAGTGCTTAATGCACACAGGAGACAAAATGTTCTTTAAGTTTAAAATTTTTCCATGAATGTTAGAAATAAGTAGATCTGCTTTTCAATGAGTTTCCACTCTTTTGCCTTCTAATCCACCCAAACAAGATAAAGCAGATGTCTTTTCATCCTCTGGAACTAGGCTGGCACAGCATTTGGTGTGGATAGTATAGCAGGAAATGGCTGTTGAGTGGCCAGCTCACTGCTGCTGAAAACAATACACAATCTGAACTCTCCCATTTCCTGATAAATACCATTCTCAAAGAAGCACCCACCTAACTCTTCCCGTATTAGCAATAATGTAAATTATTTCTAATAGAAATAATTTGAATTTTGTTTCAGATTTGATTGAAGTGGTAAACAGGATTCAAGCCTTACTAGGAGAAAAACAGAATTTTCCCAAGTGCATAAGTCACATGTGCATAACAAAACAGTCTGAAAATTAAGCTGTCATTAAAGAGAGCCAGCATCTGTTTTCAGGTTTTAGAATTTCTGTTTTATGGAAAGGAATATTCATAAAACAACAGCTTCAATAGTTTTTAAAAGTTTTGCCTGAGCAAGCAATAAAACTTCCTCTGCAAAGGTTACTTAAGACAAATGAGTATTTGAAATATTTGAATGCTTATGCTACATGCATTTTATTGTGCCTGGTGATGGTTAAGCATCACAAGGATCACAAAGATCTGTGGGCCCCCCATAAAACCGCAAACAGAACCAAAGGCCACAAAAGCACCTTGCTTTTAAGAACACCAAGAAAGGGATCCCATAAATCTGGAAGAACCCCATTCTGTAGTGAGTTAATAAGAACTTACGGTTTTGTTAAGCCAAGCAATAGTCAAATCAAATGCAAATCCCAAACTCCTGGTGAAGGTAGTGTAGAACTACATAGTCCTTTAGCAATATAACAATACTTTGATATTTATTCTGGCCTCTTTGAAAAAGACCTCCATCCAGTACTAGGTCTGCTGCTTTTACACAAAAGTGTGCTTTTTTTTCAAATTACTCTGAATTATATCAGGGTATTATATGGGAGCATATTCCTTGCCCGCCTCCAGGAAGTTGGAACTTGATTATCTGTAAGGCTGAACACAACCCAAACCATTCCATGATTCTATAATAAAGCTAACTAAATCAAGTTTCAAGACATTTGATTACAATACATTTATACATCACCCAACTAAGTGTTACTGATCCAGACAGGATGAGTTGGCCCCTTAGTAATTTTCTTTTCCTTTAGGTCACCTACATTTGAAAAGCCATATGTAATGAGGTGAAAAAGGAACACCAGAAAACATGACTGTACTATCCTCACCTTATTAAGAGGATCAAGTGAGGGACGGGCCTTCTGAGAGAAAGCTTTACACTGATAGATAGATAGACAGACAAACAGATAAGACAATGTCCCCTCTTACCCCCAAAGACTACTGGTGAGTTGGCAGAGTTGAGACAATAATTTCACATTCTTTACTATTTTGAAAATGTTGTCATTTCATTGGGTCAAATAATGTTCTTGATTATGAATACCTGTGTACCATTTGGGCTTTTATTCAAGGGCAGGTATTCCTGATTTATACTGATGTGGAAGGCTCCATGAATTCAGTTGGATTTATACCTTTTAGCCCAGAACAACCTTTGTTCTAGTGACTGAGACCCATATTTAATGCCTAGGTAGCAGAGTAGGTCATCCAGTATAAATTAAAGGACTTCAGAATCACACTATATAAATGATTTAGAGATATGAAATTTGTGTAGCCTTTTTGTGCTAGTGTTTTTCCCAAAGATCTACCATTTCTTTTATTAAACATACAAGAGATGCCATAAAATCTATTTACTTGAATTTTAAATTCTAACCTTTTAAAGCTTTTAAGTCATTCAGCCAGAAGTGATTTCCTTCTGCATGCATGAAGCTTTCCTCACTAGAATTAATCTTCTGGAGATACAAAATCCATGACTGACTTGACCTTGAATTGTTTATCTCTACAGCAAAATTTCTTCTGAAACAAATTTATCAGGCCAACAAGGCAAAAAAGTTGATGCCCTTTTACCTTACTCCTGCTTCTCTTCCTGTCATTGTTACTGACCTCAAATCCTGAAGAGGGAGATGAACTTGAAAAACTGTGTGAGCTGACTGGCACATACTATAGCTTGAAGATGTGTAGTGTCAAGCTCTTATCTCATTTACTCTTCTAATAAAATCTCCTAGGTGTTAGGATGTTGTATGGGAGAACAGAAGGGAAAACAAGAGTTTGTACCCTGGAATACACCCTGCATAAATGTGAGCTAGCCCATGCTTTATAGAAATCTTTGACTCAGAAGAATTTTTTACAGTCACTTAAAAGTTAGCTGTTACTATATGACTGATCCTACTGTAGCTAGTACTTACTTTTATCAGAGGCCTGCAGGTATATAGACCAGATTGTTTGAGCTCTACCAAAATTATTCCAAATTTCTACCAGCTGGGATGCTGTAGATATACTCTATTATATTTTTAGGCATGTCTTGAAAATATACTAACACTTTTGATTTCTTTTTCTATGCAGGTGAACCATTTTTCACACCTGTAAATCTAGAGTAACAAAAGTTTTATCAGCTTGAATCACAACAGAACCTGATTTCTCATTAAATGGCATTTGTTAGAAACCCTTGTTTCTTAAGGAAAATAAACTAACCTTTAACTCACAATTTGCCACATTTTCCTAAATCATTACACTACATGTGTTTTAGAGCAGGACATATTAAAATACCTGAGTAGTAATGAAGAAACTCTGCAGTATGAATTTATTAGTTCCCTTGTTAGTGAAAAATAGTATCTCTGCTATTTATTAATTTTAAATTGACTGAAAAAGGGAAGTTGGTTTTATCTACACAGAAAATATAGGACAACTTGGGAGAATATACTAATGTTTCTGAGCATTTTCTTTTCTCTCTTCTCAGCCAAGGTGGTACCATCACTGAGAATGGAAAGCTGTGCACTGGAAGTATGGTTTGATGTCAATCATTTTAATCATTCTCAGCACCATGTTGTAAGGTAGCCAACATTTATGACTATTCCACAAATCTCTGATGAGACACTTCAGTAAAATGACTTTCTTATATATATAGGCTGTTTCATTAATCAAAGGTATATATGTAGAGCTATTGAAGTAACAACTCACAGAAAGCTAATGGGCCACATAGCAGTATCATTCCTGTGGTGAAGATAATGATGGGGAACCCAGCATCTGCAGAACTAATAATTTAGCACAGTAAATTACTATACCTGACTGTGAAACAATGTGGGCAGAATGCCATTTCTCAGCAGCAGCCTTTTCACTATAAATAAGCAGTTTGCATCATAAAATACAACCTCTTTACAAAATATATATATATATAACTTTTTTAGTGTGTGGTCTCTTTCCTAGTTTGTTTGAGTGTGTTCTAAGCTGTGATTCCTTTTTCCTTTATATTCATTAGAGATTTTCAGTCTCACAGTGATGGTTTTGCAATCATTTGGTACAACCAGTAGAAACAAGAAGCAACACATTCTAAAGGTTTGCTAAATACTGAAAATGTTTCAGCCAGTGTATTGTATTTACTGTGCAAACATGTCATGGTAGCATTGGTCTAGGGTGTGTGTTGGGTGCAAGGAGGGCAGAGAACCAAATATCATCTGCAGGACAAATAATTTTGTACAGTAAATTAATATACTTGACTCTGAAACTCAGCACAGAGAAAGCCATTTCTCAGTAGATTCCCTCTGCTATTTCAAAAGAAGTTAAACCGATGAATATTGCAACACTAGTGAGAGGTCAAACATGCTTTAGTTTTTTTTTCATTTGTTGGAAAGACTGGCTTATATAAGGTAGCTTGTAACAAAGTTTAGAGCAGATCAAGAAAAAGATCTTAAAACATCCCTGTACAAACTGGGATATGATATCCACAAAGAACATGGATCCACCAGATCTCCATGCCATTCATCAAAGGAGCAATATATATCTGTGAAAAGTATGATCCTCTTTTCCTTGGATTGTGTACATGCTGGTTTTGGCAAATGCTTATTGAGATTTAGGCAGCCAAGAACTACCAGCAATGTCGTTCTGCTCTACAAAAATATTAATTGAAAAACTTTGGCCTTCAAGAACCATTTTTCTCCATGCCTTAACAACTGTCTCTTACTTTCTTCCATGACTTAGAAACAAATGGGTGCCCGGAGAAAAAATATAAAAGACTAAGAAATCTCCAAACTACAGTCATCATTTTTTAGACAACTCATCATGGTTTGCAAGAAGGAATCTCTGTTTGCTCAGCCTTGCACAGTAAGCAGCCTCACATCTACCCAGAAAAAGAAACTGTTGTAAGGCATTCAATTATTTAGAAGAGTGTATGTAGTGCCTTCAGAACTCATTAGAGATTTGAAGGAGAAAGAAGATTGACTGGAGAAAGGAATAAAAAAACCAATGAGTAAGATGACAGATAGGTTCTTTTCGTTTACCAAAGGACTTTTTTTTTTTTTCCTGCTATTTTCATATAAGAACATATAATTAGTGGAAATGGATCAAATAGTGTTTCTAGAATCGGCGAAAATTCTTCAGAAGTTAGATTGTAATGCCTTAATCTTTCTCTAGCCTGATAAAGGGGATCAGGATCATCCAATGTTACTGCTTTTCTCAAAGAGAAGAATAAGAAAGATAATACATAAATTTACATTAATATCAATAATATTAATAATACATAATAAATAATATATAAATGTATGTTAATTTTCCTCATGCAGATGCAGCAAGAATGGATGCAGTTTTTTTCTCAGTTTCATTATAATGTGGATTGTTTCTTTCTTGTGGACTCAGAACCCCATACAGAAAAAATAGAACTCGGGAAAATATTGTTAAAAGTAAAATTTACACAACCCTAGTCCTGACAGTCTGATTATATAAGTCCTTTGCATCTTAAGACTTTAAAAATTACTTGCTGAATTATGATGGAAATAGAATTTTTAGTACAAATTTCATTTCAAATATATGGTTAGTATACAGCTGAAGGTACATCAATAAAAAAATCACCACAAACCTAAGTGCAAAAAAAAATAAAGTGCTGAAATATATACAAAACTACCTAAAAATTTAAATTCTCCTTATAGACAGAATTTGGAATTAAGGTAAATTATGAATGTATTGTTGATTTATTCCTAAACTTGTTAATTTTTTGTCTAGTAATATGAATATACAACAAACGTCACAGTTCTTATGGGAGAAAGTGGAAAGAAATATGTCTTTTTTTTTCTAAAATTAGAAAAGTCCCAGTTGGCCATGAACAATATTATGACAGTTAATAGACATAGAATCACAGAAAAATAGTTAAGTAGATTTAAGTTTGGCAAGATACAAACCAGCTGGTTTTTTCACAAGGGTTGAGAGATGTTCAGGGTGTCTTCAGTACATCTGGCTTCCTTAAAACAAAATCATGTGACATGAACACTCAACTGGATACAAGATCTTAAATCTTTTTTATCTCAGAAGTATGTTGAAGAAGAACAAACTATCCTAAGTATCCTGGCTTGCTTCTGCAACTCAAAAATGAGTGGAGGTACAGTACATTATTATACATATAATTACTGTTAATATTGCTTCAGATGTACTACTGGGCTTTCAGACCTATGAAGTCATAAAATGTGGCAAATACTTATCTTTTCAGCTAGACATTACTATACAACTGTTATTGACGGGATAAAACTGGTAAGACTCATGAGCCAGAGCCATTAGGTAATGAAATTATATTAAACCCAGAATTTTAAAAAGAAGTGTAGCTTGTAGTTCTCAAAAATTCAATGTACCTTATTAATCCACCATTAGAAGTTCTTCTGAAGCCTTTATTTTTATTGTATTAGTTATTATTTTTACTGTTATTACTATGAGAAATATATATTTTCAAAACACATTCCTTCACAGAAAACTGGACTACAGAGTTTGGGGTTTTTTTAATTGTAACTGACTGCTATGTAACATGTTACTGATAGTTTAATGCTGCACCTGTACCATCAAAAATTAGCTACACTTGAACTGCTTGGCAACTGAAGTCAGAAGACAGTTGATATAGTCTTAGTCACTGGCACACAGCCAGAAAAGCAGTGGTTTAGGAGAGGTTAACTCCTTAAGTACTTGGTATTTTCAGGAAGAACAAACAAGCAACAGTTATTTGAGCAATGAGATTGTTTAAAAGTCTTGTTTTCATTCAAAATGGAAAAAAAAATTATAAGCTGTTATTTATACAGGAAAAAAATATCTCTCACACTTTTGAAAGCTAGTGGGATTTACCCTCCTCCTGTTTTTTTTTTTTTCTTTTAGTTATTACGGTTTCTCGACTTTACCTTCCTATTTCTGAATGCCTGAGTTAAACAACAGTATATAGAGTATTCTGCTCTCTGCTCCAGTTTAATCAATAATCCAAAACCTAAATTAAACTAAAACCAAGACATCCCATTTCTAGAATTCCTTTTAATTCATGGGACTCTAAATGGCAGCTTTTTCCTCCCTCTCCCTCTCTTAATCATAACTGACCTTCAGGAACTGCTGAGGTCTTCACAGAAACTGTAAAAGGACAGGTCATTCCTCGTGGTACACATTTCAAGGTGGAGGAGGATGGGGTAATACATCAGAGTAATTTAGCATGAAAGTATATGGTTTAGATGGCTCTTTGATATATTAAGAATAAGGTCTAGTATTGCATATAGATTTTACATTGTTTTATTTTCCAGTGTTTAAGGTGAATCACATAATTATACAGTAAGCATACAAAATATGATATTAAAAAATTACTTCTCTTCTGATGAGGGAAGTCATGGGAATACCAAACACTGTGGTGAAAAGTAGAGGAAATATCAAAGGGAGAGTTAAACATCTTTGAAGTGTCATCAGTATAATTTTAGGCTGTGAGTGCTATGGGAGAATAAATTCAAGGGTACCAACAGGACTACAGTGTTATGTTCAGAGGTAATTAGCAATACCCAGGTTCTGTTTCAGGTAGAAGTTAGAACTTAAATTAAAAACATAATATTTTGCTAAGATGCAAGGATAACTTCTGAAGTAGAAAAATGTGGGCTAATTCTCCATTTTCTTTTAAGGATGCTATTGCAAAAAAGAAACAAGTTATTGGAAGAGCAATTTATGCATTTGTGCTTGTTTTGGCTGGGAGAGAATTAATTTTCTTCACAGTAGCTGGTATGTGTTTTGGATTTGTGCTGGAAGCCGTGTTGATAACAGAGGGATGTTTCTATTACTGCTGAGCAGCACATACAGAGAGTCAAGGGCTTTTCTTCGGCTCACACAGCCCCAGCCATGAGTACGCTGGGGGTGCACAAGGAATTGGGAGGGGACACAGCTGGGACAGGTATATGTATGCTATAACATACTGCATCATGCTTATTGGGGAACAAAGGAAGAAGGGGGACATTTTGAGTTATGGTGTTTGTCTCACCAAGCTACTGTCATGCGTGATGGAGCCCTGGCTTCTTGGGGACAGCTGAACATCTTACACCCCATAAGACATGGTGAATTAATGCCTTGTTTCATCATGTTTGAATGTGTAGCTTCTGCCTTACCTACTAAACTGCTTTTATCTCAAGCCTTGAGTTTTCTACATTTATTTTTTCGATTCTCTCTCTGACCCTGCTGATTTGTTGAGAGGTTGTGTGGTATTTAATGGTTGGCTGGGGTTAAAACCATGACAGCATTACAAAGGTAATGCTGTGGTTTGAAGACAGAAAACTCAGCAGGACAAGAAAGTTAAGAATGAATGGAACAGTAGTATAGGGGAGCAAAGGGGAGGAAACACTGCAGTGTTTTGAGAACATCTGAGAGGCTTATATGTTCTTTTAAATTGTTTCTCTGTTTTTTTTTGCTTATTCACACAGTGCATGCACATGCACACACACACACACACACATATACACGGCTTAGTGCATTTAACTTATTGGTATTTCCCTTTCTTACTCCACTAATCTGAGAATGTGAAGCAGGTAGGAACAAGGAAAAGTAAATAGTGATGGTGCCATATAAGACTGCTAAATCATGAGCTAGGAGACACAGGGTTTTTCTGTGTTATATTTTGGTGACAGCCCTCAAAAGGGCAAGTCCACTGCCCATGGCTGCAATTACAGGCAGTGTCTACTTCTGGAAACCACTCAATGCCGTGTGCTGAACACATATTGGCTCTGCGTACCTGCTTCGTCTGCAAGCCAGTCACATGGCTGAAGGGCAGGTGCCCTGCAGAGTGTCTTGTACTACAAACTGTTCTTGAACTTGTCACATTTGTGGGCACAAAGTCTGTGTCTTTATGAGCTAGAGCAACAATGGTGCTAGTCTTAACAAAATACATGAGGACTTAGAAGTTGGTGTAGAACATGAACCCATTTTTACAGACTTGAGCTACTGGTTTTTATTAAATTAGGCTAGTATGAATATTTTGGGTGGACACATATACCTCAAAGTGTAGATAAAATCTGTATATATTGTATCAAAGTTTCCCTCATATTTTTTTTATTTTTTTCTCTCTGTGAAAGGAAACACCCCCATAAACCAAACAAGTAAAAAGTCCTTGATAAGGACAAGTGAAAAAAAACTTTACATACATTGACTAGACTGTATGATATTCTATAATATTTTAACTGCAACAGTCCAGAACCTGAATTACAATACTTCGTAGGTAAATTTTGATCAGGGCTGAGAAGAACTTGAGTTTCAGTGAACAGGTCTCTGGAAATCATGTCATATAGCAAAAAACATCTGTTTTGAGTGTGATTACTGAAGTAATGAATGCTTTGTATGTAAAAGAATGACGTTTGACACGCAGTGGCAAAAATACAAATAATGGAAAAATCCATTTCTCTTTTTGGGGTTAGGTAGCAATTTTGGTAATGAATCATCTTCAAGAGTAGCATGGCAGGAAGAACACCTTAAAAAAACAAATCAAAAAGAAAGGCAATCAATGGGAAATTGCTGGTTTTTAAATTAAATACTAATTTATGTCAACATTAACTTTTCCAAGACTTATTTAGAAGAGCTATAAGCAGTAATGTAAGCGATAGTTGCTGAAGTCTGCAGAATTCAGTTCTGATGTCAGACAAATCTTGCAGAGTAAAACTGTGTCATTCAGTTTTATTTCTGGACTTTCTCTGTCCAGAAAATAATGAGGCTGTGATGTGTTTTCTTTTACAACTACTTTGAGCAAGCTGAGACAATTACTACATTGAAAATAATCACAAGGCTTCCTATCTGAATGAGCATAGTCACCAATAAAAATCCAGGCTTGACCCCAACAGAATAATAATGGTTTTAAGGAGTCCAGAAAAAGATGAAGAATTAGAAGCCAGAAATAAAGACAGCTGAATGGTTACAGGCAATTTGGAAAAGCGTAATGAAGTTGCTGACCACAGAGCTTTAATTACTTTTAACATTATGTTCTATTTCATGTCATGACCGTTGTTATTTTTCCCCAACAACTTCTCTGACAACTTCTCTGTTTTTCTCCTCGGATTTTTGTGTGCGTTTGTTTCTTTTTCAGGTGGACATCACCAAAGAAGCAATGTCAGTTATAAGAACAGAACACTGTTGACAGTTTTTTCTGATTGCTATCATGATTCTACAAAACCTCTGAGATTATGAGTATGATATTCTTAAGTAGGCCTTGTTCATTATATTTCATGAAGTCAAGAGCATAGATTTTTTTTTTTTTATTTGCAGTAGATTAACGTGAATCCTAGGAACAGATTATTATTTTGCTCCAAGTGTATTAATATCTTTGGAAATGGGACTGATAAAATTTTGGCCTTAAAAATACATTAATGTGTACTACATTTTGTAGAGTACTGTAGAGTACTACAGATAGGGCCCGAAACTAAGAAGGTCACTCCAAACATGTTATCTTAATTTCATATTTTATTTGAAAACACAAGAGACTATGAAAAAATTAAACCCTATATAGTTTCATTAATAATTCATGAAGGTGGAGACCCATGTAAAGAATTAAATAACAGGGAGGAAATAATAATATCATCTTAAAATGGATTTATGGCTTGCATAAGTTTTCTTTTATTTCTTTTAGTCATGAATAGGCTTGTGTCAGATTCAAAATACTAAATTTACTGTCTAAATATTCTGCTTGACTATTAAAATGTTGAGATTTTAGATTCATGCAAATACATTTTATGATTAAAAATGCTCTTAAAAGTCTTCACCAGGGTTACAAATAGCTCAAGGAATTTTTTTCATCTAGAAAGCTGTGCAGTTTTAATTGGAGGGGCATTTTTATGGGTGGGGGAAAAGTGTGGAGAGTGTGGCATATAAGGAAATTAACCTTATTTTAAAAATATTGTCTGAATCCTAAGTGGGAAATCAACAAAGCTTATTTTACCTTCACTTCTCCAATGTATTTTATAGTGTAGAAAACACTAGCAGTAGCAGCCATTTTTCATTATGTTGGGATATATGAAAGCATATCAAAAGTGGGGCAAGAAAAGTTGCTAGATATTTCAGGACTGGCTGGGCAGGGAGGTGAGAACCCATGATGAAGTCAGCTACAGGGCATGGTTATGCCTTGTGGCTGTGCCTAAGGCTATAGTGTTTGGAACAGTGTTTAAAGGGTCACTGTGCAATTTAAACAGCAAAAAAACCTTCCCAGATTTACCTTGTCTTGGTTTTATTTTTAAACTCTGTCAAAATCTACAGCACAGAATTTTTTACTGAGCCAAGGGTTTATTTTTCCCTTTCTCTTCTTTAGTACTGAATTTTTAGAAATCAGCCAGGCTGCAGGTAAGTTGCTGGACCAGTAAATGATATTATCTTAGATAAGAAAATTTTTTATTGTAAAAGACATTTCTCTCTTTCCCTCTCTTTCTCTAATTTTCATAAATAAAGCAGTTTTGGGTTTTAATGGTGGAATTGTATTTTATTTATTTTAAAATATTGTTGGCTGGAGTTTTTTGTTTTGTTTTACTTTTTTAACTACACACCAATCCAAAAGGAAAAAAATATGAAAATTACATAATAAGCACTAAAACTTTAATATTTTCATTACCTTTAGTTCTAAGAAAAGGATTTTAAGAGTGTTCTGCTTAGGCTAAATACAGAGCAACAAAGCACCAGGAAAACTGAAAGGAGAGAGTTTCCAGGTTAAGGATGTTCACAGCATGGCATTCTATAAAAGCAAAGACAAAGTGAAGTTTCTGGTTTCAACCCCTTATACAGTGTGGTGTACACAGCACTTAAGATACATCACTGTTCCTTTTACCTGCACACATCTTGAAGGAGATTTGGGTGCTTGAAATGAATTTCCATATGCCAAAAGGGAAGCTGTGCTAGAGTCACTGGTTTTCTCAATTTTTTATCTTGCACACAAAACATAGGTCAGTGTAGTTTGCATTGGATACAGCACTTTTTACCTTCAAGAAAGAATAATATTTATAAAAACTCATATGATCACTAGTACTAAGAGTTTGGGAATTACCAATCACATTTATTTCTAACAATCTATAAGTAGAAAACAGAAAGAAAAAAATAACCCCATCAGAATAAAATCTTGATAATGAAAAGAGTCTTATGGATAAAATGCAAGAATTATACTGCCCACACAGCATACAAATATAAAATACAGTGCAAAAAATATGTAACTCTTGCCATGATGGTTATCAGGATATCAGGAGGATAAAAGAGCAGTCACATAAATGAAAATGGAACTTAAATGATAATTCCAATGGGAAAAGATGCAATAAAGATCATCATGGTGATGATGCTACAACCATTACAGCTCACAGATTCAATAGATGGTGTAATATTTTCTAAGGACAAAGAGTTAAAGTATCACTGGGTACTGTATGATTACAGGACACCCTACTTACTCAAAGACTGGCAGAAAATGAATGCTGATAGAATTTGGTTCCTTCTTTCCCATTTTGATTACTCTCCAATTTCTCTACTAACTACTTGCAAGAGATGTCATGCTGAAGAGTTTTGTTCCTTCATGTTAGAAGTTATTTTTTTAACAGAATCCTAAGGTTCCAGTAGAAAGGTGTACATGCAGACCCTTCTGAGCATTTGTTTCATAGTTATCAGAGACTGTCATAATCTCAAGTCAGAGATCTAATTTTCTCCTTCCAATCTTAGGTAGAAAGTGAAACTGTACAGAAAATTCCCAGTTGTTCAGATCTATGAGGAATCTCCATACTGGGAAAGACAGGTGTAGTCTGGAGAGACAAGAGAAACTAGATTACCTTGAAAAAAATTATATGAATTTGTCAGTAGCTCATATAGACACAGAACTCAATTACTTGAGAGGGTTCAGGGTGCACAAAAATTTGTGGAGCATTTTGTATTTGCAAAACACAATTTTCCTTCAAGCACTCAGATATTTTCAGAGGAGGTCCTGTGACTCTTGGAAGTGGAAGATTTACATAAGGCCCAAGACTCACTAAAAATCTGGATGAAGTCCAATTGTGAAAAACAACAAAGTAATTTTTAAAAATGAACTCTTACTGGGCTAAATACAATAAGAGGATGTTAGGAATTCTGTAATTATATTTATTTTCTCTTTTTCTCACCTTCCCACTGAGCTCCATAATAGTACTCTTTGTATGTTCACTGCCAATCTGAGCAACATGAAGAGAAAACAACCTGTTTGTTCCCAAAATAACAAAACATATTATTAGCTAATCCATAAGGGAGAAAGCTGTACAGCTGCTTTACTGTACTGAATCTGTTATGGCTTTGAAAATGTTCTATTATATCTTGTAGGTTGAATTAAAAAGAAAAAAAAAAAAAAAACAACCAAAAAAAACCAAACCAAAACAAAACCCTAACCTAATGCAAACAAATAACCAAAATAAAACAGAAAACCCGCTCCCAAAACCCAGTCTACTGTGGTTCTGTGTATTTTGCCTAGCCTTGTTTTGCTGGTTCACACTAGATTCTGTTTGTCTAGGGAATTGGCAGAGGAAACTGACAGAGTTGTTTTTTTTTTTTTTTGCTCTAATACTTCTGTCCTTTAGCTTACAAAGCAGACACTGACAAAAGCAAACAGGGCCCCTGCACTACTTTGAGTGCTACTTTGAACACAAACCACAATCTCATGGAAGTACTAATATGATGTTTCTCAACTCTTGTATAACAAATTAAGTAACACCAGCTGCCTATGAAATAAAGAAACAAGACAGGTGTTATTTTGTGTTTGAGAAGCTTTTGCTGAATTGAGATTGAATAATTTCTGCTTTTCTACACCTTGTGAAACTACTGGCAGTAAAAGGCAATATTTGTGGCAGCCTGGTCTGCTCCCACCTCAGGATTACGTGTGTCAAGAGTGATGGGGCAACAGAATAAAAGGACAGGCTCGATGGAGTAACCAGAAACAAAAGCACCTTTAATAAATAGAAAAAACAACAAACAAGAATCCTAATGGCAGGTATGGGGAGTACTTCAAAAAGCAAGCAGAAGGCTGCAGACAGAATATATAAAGGGTAGGTTAGGGGTGGAATCTGAGGGTGAGGGTCCAACGAGGAGCAAGGGTTAGGAATATGTAAATCACTGCAGCAAGCCTTTAATCAATAACAAGAAGGAAAACAGAGAACTTTTGAGCACAGATCCTTATAAGGATGAAACTGTTTGCATACTGATTCCCAGGGGGCAATACTGGTGGAATTCTGCACACCTGAATTGAGTGAAGGTCTACAGACTGAGCTCCCATGGTTTTAAGTTGATAGCTGGGGTCTGATTGACCCCCACAAGTATTATGTTAATTATTGAGCAAATTAAACACTATGTCCCTGTTTCAGCAATAATCAGTGGGAATACTATGGACTCAATGATTGTGAGAGGTAAAAACATAACATTTAAAGCAGAAATACAAATATAAGGAATTATTTAATCGGTTAGTAAAAAATGAGGTATTATTTTAGGTACTTACTACTGTTCCACATTTTCTCATAATTTACTTCTTGTACATTACTTGAAAAACTTATTACATACATGCACATTACCATACTGCGCATTGCAGAACTAACTAATCTACAGGAAGATAAATGTGTTTCAAACCAATAGCAAGTAATTCAGCTTTCACTCAGGAAAGCCAGGTGGTGTGGCAGCAGCTCTCCGGCCACAGAGAGCAACACACAACTTTCCCAGTCCTGGGGAAGGCTGTGAGAAAATCAGAGAAAAGAATGATAAACAATTCTTACCTTCACTTGCTGCACCTGTTGTTGTGAACATGTGGAATGTGCTATGGAGATTTGTTTACCAGAGGGTGGTTTCTTGACTGGCCAGTGGTGATGGTGTTTGGATTGAAGGACCAATTGGGTCCACCTGTAGTGTGACTGTCTGTAAGGGCAATGGATTTCTTAATAAGTATAGTATAATAAAGTGATTGATCAGCCTTCTGTGAATCATGGAGTCAATGCTAATTAATACCCAGCTGGGGGCCTGTGACTACAATTCACGACCCGACGTGTGCTACATGGATCACCCCTTTGTGGAGTCGCAGGATGGGTGGAGACGCCTTGGGACACCCCTGGGACTTCATTGGGACTCTATCAGGACCTCACTAGGACCTCGTGGTGCCCCATGCAGCCCACTCGTAACTGGACACTTTGTGTTTCCCCAGAGTGTTGTGTTTCCCAACATCATCCTGGTGAAGATCTGTCCCTTGGGATCGTGTTCTGTAGCCTTAGGGCTGGGGCAGAGAACAGACTTCCCAACAATAGCACTGCCTGTAACCCCGGGTGAGCTTGCAGTTGGGAAAAGATGCCTACAAAATTTCTTTGCCAGAATGTGTCACCATTACAGTGTGGAAACTTATGATTCATCATAAAAGACTTCCTGTATCAGAAGATGCTCTCTACAGGCTTTTCAGTTGGGCCAAAATTCATGGTTTCCCTGTGGATGTGGAAACCTCACTGGGTTTCTGCCTGTTGGAGGAACTCAGGAGGGGAGATGCGAGTGTACCTCGACTACTACCTAATGGTCATTGCTTCCCAGAGCAGTAAGGAGAACTGAATCCACCTCAGCTAGGTGGCACATCCCAGTAGGACTTGGAGGAGCGCCTCCCCCTGCGCGGGCGGCCATCGGCCTTACCGTCCCTGCCAGCCAGGGACCGATCCATTTAGGGACAGCCATCGCCTGTTCCTTCCCCCGCCCTGGGTGCGGCACTGCCCACAGAGCACCCACAGCAGCTCTCTCCTGCCTTCCTGGTGCTTGCGCTGGAAGGACCGAAATCTTTAGCGGCTCCGCTTCCACGGTTAGCAATTATTCCAACCAGAACTGCGTTCGCTCCTGCCCCTTTGCTTCCATCAGCGCAAACAGGACAATCGCCTCCTCCTCCTCCCCACTGTACGGCGTGTGGATCGGCCCCGCCGCTGGGTTCCCAAACCCTGCACCACAGGTGGGGGTGGAGCTGCCTCCGCTGCCGACAAGGGATGCAGTCGGTTCCGTGCCAGCGGCCAGCAGCCCCGTGCTGGAGCTCTCAACCAGCTCCTCTACCCCCCAGCCTGCAGCTGCCATCGGTGGTGGCGCCTGCAGCACCAGCCAGGGATGCCCCCCTGCCTGCTCCAGCTCCTCTAGCCAGCCTGGCTCCCATCCGGGGTGCAAACTGCGGCGCTGAAGAAGTTCCCCAGCCCACCTCGCCACTCCCAGCTGGCCCGCCTCCCCTCAGGTTGCCGGGGAGCACAGACAGGGACGCGGCGAGCACCAACAGCCTGTCCCTCAGCAGGGGCGTGCCCTTGCAGCGGGGCGCTGGCCCGACCGTGTTGTGAAATCTGAAAATCAACATTCCCCTGGAACCAGCACCTTCCCTGCCGTGCCTTGGAGCACCCCACGTGCCCGTTCTCGTTTGCGGGGAGGAGCGGGGTTCCGAGAGGCTGTGGCTTGGTCCATGCCCGGGAGGGGCCGGGGAAGGGCGAAACGCCAGGGGGATTTCCGAGACAATGGCTGCTTGGTGGGGGTGGGCAGTGAAGGGGGAGGTGGGAGTGACCCACTGTTCCTGGGACGGGCATGGGCTGTCCCTGGGGCCCCAGATCCAGGAGCCCCAAACGACACCCGTGCAAAGCTCGGGGGGAAGGGAACAAGCCAAACGAATCTCAGCAGTGGCAGAGTCACCGCCCCGCCCGCCTGGTCCCCTGCCCCACCCGCCGGGGCTGGGTGCCACGGCCTGCCGCCGCTGCTGGCCTTCTGTA
>VZRH01002322.1:184810-211858 GCA_013397555.1 Urocynchramus pylzowi | reverse complement strand
GCCCGCCCGCCGGCCCCCGCCCGGCCGCGCCTGTGCCTCCTTCAGGCCGCCGCTCAGCAGGCTGTAAATGCAAGAGCACTGCTGCTCCTGTAAACACAGAGTGATTATGAGTGTGACAGTCTGTGCTCAGGGAACCATAGAGCTCCTGAGCTGTTTGGGAGATTTTCTCCTGGTAGGTATGCTGTACAGCATTGCGGAAACTTACACGCGCTGCTAACATGGGGCTAAAAATAGCGTTAAAAGAGCCAAATAGCTACTAGCCCGTGTTAAGATTTTTGTTAACTGTCCTAGCTCCTAACTACGAGCTCCTCCTCGGCGGCTCTCATGTGACCCCACCTGGAGTACTATTGCCAGGTCTGGAGTCAGTACAGAGGAAAGTGTGGACTTGTTGCAGTGAGTCCAGAGGAGGGCAGAAAATTGATCAGAGGGCTGGAACAGATATCCTGTGTGGAAAAGCTGAGAAAGCTGGTGCTTTGCCCAAAGGAGAGAAGGCTTTCAGCACTGACAAGGGGGATTATAAGAAAGATTGGGTTAAGCTTAGCAGGGCCTGTAGCAAGAGGAGATGAGGTCGTGTGTGTAAATGACAAAAGAATATATAAAGAAGAATTATTTTATGATGAGGGTGGTAAAATACTGGTACAGGTTGTCCAGAGAGATCTTAGTTACCCCATCTCTAAAAACATTTAAAGTCAGCTCAGTTCTGAGTTATCTGATCTGGTTCAAAATGTCCCTGCCCATTGCAGAAAGTGGTTGGACTAGATGACCTTAGTGCTGACTTCCAACCCAAACCTTCCAGTGGTTCAGTGGTTCTATGGCTGTGCTGCCATTTGACATGAACCTGAAAAGAAATGGACTCTGCTCTGTCTTACAGGAGGC
The DNA here is from genome assembly GCA_013397555.1 of Urocynchramus pylzowi. NCBI lineage: Eukaryota > Metazoa > Chordata > Aves > Passeriformes > Fringillidae > Urocynchramus > Urocynchramus pylzowi. The sequence continues at coordinate 210,982 of VZRH01002322.1, read as the reverse complement.
ATCTAGTTGTATGTGTCACTTTTCAGAAGCTAGCTGCCAGCTAAAGGAAGCTGTTAAAAGTAGTTATGGTGGTTGGTAGTGTCAAACCAGTTATGGATAAAATTGCACCAATTTCCAGATGATGTTGCCATTTGCAATTAACGTGACATACTCAGAACTTTACTTCTGCAAGATCTTGCCATTCTGTCTCTGCCACAAAGGAATTATCTGCTTTGTCCATGACACCTCTCTGCATGGACTGGCTAACCAATTTGTACCAATATACCCACTGAAAAATCTGCTACGTGCTTTTTCTGAGCATTTTATACCATAAGAAAGAGAAGAGAAACAAAGCATAGATGCAGAATAAGCAACAGAAATAGAGACGTCTGAGCTAATTTACTTACTGTAAACATGCCATTCTGGCATGTTTCACTCTCCTTAAATAACTAAGTTGTTGACAATATTTTTGGTTTAGGGAGAGAAGAGACCTATTTCCCATTCCCTTTTAAAGAAACTAAGGGGCAACACTTGTGCTGATATCTGGAATATTTTATCTGCACCCTGAAGAGTTTTCCATTGTTCACGCCTGTTGCACCTTCTTTGCTTTGTTGTGCTAAGTACAGATGCATAGTAATTAAGCATAGGTGTACCCAGAATGAACCCTCTACTCCAGGAAAAAACAAACAAACAAACCCTCAATTATAATAAACCACAAAGCAAGATTAAACTTTTCAAGCCTAGGTTGTTTGTGAAAGTGAAAAAGAAGGTCGTAATTATGTATAGCAGGAACACCTAGTAAACATGTAAAATATCTATATTAATATTACTTAGAGCTTTAGTTAGTCATACAGGGATATGAATATGTATTTAAGTGGTATGAGCTCTGTGGATCTTATTAATGGGCAGCTTCAGTGGGGTGCATGTCTTATCATAGGGTACAAAATTATTCACACTTGGGACTTCTATTGCCTCTTTCCCTCCTTTTGTGTTATAGAGACTATAGAAGAGTACTGGGTGGTAAAAAAAGTGATTAAAGGGCACTTGTGGCATAAAGAATTTAATAAGCTGAATGATCAATTTTCATTGATGCTTATCCTGCCTATAACACCTAATTGAAATATGTTCTTAGTGGAAAACTTCCTGTATCTTTCTTTTAATAATATTATTTACAGCATTGATTCATACCTTTAATCTTCTCTCTTCCTTATATTTACTTGCTCACTTTTTATTCTGGTTTCTTCCTTTTTCTCTGCAGTCTTCTCTGGTTTTTCACGTTCACCCACATCATCTTCAGCTCTCTGACATTTCAGTCTGTTGATGCACACAAACATTCTGCCAAAACAAGTTAGCTAGAAATAGGGCCATCCTTAGTGACTGCTCCACTTTCAGCACTACATTGTACCAACTGTGATTGACAGAGCTCATGCTGTCAAGCCTAATAGCTCCTAAGTGGTGATTAACTGGGCTAGTGATACATGGATGGGGGTTGATGGACACCTAACTTCTCGCTGCACTAATCCCACCCAGGTGCACATCCTTTACTCTTTCAGAAATGCCACACTGGATGATTTACTGTGCTTTGCTAAGTATTGTGGTGGTTTGGTTGTTCATTTTGCCTGTACTCACCTCAGTTGTGAGCTCTGCTGAGTCTCACCCTGAGGAAATATAAAATGCAGGAGCTGCATGAAGACAAGAGAATGGAAGCAAAACATCTGAAATGAATCTGCCAAAAGTCTGATGCTTTGTCTAAACAGTATGGAATTGCAACTCAAGTTATAGAGCTTAGGAAGTAAGTTCTGGATCTGTGTTCCAAGAACATATGAGGATTTTTTAAGCAATGTTATTCTCCCAGGCAATCTCTTTACAACATATTTTTTATGCTTTGTCTTCTAACATTTATCTGCTTTGTCCTACCATACTCTAATTATCCAGACTATAACAATCCAAACTCTAATAATACTCCACTTTTCATTGTCTGTCTTCATGCTCCAAAAAGTAAAAGAATAATTTTGAGAATTTTTTAAGCCTTACTCTCTCTCCATAAATCAGTGTAAGACTTTCTTTATATTTAAGGAGGATCTGGAGCTGGCATATTTTCTCACTCAAAAATAATCTAAATAGCCATTAAAAAACAAGCAACAAAAACAACAAAAACAAAAAAAACCCCAACAAACAAACAAACAAAAACAAAAAAAACCCCAAAAACAACAACAACAACAAAAAAAACCCAAAACCAACCAACCAACCAAACAACAAAAAAACCAAAACAACTTTCTGTGAAAGACTGTGAAATCTCTGGAATAAAACTCAGAAAATGAATTAATATTAAATTTCTTGCACTGTGATAGCCTTGTGGCCCAGTTTGTGTATGCTTATAGTACATCTTTGGTTAAGATCAGGCATATAGCCTCAACACAAGAATTCTTATCCTGCGGTTTTCATTGTCAAGTATTTGTTCTTAAAGTGCACAAAATGAATACTTTTCAGATTAATTTGATAGAAATTTTCCATCAAATGGAGTTTGGCAGGCACTTCAAAAGTCCACATGCAGCAGTTCAGCTTGTAATTAGCTTAAGTCCCTGGCACTCTGAGACATGTAAGCCACCTTAGATTTATTTTTTTTTTCTCCAGCCACAGGCACTGTTCCCATGGGGAGATGGCTGTTCATCACCTGACCAGTGCACAAGAATAGTTCACCATGGAGCAGGAGCAGAAAGGACTCTGAGATAAAAGTTGCACTAATAGGAAATTGACCTACTATAATAGGTGTATAAAATAAACTCTAGAAACATCTCCTTGGGAATACAGTTTACCAGGCTTGCTTCAAGGGCTAGAGAATTCAGTGAGTTTGGATATTTAAATATTGGGCTAGCATCACTCCAAGTAATTTTCTTGACCTAGCAATGGTTCCAGGAATTCAGCTAGTGTCAATGTCAGATATTCCTCAGCAGCTCTTCTGGTGTACAGCCAGCCTCCTCTCATGTTTCACTCCTTATAAATAAATGCAGACAGACTTTAACAATTGTGATGATTCAAATGATCCTCATCTGTAAGCTAATGATAATACTTCTCTGACTGAAAGATTTGTAAGGCTGTGGTCATTGACATTTGTGACACACAAAACAACTATGCAGGCACAGCTTTTGAAAGACCTATAAATAGAATAGCCCATTATGTCTTTGGCAAGGAGACGGGTTTGTTGCTTTTTAAAAAATCTAAAGTTTAGCAATATTTGGTAGTATTTCTATTTAGATGCCATAGAATTTCAAAGACAAATTACTATTCTTTTATTCCTTTTAAATTGAGGATTACTGCAGTAAAATGTAATATTTTCTGATTTATGTGAAATCTCGAGATTAGCTGCTCAATGCTTTTTGGTAATTTGTAGTATTCATTGTTGAAATTGTACTAACAAGAATATATAATTGAGTACTTCAAGGAGTGGGTTTCATCAGCAGAAACACACTTAGAAAATTAAAATAACTGGTGGACAGCTGCATTGTTCATGTATAGCGCAAGACTGCTGGAAAATGCAGAATCAGAAAATGATGAAAGAAAAGGGAGAGATGCCAGAGAAATAGCTTGAAGATCAAGTACCTATTTATGAGTAAAGTATTTAAGGCGGCCTTTGAGGGAAAAAGGCCTTTGTGAATCAATAAATCTTATACTGCTTAGATTTTGATTTTACCCTAACAGCCATAGTAGTTAAAAAACCCAGTCTTCTTTGCATACTAAATGACTTCTCAAGCTTCTAAGTTTATTGAGAAGTGTTTGTCATATATTTTTAGATATTCATTTTTTGGTCTCAGTATTTCCTAGCTGATGTATGTCAAAGGTGTAATAAAGAAGACTGAGAGTTAAAGAGTATTTTAAATAAATATTCCCATGCTAAATGTATGTCTGCAGAAGTTGATACAGTAGTGCAGCTATTCCCTGAAGATGCTATAATGTGTGCAGTTTTATGAGTTGAGATAATTGTGCCTCAAAAAGTCACTCTTGTCATTTTTCATTGTACCAAGGAGTATAAGATGATGGTAGGAATTATGCCAATCAAAACAAGAAACCTACAAGATAATACTGGATTCACATGGGCTGTTACTGCAAACTACTATAGTACACTTAAAAAGGAGCATAATTGCTCCTCTGCTAACACACTACTATGGATGTTGGGCTAAGTCATATGACTTATCTCACAGGGATTTCTTGATTTTTTTCATAAACAGTCTGTTGCTTATATTGGTAGACAGACGGACTAGAAAATTTCAGGTTCTGTTGCTCCTACAGTTGCTGTTTTAAATTTTGTTGATTGCTTAAATTCCAATAAATATATTTAGAATAAAATGGAAAGCAATAATGTAAAGGCTATGAAAGCAAAAGTAGAATTTGTAAGCAAAGTGATGAACATTGCCCATCTAAACAGACAGAAAGCTGAAAACATAAAATTTGTGCATGAAAATTTTTGAACTATTCTCATGTAGTTTTGAATGAGAACATGGCTCTGGGTACTTGCTTTTTAAGATTGCTAAGATTACCAGGTACACTATGCCTAGTGTTCTTGTCTGTACTACTGTCAATGTATCTGCAAGCTGTGAGATTCACCTATGAGTTGCTGATGTTAGTTTTTGTTATCTCAGATGCATTTCCACTTAAACACAGATTTCTATTTTAATTCAGTTTCAAAGCATTAACTTCAGGTCATGCTGATGCTCTCGGTTTTCTTTTCAGATTTTCAACACTTTAGGGGAAGGATTTAGAGCATTTATTGCCTTAACAATTTGACTGGAGATTCCATTCATGGTTTGACAGTGCTGTGCTGGTAAAATGTTCTTCCACCTCCTTAGCCACTTCTCTAGCACACAGCCAAGTATGCAAATAAGTGAGTAAGTAAATAAATAAACAAATAAATAAAGTCTGCCTGATAAACGAAGACACTTTACGTCAGTTATGTCCTTATGTGAGTTGTACGCGTATAGTTTGTGTCTAACATTTCATTTGTCTAACTAAGACCAGTAGTGGAGAGCCTGCAGAAATGGTGTTTCACAGAGGCAAAAAAGGGGTTTTTCTTCATAAATCCTATGATCCAGTCTGCATAGAGAATGCAGCCAAATAGAGGTCCAATGTAATTTCTACTTGTTTAAGTATTACTGAAATCTAAATACTAAAATCACTTATTTACTTTTTACTTTACTTTTTAGGGTAACCATTGATTGCCTTTTCTTCACCAAGCTTTTCAGCAACATGGAACATTTAGGTGTAGGAGAGAGTAAATTGTTAAGTTCTGGGGTTTTTTGTTTGTTTGTTTGTTTGTTTGTTTTAAACTAATCCAGTGAATTATTATGAGTATGTACTGCTCATGAGAGCTATACTGCTTCAGTCAATGCAAAAGGGACTGTAGAAGATGGTACGAGGAGAAGAATTTGAGCCATTTCCACACAGCCATGTTTATAAGCATTGGAAGTACTTCAGTCATACATCTGAAAATCTGAAGGGACTATAAGAAAGTTTATTGTTGAAATACCTTGTTTTAAGATCTTGAACTTATATATTATCTTATTATAAAATCTTGAGTTTATATATTACAGCTATTATTACTGTTAAAACCTGTAACTTGTGACCTCAAGATTTCAGGGAAAAGTAGCTTGGTTTTGCACTGATAAATTGCAAAAGTTTCTTCCATCTTTGCTCAAGTCTGAAATTTTTAGTCACATTTGGCAGTCCACCATAATGAGTTGTAAGTAATTTTTGTTTGTTTTTTGTTATGTTTTTCAAGGCTGGGAAATAGTTTTTATAAGTCACATTTTCCACTAGAAAATATATCAGGTAAGTCCTCATTAAAGTCTTGTCTAAATGAATTAGAAAATATAGATTTGAGCCTTGATATTTTCTTTAAAAATTGCTGCACAGAAATGTATGACTTTTTTGTCAACATCTTTCAACAGCATGCTTCTACCATTGTTGCTTGTTGTTTGAAACATTATTGCTCTGGACTGTAAGTGTAAGCAGAATATATTAATAGAAAAATGGCAAAACCTAAGACACCCTAATATAATGCCAGGGAAAATGCCTAGAATCAGAGAAACCTCTGACAAGAGATTCCTATAGGGTGTTATTTTCTTAACAGTGCCAAAATATGCAATAGTTTGAACTGAACACTCTGGTTAAGGTGGTTTTGTTTGTGGCATGATACTGTTATATTATCCTGTTACCCTGTATAAAAGTTTAATTATAGTCTGTGTTTGTAGATCAAATTACTGAGAGTATAGTATTAAAAAGATAAAAAAAAAAAAAAAAAAAAAAAAATAAAAAAAAAAAAAAAAAAAAAAAAAAAAAAAAAAAAAAAAAAAAAAAAAAAAAAAAAAAAAAAGCTGGTTTGAAACATGGTGTAATGTAATACTTTATATACCAGTTCATTTGAGAGGGGTATGTGAGTGAGTGATTGATTGTAAATGTTTTTCACATTTCCATTACTGAGCAAGACTTTTGACCTTGCAATTCAAGATTTATATTGTCTGGAAGTGATTTTTTTTTTTTAGTAGATCTTGAGATCTGTAAGGTCTATTTATTATAGCAAATTCAGAGAATTTTACCTTGCACTTCAGAAATCTGCTGTACCATTTGGTATCATAGCAAACTTTATGTTCCATGGAGAGTAGAATAGTTAAGTATTCTTGCATATCAGAAAGAAAAGGAAGAGAGGAAAGAATGTAGTGAGGGAGGGTAGCATTTCTCCTTAGCCATATGCCACTATTTATGTAGCTTACATTAGCTATATTAAAGACTTTTCAGAAATGGATTTGAGTCTTACAAGAATGGCTGAGGCAGGGATGCAAACAGAATAAACTGAGGTCATCAGTCTGAATGCAGTTGATTTTTTTCCCAGTAAACAGTGAAATGTGGAAATAATGTGATTTTTTGTGATGTTTTTCCTAACCCATTTCACCAGTTTGTCCAGAACTCTCTGAATGGCAACATAGCCATGGAGTATCAGTCCCTCTTCCCCATTTTGTTTGACATTCAAACTTGCTAAGGATTCGCTCTCTTCTTATCCAGGTCATTTTGGATTCAGTAGCAGTCTCCAGGCTATACCACTAGTGACTGGCCTCAAGCTGGACGTTGTGCCTCTGTTCACAACCCTTTTTTTAACTGGCAATCCTTTTTTAAATCCACCTCACTGTCCATTTATCTACCTGATACTTAATCAGCATGGTTATAAGGGTACTGTGAAAGACAGTCTTGAAAGCCTTGATACAGCCAAGATAAACATATCCACTGCTCTCCACCTAGCCAGTCAATATCTTAGCTGATATTCATCACTGTTTTGCTAATCAAATGTTAATATTATGAAACTCACTCATAGAATAAAATTTTGTGTAAAGGCCAGTACCTCTAAATTCATTGCACTTGGCAGCAAATATTTGATTGATTTCAATTGGTGGTGAACATGCTGGAAACCTTATGGTAGTTAGGGCTTTTCAGGACCAGGCCATAATATGTTAGACAGTGCCACAGAAAAAAAAAAAAATTGTTCTCAAAGGGTAAAACAATTCCTGGTACCATGCTTTTTAACTGTGTAACAATGCAGAATTTCACTGAAGTGCAACATTCATCTTCCATCTTCCATAAGTTAATTTCTGAACTCTGGAATACCTGATGTGTGAAAAGAGCAAAATTTAAAAAAGAGCAGAAATTTTGAGACCGTTACAAATCAAAGTGATGGGGTGGTGTCATCAAACTAAACTGCCATTAGATTTTACTTTGGCATCAACCTGTTTATGTTGTCAAGGTTAAAAAATAAAGAGTAGGTGTTTATCACTGGAGGTGCTAGCTATTACTTGACAACTGAGACATGAGAGTTTAAATCTATTCACACTGAATTCAGCAGGAATTTTACCAATGCTTTTAATGGAGTAAAGGGTTGGCCTTCATTTATAAAGAAAATCACAGAACCTGCAGTGCTAGTATAAGAACTGCAAGGAGGTATAATTTATAAGGGAGATTTCTTAAAACGCAGGACCTAATCTTGCAGAGCTAGCACTGGCATAATTCTTTCAACAGTTAATAAATTAGAACAGGGAAGGCCATGGTTCATAAGTAAATGACATATAAAGTAAGAAAGACATGATGAAAGGGATACAAAAGTTTACACAGATGATAGAAGCACTCCAGTTTTAGAATGTGAGCTGAATACATATGCATCACATCATTAAAGCCCAGGTTTTAGACAAAATTAAAAACACTATAAAGAGGCAAATTTGCAGGTGATTCCAGTGACAAAAAAAAAAAAAAAAAAAAAAAAAAAAAAAAAAAAAGTCTAATTTGTGTTTAAATGGTAGTTTCTGAAGACACAGATAAGCATCAGAGGATGGAAATTTGATAAATCAAACCAATGAGTAATGAATTCTTGAAAATAGTTGTGTGCATACAATCATTACCTGATATTTGTTAATACACAAGTATCTGCTTTCTATGGCCTGTTACTGACCTGCTGTTTTCCAATTTAGCACAGATATTAAAACTGTAAACTGGAGATTTTCTTATGGACTCATCGCATAAGTTTTAACAGCTCTTTCCTTTGCCAAGCATCTCATACTCTGAAAACTGTTTAGCTATAAACCAGTTCCCAAAGAACAAATTAATTCATTTTTTTGCTTTCTTGAAGACATTAGTGATGTTTGAGATGAAATGAAAACACACAACCCCTTGAAAAAGTAGGCCTTCTGTAACAGCACAGATGTAATTTGTAATAATAATAAAGAAACAATGCTGTAAAAAGTATGGAGCCCACTAGTGTGCCACTGTGAGTGTCGCTATTCTGCACAAAGCAGTCACTTGGAATTTCATACTGACAGAGAGGTTGGAGTCTGTAACTCTGTAAGCAACTAGGAGGCTTTGTACAGTTGAGCAGTTCTTTTATAGTCTAGTTATTGCAGGACAGCAGTACATTACATACAAGCCAAGTAATTATGAAAAAATATTAAATAAAACTTCAATACAGATGCAAATAATACTGACCACAAAAAAAATATTATAAGTTTTTTACTCGTTATTAGAAGGTATTCAGAAATCAAGTGCCTTTATTTTGGTTCATCAAATATAAACTAACAACAACAAATAAGAGTAAAGTTGCTTTTTGTTGTTTTTGTCACCACCATTACACGTGATGACAATAACTATTACTATTAAAAATAGGCATATTTGTATATGCCATTGTGGTTAGTGATATCCACACAAAGTGCTGACATTTGATATCTATACCTGGATGCACTCTTCCTACCCTAGCCCTCTTATTGGGGGTGGAACTTCCAGCTTTCCATTGCAAGACCAATCATATCCTTTTCAGGGGTTGGAGGTCTTTGGAGGTACCCGCTGTCATTGTTGTCGGATTGGATCTCCATCCTCATACTCACTTGAATGGGCCATTCAATTTAGAGGGGCACTTCCTTTTTGTCTCTCCATAGGGCAAGTGATTTAATGACCATGGATGCAAACAGGGCAGAGGTACTCAGTGCCTTCATAGCCTCAGTCTTAGCAGCAAAGACTTGTGAAGAGATTCAAGGAGAAGAAAGTGGATGCAGATCAAGCCAGAGTTTATTTCGGTGAACTTGACCCATAATATATTCATGGACAAGCTTCTTTGAAGGTTTCTGAGAGAGCTGGTCAATATCTTTATAGGGCTGCTCTTTAGCATCTTTAAAAAATTGAAAATTGGAGAATGTCTGAGATGTTTGAAGGAAAAACAATATTACACTTCTGTGTTGGTTTTGCATGGTCTGGTCTTTGGCAGTGGAGGGGCCACAGAGGTGGCTCCTGTGAGAAGCTGCTGAAGCTTCAACCATGTCTGGCAGAGCCAGTCCCCGATTGCTCTGAAGATGGACATGCTGCTGGCCAAAACTGGGCCAGTGAGAAAGGTTGGTAACGCCTCTGTGCTAATGAATTTGGGAAGAAAATCAAAACAGTAGAGGGACACAAGTTTTTGTTTTTCCAGCCAGAGAAGAGGAGGACGTGAGAACATGTGAGGAAAACAACATGGCGACACCTAGGTTAGTGGAGAAGGAGGGGAGGAGGTGCTCCAGGCACCAGAGCTCAGATTCCTCTGCAGGCTGTGGGGAAGCAGCTGTGCCCCTGCAGCCCATGGGAATCCATGCGGGATGCAGAGATCCATGGGGGTGGTGCCCATGCTAGTGTGGGTGGATGTCTGGAGGAGGTTGTGATCCTGTGGGAGACGAGGTGGAGAGAGAGGGCCCCTGCTTCCAGGATGGAGCAGCCTGTCCTTGGAGGACTGCACCTGTGGAAGAACGACCCATGCCACAGCAGTTTTGAGAGGGCTTTGTGCCCGTGGGAGAGATTCACATTGCAGCAGCTTTGGGGGTGTGAGATTGGAGAAGTTCATGAAGAACTGTCTCTTGTGAAAGGGACCCCAAGCCTCATAGGGGAAGGACTCTTCTCCTGGAACAGTGGGAAAAAACGTTGGGTGATAAACTGACCAAACCTCTGCCATCTGTCTCCTTTTGCTTTTGGTGGAGAGAATAGAGGGGTTGGAGAAAAAATGTTTTTTAAGGTCTACTGTTTCTCAATATTCTCCTCTGATTTTTTGGTAATCAATTCACTTTGTACTTCTAAGTTGAGCTTGTTTTGCCTATGGAGTGCTTTCTCCTGGTCCTGATCTCAACTCTTGAACCCTTTGTTCAGTTTTGAGAGTTCAACTTTTCTCTACTCTGCCCAGCTATGGCAGGGGAGGGTGAATGAGCAACTTTTGTGGGTGCCTGGCGTTTTGCCAATTTGACATTGTCAAACCCTTGACAACATCTAATCAAAAAGAACCAAAATGACTATATGAGGAAGTACAAACTAGTCGACCAACTTTGATACTAGGGTAGTGTAGGGGTTTTGGTTTGCCAGTCTGAGTCACAGCACCAGTTAATGTGGTGGGTTGAGCGCTGGCCAAATGCCAGTACACACACTAAAATTACTTACTCATTTTCTGCTGTGAGATAAGGATTAGGAGAAGAGCAAAAGCAGGCTCAAAACTTTAAATAGTATAGAAAAATCTTTATTAACAGAACTAAAAGAAGAATAATAAGAATCAAAATAAACCTTCAGAACACTTCTTCTCCCCTCCCCCCCCATCTCCTCTTTCCTTTCCCACTAACAATGTAAAGGAGCAAAATCTGGGACTTTCAGCCAGTTTGCCACCTCTAAAATAGTCTTTCTTTGGTATACTTAGGGAGAGGAGTCTCTCCTGCCATGCCATGGAGACCTTTCCACAAGAAACAGTTCTCTTGTGGTTTTAATTTTCACAGATGGCAGCCACCCAGAAATCTACAAATATGAAGTCCTTATCACATTTGGTAGTCTTCCCACAACTACCACCATGGATTATCTCAGCTTATTGGGGTTCAATTTTAAGGATAAACTGGTCTAGCATAGAGACAAAAGTTCTCTTCATCCATCTCTGAGAAACAGAGGTCTTCTTCTGTCCCTGGGTCAAGGTTTTTCATCTCTCTCATCTCTCTCTCTATTCAAGCTTCTCATCAAATCACAGCTATTTCAACCTCTGCTTGCTTCAGCACTGGTGCCTTTACTCATGGCTGTGGTTAGAACGCTCAATCATCCCAATGCATTCCATGAGTTAAAGGGAAAAACTGTCGGATGTATTAATTACATCCTCACCATAGAATTCACAAGAGAATTTCATCCCAAGACTAAGGCATCTCCTCATTCTCCTCCGATCTGGGCTTTGACTCTTCTTCACTGACATTGGTGTCTCTATGTTGTTCTTTTCACTTGCCTTCACCTTTCATTTTTTCCTTTTTTCTGATTTGGGAGAAGTGGCACCCACAGGTTTATCTGTTTTTAAATGGAATTTTATAGTACTGAAAGAGTTAATATTATCCGGGCCTTGCATTAGGAAATGGCCCTTTGCTGTTGATCACATGACCTCTGCCAGGCAGCAGCAGTGTTGATTTCAGCTGCATAATTTCCCACAGCACCCGGATGGTTCTTTCAGCAGTATGATTCCTGATGCCATGCCGAGGGGCTGTGCGGAAACGCAGTGGCGGCAGGAAAGGGCCAGGCAGAATCTCAGCAGCCAGAGCTGTGGCCCAGCCCGGCCCGGCCCAGCCCAGAGCTGCTCCCGCAGCTGCGGCCCGGCCTAGCCTCGGCCTGGGCCCTGTGGCTTCCCCTACCCTGCCCAGCCACTGCTTCAAAAGCCAGAAGCAAGACAGAGCTTTTCCCACTCTTTTCTTAAATATATGGATTCGTAGTGTGATTCTAGCTGGTTATTCCTTCTGTCAGCCATGGAGGAAGCTGTAATATTTCCACTGGGAAGGTCACTTTCTTTTCCATACAAAAAAGACTCAATTGAGGCAAATCCAGGACAGGTAAGTTATAGAGTGGGTCTTACTAAAAAAATATTTCTGTGCCTGTGATTAAAGGTAAAACATGCTTGACCTATTCGATTTCTTTATGTGAAAAAATAACCAGACTTTTGATCATCAGGAGTGAAATGGGTGTCCTTTCACTTTTAGTCTGACTTCAGCAAGGCCTTTGACAATCTTCCACAAAACCCTATCCAAGTTAGGATGATCGGTCTGAATGGGAGAAAAAACAGATTTGTCCAAAACTCAATTTGATTGTTAGGCTCAGCAGGTTGAGTTGAAATGAATTGTATGCTACCAGGTTGCTGGTAACAAGTGGGACAATAAATGGACTGACCCTGCTTAGCACCTTGATTGTTAACATGGAGGAGTTTATGGAATGCTTGCATATAAGGTGTTCCGTAAACAGCAGACAAGGGGATATCAGTTTTGTCCAGAGGGACCTGGAGAAGTTGGAGAAATGGATTGACATGAAATTAATTATATTCAAAAAAGATAAACACAAACTCATACACCTGGGAAGAAGTATATCCCTTTAAAACCGTACATGCTGGAGACTCACCCCCTGACAAGCAGGTCTTCTGTAAGAGGCTTGTAGGATGTGGTGGATAGTAGGAGCCTGTGGTGTGTCCTGGAAGCAAAGAAGACCAACAGCAACTCTGTGAAGATAGTGGGTTTCTACAGTCTAGGGGCCATTTAGCCTGGAGAAGAGATGGCTTTAGGGGAACCAAACAACAGCTCTTTGGCGCTGTCAGGCAACTGAGGAGGCACCAGCCAGACTGTTCCTTTTAGGGTATGGGGAAAGGCTGAGAAGCCCTGTGAGGGTGCTGAAACGAGAGAATCAGATTGGATCATGCAGATTACAGTTAAGCAGCAGAGCAAAGCAGGCCAGGAAATTTTATGTTGTTCTGTTAATCTAGTCTGACCTCATATCCACGACAGCTAGAGGGAGATTGAATGGGAGACGTCCTCAGGTTTCCATCAGCCTGAGTTTCCATCAGAGTTGTGTGTATGTTCCTATACTATGGTCTTGTTTTATATTTGTGCTGGTAGGGATGTGTAAAACCAGGGGCAGCTAGATTATAAAAACAGTTGAGGAGTGGTCAGTGGGACAGTCCAGTTGGAGGTGCCATCTGAAGAACCCTTACTACAGAGACTCCGCTTGCCACCACATAGTGACGGATCGTCCTGTCTTCTTTGACTGTTACATAAATGCAGTCCTCTGTCAACACCACAGTAAACTAGTTTTGCTTTCAACAAACGCTCAGTATCTATACAGTAGCAGTATGAAGTAGTTGAATCAATTTAGTAATTTAGTCAGTTGTGTAGGAAAATTTGAGATAGGTTTTGGCATGCAAAGGCAGCTTTATATTTCTTAATATTTTCTTCTTCTCTCATGGTCCGAAGTTCAAATTCATCTTTGTGGTTTTGGTATTATGTTATTTGTTGGTGTCACATGTGGAAGGAGGTTATATGTGGTAATATGTATATCCTTAACAGTTGCTGTTGCTGATAATTAATATTATCATCGTCAGATTCAGAATAGGGTTAAGAAAAAACTATACTTAAAAACCTAGTACTTAAAAGTTGGTATGAGAGTGTAAGTATTACAGGTTTTGGTTTTGTTTTGGAAAAGAAGAGGTTCTAGCCCTTGTGAATGTGAAAACAAACTTTTAAGTGTCTGAGTCACACAGAGAAGTCTAGATATTCCTTTAAATTTTGAAAGGTCTGATTTATTCCTGACACCTTTATAAAAGTTTGTAACGTGATGGCAGAGCCCCATTCAAAAGTAGTTTGAAAAGTATCAAGAAAACCTTCATAATACCTTCAAAGGAGGTACTTAAAATATTTCACACTGCATGTGCAGAAACGGACGGGGGAATGACATTTCTGTAGTTTCTGGTTCCCCGTTTATCTTGGCATTTGAAAGCTGAGGTAGGAAGACAGCAAATGTAAGTTCTGATTGCAACAGGGCAATAATCAATTGCCTTGTAGGGGAGAAATGGCCTGTTCCAGCTTTTAAATATTGCATTGAGGCAAGCCTTTTTATTGCTTTCTCCTAGAGTTGTCTCATTCCTGTAACTCCTGGTAATGCTTCTGCACACATGCACGTTTAAAACAATTTGATCAGAAAGCAGATGCTCAAAAATCTATTTTAATCCAACTGCTGACAATATGCAACTAAAAAAAGTAGGATAAACTTTAGAGTCTAATGTCTTTTCCTTGATTTAATGTCTTTTCTTACCCCCTCCAAACTTTTCCTTCTTTTTTTTTTTTTTGGCAGGGTGCTTTAGGCATCCTCTGACCCATTAAAATCAATCTGATTCATTTTCCATTACCAAAAGGTAAAAGCTATATGTATTTCCAGTCTATTTTAACTGTATGTGACTTCATTGCCTGAAACATGAATCCGTTAAATGATTTCTGAGCTTGAAAAGCAGGCTGATATCTGGCACTCTCATGGCATTCCAGACCCCTTAGGATTTGTGTGTTTCCATCCAGAAGAAATAACACGTACCCAAAGTTAAAAAGAGACAGTCTAATGGTTTCCAAGCCTATTTGCTTTCAATATCTCCAGGTATGAAGTGGAAGAAGCTGCTGAAAAGGTGAACGGGAACAAAGAAAGACATATAAAAGGGTTTATCATCATAAAAGGTGAGTTAAATAGAGTGGAAGTTTCCTGCTGTTTCTTGTGCAATTTCAACTGGCCACCTGCCCTAGCACAAATGGATGTGGAGACTGCCCTAACAGAGAAATTATTTTGGATCCTATTGCACAATAAATTAGAAAATGTCTTGGACATCTGTGTCTGAGCTGACTTTCCTTGTCCTCAGAGGTTTTTGAAGACCTCTCCAGTAATGGTGAATAATAATTAAGTTCCTACACAGTCTTCCATTCTGCACCTCTGAGATCCTTCTTCTGTGACCTCTTGTATCCTTCTCTTATTGTTTTAGGGTATAACCGTTTCTGCATTTCTACAGAGGTTTCTCCTTCCAGACTTCAGCTACTGAGGAATAAATGATGATGTGCTGTGACCTTTTATACTAGCACTTCACAGTCCCATATGAATTGCAATTACATTTTCTCTTTTTGGCATGTGTGGTCCCTCAAGGCTTTACACAGCTGATGGTCTGTGGCAGGTCTCTCCTGAGTATCAGAAACAAGATTGCCCAGATGAACAACAGCTGCACATTCAAGTACAGAATTATTTCTCTTTCAGAAAGGTATAAGAATTCTTTATATTCTTATAATTTTTTTACTGGAAAAAAAAATCTAGAGATGAGTAAGATATTAGTAACACAAATACTGTTTTTTTCAATTGAAAACCCATTCTACTCCTACTTTAACAGTATACAGTCATAACCCATAATTATTAAACATCTGTGAAACTAGTAGTTAGTCATTCAGTGATCTAAGAAAAAAACATGGGGCTCAGCATATGCAATGAAAGGTGTTGGGATTTATCTCTTGCTAAGAAAAATACTGGATGTGAGTGGCCTTCTAGAATTAAAATAAATGTGTCTGAGAGAACATAGACACCCAAATCTGGAGACAGGGGATATACTGAGCTACCTTGAGAATATCTAGAAGCTATATTCATTATTTATATTCACTTTTGAACGTTTGTTCATAAACCTTCCAGTCAGTTTAATGACAAAACCTGAATGAGCATCTTGGTCTTGTGATTTTCCTTTGATTCCTGTTTTGTGGATTCAGCAGTACTGGGAGAAAAAAAAGTCTGTGCAAAAAAGCAAGGAGTTTGTTCTAAGTGCCCTAGGGGTTCAATGAGATTCAGAAACCACACAAAAAAAAAAAAAAAAATAATTAAAAAAAAAAACCATTAANAAAAAAGCAAGGAGTTTGTTCTAAGTGCCCTAGGGGTTCAATGAGATTCAGAAACCACACAAAAAAAAAAAAAAAAGATCATTAAGAAAGATAACCATTAACACTCTAAGAACTTAAAACACTGCTTCACTAAGAACTTTTGCATTAGGAAAAAATATCCCCTCCATTGCCCCAGTTATATGGATCTGTGCAAGTTCTGCCTTGCCATTGTTAAACTTGCATTTTTGTCTGAGGCTTGTGATCTTTTATTATCAGACCAAACAAGTTCTCAGTGTGTTATAAAGCACATTTTGAAAAGGTGTTCATCAAGTTTGTTTCCTTCTTGCTGAAGGAAAGTAAGAAAATGTCTACAAAACAGGGTATTATCTTTCTAAAGAATATTTTTTTTTGTTTGATTGATTTGCCATGAATATGTGCTCAATGTGACTTGTTTGTAAAAAAATCTCTTGGCAGACCAAGGCTGGAGATCACATTTTAAGAAAAAGGGCAACATTCATGCCTACTTTATAGAGCTTTTTTGAAACTTGTATTACATGGTAGATCTGCAAGTGTGGAACAGCAGAAGTCTGGAATCAGTACAAAAATTAGGTGGAAAATATTTGCTGAAAAAGCAAGTTGCTTTTAAAACTATAATTTGGTATTTTTTCCATCATTTTTAAAACCATGGCTCCATTAGACTATCTTCAACGCCCTTTTGCAGACAAAAATATGTATGCAAAGAGTGCTTGTTTCTTAGACATAGGAAGAAATATAGCCTTTGATAAAACAGTCTTATAAATTAAACCAACAACAAAAAAAACCAAATCTATTAGAAGTCTATATCCTGCAAATCCCCAGAAAACACATCTGCTTTGCTTTCCTCACTATATTCTATAGTATTGAAAAATTCCTTAACATTGAGTATTTTTATTTACTTGACTTGATTCACTTGATTATTAAAAAAACATTGGCCAGAATATGTGATTTGGATGGTAATAGAATCTTCATTTTCATGCAATTTTTTAGATTGCATAGCATGAAAATATCAGGGCCTGAAAATAGAAACTTAGAATATATTACATGATTCTTAGAATACTGTTAGAGAGCACATGAATATTTTTGGTGAAAGCTACTAGAATACTCTGATCAGGATAAAACCTGTACTATGACTAAAATGATGGATCCACCCTGTACATGGTAAATGGGAAATTATGTAGAACTGTGATATTATTTGATCTATTTAACAGCTTATGAAAAACTCGGGGTGAGCAAAAAAAAAAAAAAAAAGCAGAACATGATATAAGAACAGAGATAAAGCAATTCAGTGAAAACTGGCATGAAATTAGAAGAAAAATCAACCTTTGATAATGACAATCCTTTACCTAAATGTGAACTTCCAGCTGGCTAGGAAGGCCTGTTTATAAAAAAGTGAGCAATCCCAGAAGAAAAACAAATTTAATTACAGGAAGCCACTTCTTACCAGTTTGAACTAGTTCTGTATTTTCTGCTGAAGTGATCAATTTTCTTTTGCTCAAGTTATCAAATTATCTCCTCAGAGATTTTCAATTTCTTTGCAGCTGGTGGGTGCTTGGATAAAACAGAGGATAGAATTCAGCTCACATTTTTTGAAGGGCTTTGGTATCTTTCAGGATAAAGAATTCAATGTAAATGTAAGATTATTATGTAGAAGAAGTGCTGTGAACTCAGAAAGCAATTAAAAAAGACAATGTAGAAATTATTATCAGGTTCATGAACAGAATAATGAAGGCTAATGCATCTTTTACAGGAATTGCAAAATGCAAATGAGTAGCAATGCTTATTTATAAACTATTATCAGTGTTGGCTGTGATGTGTTTGGAGATATAGCATATTTTAAAATGAAAGACAAAATTGCTGTAGCATTTAAAAGAAAAATAATAAAACCTACTAAATCCTAAATTTCAAGGTTATCACTGGGAATCTGTATGGTTAATGACCATCAAGGAAATAAATAATATCTGTTTATGCAAAAGCTTTTGGTTGGCTGAAATATTAACATGATATATTTCTTATATGAGATTGCATAAATTTTAGGATAATAAAGTGGAAATAAAATCACCTGTATTATGTTCTCAGTGCTAATATTATTCTGAATAAGCCACCAGGAGAGATTTATCTGAGCTTAGCAATGTCATTGTACCTGATATGGCTACAAGAATATTAAATGAAAGCTACATCTGTACTTTGGCAAATCTGTGCACAGAAACTAATTTGTCTTTGAGTTTTGTAAAACCTGATTTTACTGAATTATATTAAAAATCAGAACATTTCTGCACTGTATCTTTCTCATCTTCCTGTCCAACACAGATGTGTGTGGAAGGTAGAAGAAGAATTCATTGAGGTGGTAGAGGTAGTTTTTATATGTTCTTTTCCTTGTGAATTTTAGTTTTCTAAAATAATTTACATTGATTCTGTGCTTAGACCCATGGCCCTATGCTAGGATATCCTTTTGGTATATGAGGTCAAGCTAATCTTCAAATGATCTCGCTCAAAGTGAGCAATTATATATAGAAAGTTATGCTGGTTTGGGCTAGGGTGGACTTGCATTTCCTCATATTAGCAGCTTTGGTGCTGTGTTTTGGATTTGTGGTGAAAAGAGTTTTGATAGTACAGGGGTGTTTTTTTATTTCTGCTCAGCAGTGCTTACACAGAATAGGTTGGAGGTTCACAAGCAGTTGGAACAGGAAAGTTGGCCCCAACTGACCAAAGGGATAATGCCATTTCATACTCATGGCATTATGCTCAGCATATGAACTGGTGGGGTGAAGGAAAAGAGGAATATTTGAAGTGATGGCTTTTGTCATCCAAAGTCACCATTACTCATGATAGAGCCCTGCTTTCCTGGTGACAGCTGGACACCTACCTGCCCATGGGAGGTGGTAAATAAATTAAATATTTTTATTTCCTTGCATGTGTGACTTTTGCTTTACCTATTAAAGTGTCCTTATCAAAATCCATGTGTTTACTCAAGTTTACTTTTCTGATTTTCTCCCCCATCCCACTGCAGGTGAGTGAATGAGCACCTGTGTGAGGGTTAGTTTCCATCTGGGCTTAAGCCATGAGAAAACCAAAACATCTTCCTGCGGAGAGAGCTAACTGAGGATACTGAAAGTTTGCTTTCAGTCATTACTGAAAGGTTGTGGAGATGAATGGGGAAAGGTAGTATCTTCCAGTACCTGAATGGAGCCTTCAAGAAACCTGGAGAGGAACTATCTACAAGGACAAGTTACAGGACACATGGGAATGTCTTTAAACTGAGAGAGTAGGTTTAGATTAGATACTAGAAACAAAAATCCTTTGAGGGTTTTAAGGCACTGGAACAGGCTGCCCAGAAAAAGTATGGGTGCCCCATGCCTGGAAGTTTTCAAGACTAAGTTTTGAGTAACCTGGTATAGGGGGTTGGAACTAGGTGATCTTTGAGGTTCCTTCCAACCCAGGTGATTCTATCATTCTGTGTTTCAAGGATTCAGTCTGGAACACTATGGCTTGGATGGCTGATCTGCTAAATGGGCAAGAAGATGGGGGTTTTGAGGACAGAGGGTTGTTTTTGTCATGCTCTATCTGGAGGNAATTTCTTTGCAGCTGGTGGGTGCTTGGATAAAACAGAGGATAGAATTCAGCTCACATTTTTTGAAGGGCTTTGGTATCTTTCAGGATAAAGAATTCAATGTAAATGTAAGATTATTATGTAGAAGAAGTGCTGTGAACTCAGAAAGCAATTAAAAAAGACAATGTAGAAATTATTATCAGGTTCATGAACAGAATAATGAAGGCTAATGCATCTTTTACAGGAATTGCAAAATGCAAATGAGTAGCAATGCTTATTTATAAACTATTATCAGTGTTGGCTGTGATGTGTTTGGAGATATAGCATATTTTAAAATGAAAGACAAAATTGCTGTAGCATTTAAAAGAAAAATAATAAAACCTACTAAATCCTAAATTTCAAGGTTATCACTGGGAATCTGTATGGTTAATGACCATCAAGGAAATAAATAATATCTGTTTATGCAAAAGCTTTTGGTTGGCTGAAATATTAACATGATATATTTCTTATATGAGATTGCATAAATTTTAGGATAATAAAGTGGAAATAAAATCACCTGTATTATGTTCTCAGTGCTAATATTATTCTGAATAAGCCACCAGGAGAGATTTATCTGAGCTTAGCAATGTCATTGTACCTGATATGGCTACAAGAATATTAAATGAAAGCTACATCTGTACTTTGGCAAATCTGTGCACAGAAACTAATTTGTCTTTGAGTTTTGTAAAACCTGATTTTACTGAATTATATTAAAAATCAGAACATTTCTGCACTGTATCTTTCTCATCTTCCTGTCCAACACAGATGTGTGTGGAAGGTAGAAGAAGAATTCATTGAGGTGGTAGAGGTAGTTTTTATATGTTCTTTTCCTTGTGAATTTTAGTTTTCTAAAATAATTTACATTGATTCTGTGCTTAGACCCATGGCCCTATGCTAGGATATCCTTTTGGTATATGAGGTCAAGCTAATCTTCAAATGATCTCGCTCAAAGTGAGCAATTATATATAGAAAGTTATGCTGGTTTGGGCTAGGGTGGACTTGCATTTCCTCATATTAGCAGCTTTGGTGCTGTGTTTTGGATTTGTGGTGAAAAGAGTTTTGATAGTACAGGGGTGTTTTTTTATTTCTGCTCAGCAGTGCTTACACAGAATAGGTTGGAGGTTCACAAGCAGTTGGAACAGGAAAGTTGGCCCCAACTGACCAAAGGGATAATGCCATTTCATACTCATGGCATTATGCTCAGCATATGAACTGGTGGGGTGAAGGAAAAGAGGAATATTTGAAGTGATGGCTTTTGTCATCCAAAGTCACCATTACTCATGATAGAGCCCTGCTTTCCTGGTGACAGCTGGACACCTACCTGCCCATGGGAGGTGGTAAATAAATTAAATATTTTTATTTCCTTGCATGTGTGACTTTTGCTTTACCTATTAAAGTGTCCTTATCAAAATCCATGTGTTTACTCAAGTTTACTTTTCTGATTTTCTCCCCCATCCCACTGCAGGTGAGTGAATGAGCACCTGTGTGAGGGTTAGTTTCCATCTGGGCTTAAGCCATGAGAAAACCAAAACATCTTCCTGCGGAGAGAGCTAACTGAGGATACTGAAAGTTTGCTTTCAGTCATTACTGAAAGGTTGTGGAGATGAATGGGGAAAGGTAGTATCTTCCAGTACCTGAATGGAGCCTTCAAGAAACCTGGAGAGGAACTATCTACAAGGACAAGTTACAGGACACATGGGAATGTCTTTAAACTGAGAGAGTAGGTTTAGATTAGATACTAGAAACAAAAATCCTTTGAGGGTTTTAAGGCACTGGAACAGGCTGCCCAGAAAAAGTATGGGTGCCCCATGCCTGGAAGTTTTCAAGACTAAGTTTTGAGTAACCTGGTATAGGGGGTTGGAACTAGGTGATCTTTGAGGTTCCTTCCAACCCAGGTGATTCTATCATTCTGTGTTTCAAGGATTCAGTCTGGAACACTATGGCTTGGATGGCTGATCTGCTAAATGGGCAAGAAGATGGGGGTTTTGAGGACAGAGGGTTGTTTTTGTCATGCTCTATCTGGAGGATAGTTATAAGGAATTTTTTGGGAATCTGTCTTGAACCTATCCTATTTAATATATTCTGTTCTTCTATGGTTGTGTCTTCACAAAATTTGGCTGAACCAAACAAGGATGTGGCTGATCACAGCTTTTTACAAGTCCACGTACACCTGGAAGGAATGGACCAAAAGGAATGCTATTAAATTAAACAAGGATAAATATAAATGTCTGTGTAGGTATGGAGTAACCCCTTTTAATGGTACAGAGACTAGCTCTTTGTATTGCCTAAGCAGTGACTGACTGATGAAAACTGTTGAAAAGGCCCAATGTTGAAGATACCAATGGTCAGAAACATAGGCAGTAAGTAGATTGAGGAGGTGCTCATTTTCCTTGATCATTTCCTTGACACATCAGATCACCTCTAGAGTACTATATCCAGTTTTACAACTGTCATTCCGATTTGTATCTTGGAAGAAGTTTAATTTATTTGAAGTAAATTTAAACAGATGACTATAAAATCTCAAAGAATAACACCTCTTTTAATTTAGTAGTTAGCAGCTTTTTAAATGTGATCCTACATTAATTTTTTAATTTAATCTGCCTTACACCAAGGCACCTGCAGTTTGTCCATGCCTTTTTGATTTATATCTGCTACTGTTAGTGGAAAATAATAGACACAAGGAACAGAAGAATGAAATCTCAAACTAAATACTAAATTAGAAAAGAAGAAAACCCCCAAGAAAGTATGCATAAATATCTTAATATAAGATTAACTTCATTTCAGTGAGATATTTAGGTCAGATTTTTATTGACCTTATTTTTCTAGTGATTTTGTGGTGCATAGTAGGGAATAAGAATTTATTAGGAACTCAGGTTTAGATTTGTACCACCAACCTCTTAACTATTGTAGAACTGCCAGAATATGTCAAGTGCTCAAGTACATAAAGCAGTTGCTGAGAGCAAATTTCAATCACACTGATATTCATTGCAGTAATAATTGATAAATTGTTTAAAAAGTTACACATTTTCAAAAGCTGCTAAGAATGGTTTTTGACTGTTTTACTATGAAACCAAGATCAAACAAAACATTCAAACTTGAGATAATATAAGCATGGTAGACTAAAATGCAAAGATGATGGAGTAAAAGCGTGATACATTATGTATGAAAGAGCATATTCATAAAGAACAACAGTGAATGAACTTAGCAAATCTTTAAAAAGCAGATAAAGCAAACAAAATATCCTTCTAAATCAGTCTTACCAGGAAATATCAATACTGAAAGTTTAGGTTCTTTTTAAATCTATCTTTCCTAAACAATAGAGAAGGTCTGTAGACTGTCTCTTTTATTAGATTACCTCTCCAAGGTGGGCTCCATGTCTAGCAGGAGCCAACATTTTGCTGTTGTGGCAAAGAAGATTAACGGTACCCTGACCTGCAATAGGAAAAAATGTTGACAGTGGCCAAGGAAGATGATCCTGCCCCTCTGCTCAGCTCTAAGATGGTAAAGGAACTAGACCATGTCACGTAAGCAAAGTTTGAGACAGCTGGGCTGTTCAGGCTGGAGGAGCGATGATTCAGGGGAAATATTGTCAATGTGTACAAATACCTGAAGAGGGACTGCAAAGAAGACAGCGGCAGGCTCTTTTCAGCAGTGCTTAGTGACAGGCCAGGAGGCAATGCCCGAAACACAGGAAGTTCCACCTGAATGTCAGAAAGCACTTTTTCACTGGAAGGGTAACTGAGCACCAGCGCAGGTTGCCCAAAGTGGTTGTTAAATCTCTTACCTGAGAAATACTCAAAAGGTATCTGGACATTGTCCTGAACAACATTTTCTAGGTGATCCTCCTTGTGCAGGGGTGGTTGGACAACACATTTTTCAGCAGCCCTTTCCAACTTCTTCCATCCTATGATTCTGTGATAAAAGCAGTGAATTAGTAATAAAAGCAAATTGCTTTTCTAAATAAATAAAAAGCTTTATAATTTTGGCAAAGTTATTTATAATTTTACTTGCAATTTTCCCGCAGATATTTAATATTTTTTGTTGTTTATTTATTTATTAGTTCCTTTTACAAGGCTACTAATTTACAGAAAGAACCTACAACAAGAAAATATTAAGAATTTTTTCAGTATTTGCATTCTTTTTTAGTTTAAAGATGGATATACCTTGGTGCAGAGACATACCATAATGACCTCTGAATATCTCAGTGGAATTGTGAGTGGCATCATTCATCTTAGTAATGATGTCTCATAAAGGAGGCATGTATAAATAGGTGTAAATATTTAGAAAAGTTTTGTGAAGAACAGAGTTATTCTTTGTATCTAAATTCAAGACCTTCATAGAAACTACAGTGTTGTGTTAAGCATAAAAAGGCTATTGCCATCTTTGATTAGAATGGACACATTTTCTCCTCACAGACCTATAATTAATTGAAAACATGATTTTTAAATTGCTTTGATTTTATGCAAGTAAGATTAGTTCAGTCTTTTCATCAATTGTTTAGTGTTTATAAATAGCAGGAAAATAAATTTTCTGTATTTGTAAGAAAATATTGTATTTGTACAGAAATATGCTGTTACAAATATAAAATTTTTTGGCTACTTGTCTCCACCAAAATCTGCTGTAAAGGTCTGTCCATAAAAATGCTTATCATTTCTTCAGGCTGAGGGCCTGATAGTTGTGTTCTTTTCATGGATGAAATATTTACTAATTAATTCCCTCCTGCAATTATAATTTAAACAGTGTAGTTCCTTATATTAAACAATACAGTGATTTAGTACAGCTGTACAAGAAGCAGTTCACAAGGAGTGATCCTTGTGCATAAAAATTACATCTTCAAATATGCCTATGTCTTGTATGTGAGTTTAGCATAACACCAACACAATTCAATTAAAAATCACAATGGCTTTATCATTGTGCTTAGATCAAATAGCTGTAGGGAATTCAATTAAAACTTACTGATGGAACATACTGGTAGTATCTGTTGTTTAATATAGAGTGTTTTATCTTAATTTATATTTTGGTCTATATTCCTCTATTTGTCTTCATAGTAGTGTTTCTGAGTGATTAATAACTACTGATAGTATTCAGGCTTGCCTAACAGTGTGAAATTCAGCTGCAGAAGCAAGTGTCTGTATTGTTGCTTCTCCCTTGGTCTAGCAGATACTGTGGCTGAAGGTGTTATTACACAGTTTCTAGGACTTAAAAAATGTTTCATGTATGATTCATTTCTGATTCCCTGTGAAATGACATGAAGTGTGTTGACATGGGCTAGCCAGTGCAAGATGCCTGTCTTAGAAGCACAGAGCAGTTCGGGTTGGGAGGGGTCTGTAACTACCTTGTCCAACTCCCCTGCCGTGGGCACTAGACCAGATTTCTCAAAGTCCAAGCCAGACAGAACTCAAACATTTCCAGTGATGGGGCATCCACAGCTTCTCTGAGTTGTCTGTTTCAGTGTCTCACTATCAGCATAGTAAAAAATGTCTTCCTTATGCTCAATTTAAAACTATACTTTTAATTTTAAAACTATTGCCCCTTTTCCTTACAGGCCTTTGTAGAAAGTCTCTCTCCATCTTTTTATTAAGACTCTTTAAGAGTTTAAATATTGCCATAAGGTCTTTCTCAAGCCTTCTCTTCTCCAGACTGAACAACCCCAATAATTCCATCACCTGAAGGGGGCCTACAAGAAAGTTGGTAAGGGCTTTTTTACAAGGGCCTGTAGTGAAGGGTCATGTCTTCAACCAAAAGAAGGTAGATTTAGGTCCACAAAAACTTATTTTCCAGTTGCATATTAGTGGATTTAGAAGATATCCTTGATATATCTCAAGAGTCTCCTGGATGGCTTATGTCTTGGTGCGTTGCTTTTTCAGCAGATGTTAGGATGACTGAAGTCCCCCAATGGCATCAGATCCAGTGAGTGTATTTCTTCCTGATGTAAGAATGCTACATTACCATACTCCCTTCTATCACACAGCCTCCAATAAATACCAACCACAAGATTTCCTTTGTCAGCTTGGCCTTCAGATTTTTACCCATAACTCTCAACCCATCCACAGCTGCCTTTCAAAGGCAGCTTTGTGCATTCAATCCCTTGTTTACAGATAGGACAGCCTCTCTGTCTCTCCTTCCTTGCTTGCTGCCTCTGAATGGTATACAGCAATTTTTGTTACCCATGTGTCTTGTTTTAAGCCCAGCACTACGCAACCACTCACTCACACTCTGATCCCAGTGGAGCACAGAAGAGAATCAGAAGTAGGACTTGTAGGATGAGATACAAACAGTTTAATAATTGGAAAAAAGTGAAAGAGAATAATAACAAGGATGATGATGATGATAATTAATTTCTAAAAAAAAAAAAAAAAAAAA
>VZRH01002322.1:144798-174199 GCA_013397555.1 Urocynchramus pylzowi | reverse complement strand
CCTCCCCACCCCCTCCCCACCCCCGCAGACGCAGCTGGGCAGGGGAGGAGATCCCTCTTTCCCAGCTGGACCCAACGAGGAAGTTCCCCTGGGAATGCTGCTGCTTTTAACCCCTGTGTGTTTTCAGAGGCGTATCCAGGTCCCCAGTGGTCACACCAGGTGCCAATATTCAAATCTGGCCACTGATTGGTTTGACCACTACTTTCCCAAAAACTTCCTTCCTTGTCAAACCACCACAAAGTGTTAGGCAGAGATGCTGAAGTACTGCAAGTACTATAGCCTTTCAGTTAAATTGCATAGTTGCTTACTTGAAACCAACAGCCACTTCTCCACTTGTTTTGAAGCTGTATGTTGGAAGACAGAGTGGTGGAACCCATCCAACACTGCTTGGGCAAAAACTTGGCATTGTCAACATATTTTTGTGTGTTTAATGCAGGAGTGTTGAGTAACCACAGCATGGAAACCATGTTACCTGGAACAGCACATTTAAAGGTAAAACTTAATAGAGGAATAGAATTATTCAGCCATTACTTCCAGACGTACTACAGAGTTTGCCTATGCTGCCTTAAGAGAAATGATTGAAAATACTCATGCTTTCTCACATCTATGTTCTACAAGAGTTAAAGGAGAAATAACACCAAGATTTAGTAATGCATATGTTAAGAGAATTTTGAAGTGCACCAAATTCTTAATTTATAATTCTTACTAACCATTTGTATTACTGCCAGAATACTCCATTATGCCAATTATATGAAAAGAAAATAATTATTTTCTTAAGAAATTTGTTTGGTTCTATCCCAAAGCCATTAGGACTGAAGCAATGTTAGTCTATCACAAAAAGAGTCTTCTCAATAAATGATCTGTGTAAAGAAAGAATCAATAGTATCACTAGGAAGGCATGATCTGCTCAGCCACCCTTTATGTCACACAGTTCAGCTGGCAGTGGCTTGGAATTTTCTGCTGCCATTGGGTTGGAGTCTGAGTACAGGGAGAGCTAAAGGATGGAAAACTAAATATTGCTTTCACTGTATTTAGCCTTTGAAATTTGTCACATCAGTATTATTTGAGCAGTCCTTGTGAATCCAGTCTCTTTGTGACATGTACATAGTTCAGCGAATTCAGAAATACTGACTCCTCATTTTTGTTCAAGAACTTAGATGTCTATGAAAACGAAAGTAAATACATACAATTTTGGTTCCCATGCAATCATGTTATCTTCAGTTACTACTACACAAGCATACATCCAAGAATTCTTCCAATAAAATATTTGTAATTTGTTTGTCTGGAAAGTAACACTGATCAGTTCCTTTTTTTTTTTTTTTTCTTTTTTACTGGGTGACAGCTTTGAATGATGTCTCTATGCCACATGAGATTAATTCTCTAGATAAAGAAATTGAAACACAGATAACAAAGTACCTAGTGCTTCTCATTCTAAATTATTTCTAGGTTAAGCCTCTTCTAAAGGAGGCAGTCTCTGGTATGTCTACATTATCAAGGAACACAATGCAAATTAGAGTAAACCTATAGAGCAAAGCAGACTAATGCTGAGAATTTGACACCTATAATGTGTCTTCATGAATTTACTTCTGACAGATTCTAGATTGCTTCCATGCTCTGAATTTTCATAAGCAGATGCAGCATATCTTCTATTTCCCTCAATACCAATTGAATCCAGTTTACCATCTACAATCTCCCATGTTGTATTCTGAAGAGAGGTAATGGAGATAATTCAGTTCAAAACCTGCTCATAAACAGAATAGTAATGCAGATGCTCTGTTTACATGTTAGATAATACAAAAAAAATCAAATAAACAAAACAGACAGATGCCTATTACAAAATTCAGATCTAACACTATAAATTATTTGCCAGACAAATAATACGTATATTTGTAAATATGTTAAGGTAGACAGTCTGATGCAATTTTATTTCTCTATCTTCTGGAAATCAGAATGTGAAAATCTGTCACCTGTGAGTATTTGCATATCAGATGTACTATCTACAGGTAGATTTAGACAACGTGCCTCAGTTCAGTGCAGAAGGTTTGCTTCAAAAATGTAGCTTCAGGGATTCTATATTTTCAAATAATTTTAGTGATATTTCATTCTACTGTGTAATAACATTTTCCAGAATATAACTTTGTTCTGAACTGTCTCCTTCAGAAATGAAATAACCTGTCATTTACTTTTCCATTGGGAAAATTTTAGAAAAATAGTCTCTTATTTATATCTGACTAGTAGCATTACACTCATTACCAAAACAACAATGCCCACCTGAGAAACTAGAGTTAAGCGAATAATTGACTTAACTCTCTCTTTCAGTGAACACCTAGCCCATGAGCAAATTTTAAGGAAAAAAAAAAATCTCTGTGAATAATTCTAGATTTGTAGACTGTGAGCAATTTATTGGACAACCATTTTTTATGTGTATAAGATTCATTCTTACTAAATTCTTCTGATATGCTACATGAATTACATGGAACTGTTTTCTTTCACAGATGTATATATAATTTTAAGATTAAATATTCTGGAGCAGTACTCACTTTTTCTAAATCAAAACCTTTTTGATTGAGAATTTGTAGAATTTATTTAAAACTCGTTGCACCTATGAACACTATTTTCAGTGGTTTTATTGTTATTACAGCACAAAGGGAAAATAATTATGAAAGACCTTTTTCTGGCTGAAAGTTATCAATGTTGTCCTCCCTATGTATTCTTTTTTGTAGTGTTGAGGTACTTTGCAATTGTTATTTAGTATCTTCTCAATTTTAATTTCAACTGTTCCTTGCAAAGAAAGATTGTTAATATTTTCCCTGCTTTTCAAATAGCAAATTTAATTATTGAAAGATTTGGCAATAGCCAGGATAAGCAGTGTTTCATCCAAATCCCTATGTTTGAAACACCCATCTGGGAACATCAAGTTTGGATTCTACTTTTTAAGTTTATGTTCAGTCATTCACTGAGCTTTACAGAGAGACAGACTAGATTGTATTTTATGCCAAAGAACCATCGAAGAGAAATCTAAGCAGCAGATGATATCACTGCCGCAATATGGAACTGTATCAAAATCTCCAAGTGACTCTGTCATCAGTTTATGTCAAGCCGTAGAATTAATTTTTTTCAATTTTTTTCTGGATGAGGACTAGTACAGTGTACTTGAAGGATTGGTAGACAAACTGATACAGTAAAGTCAATGAGTTTGTGAGTCCCTTCAAAATAGTGGTGCGGAACAGTAATGAGAGTGTTTGATACAGGTGATTAATACTTGGTTTACAGAAGGGAGAATTTAATGCTTCGGATTTCATAAGTGGAATGCTGGTGATTATACACTTTCTAGTTTAGACATCCTATGATATCTTTTTCGGCTTCAGAAGGCTCCTAACCTCAGACATCAAGGAGTCTTTGTTGGTAAATGAAATTTGACTCCTAATGAACGACAGTTTCCAAAAAGAATTGCTGTGCAGTCTCTTTCTTCGAGATACATTTTACTTAACAAAACACAAAATAGGCTGTGACCTTAAAATTCCCTTTCACTCATCCCATTTCCCTCCACTGAAAGTCTGAGAGGGAGGTTGAATGATTATCTCAGTCCACTCAAAATCTATGTGTTTAATGTCATTGTTTAGAAGGACTGCATATCTGTATGATTTTCCTTTTGGAGATTATGTAAAATTATGACATGTAGTGACACATATAATCTTTTGCCAAAATATAAATAGCAGACAGAGAAATAAATACCTAAAGGAAAAGGCCACATGTATATTTCTTTCCTTACTCCTATTTCCTGCAGCCTTAATAGAAGCTCATTAGTATTTTCTTGAAGAATCAGTTAGACCTGCTGACTCCATCAGTCTCTCTGTTACACGTCTCCATGGGGCTGAGCTCCCCATAGTTCAGTGCTTATGAATTTCAGGTTCTTTGTTCAGTGTTTATGTGAATGAGTCTCTGTGTCTTTTTTGAACAAGTTTAAATGTTATCATACCTGACAGGTTTCTTTAATAACATTTTTAATATTCATAGTAAAAATTACATTGCAAGCACATAAAAGGTTCTCCAACACCTGCAATATTCACCTTCTGTGGTAATTATGCACATTAAAATTATCTTTATAAATGACTCCCAAAATGGCAAAGCTAGAAGAATGTGAACAATTCCCAGAGGATGCTCATTCTGTCTTCTTCTTTTTCTTTTTTTTTTTTTTCTTACTGCCCATGACTCGTTTTCCCCTTGCCTACAGCTTCTAAGCAGAATCTTTTGAGAGTGAACTAAATTTTTCTGCAAAATAAGTAGGCAGATGCCGTGTTTCTGGTTTAATGTTTAGAATGGAAGCTCTTTAGTGATTCTTTTTGGAAATGCATGTGTAATGCTTAGTTTCATGAGGTACTTGTCTATGACTGGAAATTTTGGCTCTGCAATAATACAAATAGTGAATAATAATAAGATTTGGACAATAGACACTGAGGGAGATATTGTCAGCTAAGTGATTGGAACAAAGATGTTCCCAGGAGACAGTCAGGAACTTAATTTCTTAAAGAAAACATAATGTGGACTTATTATTTTTCTCTCTATTATAACACATCTTATTTTGGCAGAGTCTGTACTAACAAGTGGGATGTGATAGCACTCAGGAGAATAGTCATATTTATGTTGTTCACACCATTTCTGATTAAAATAGCTTCTCCCAGTCGTTTGTAAAATCAACCTGTTTCCTATGCAAAGTTGCATTTTATAAGTTTTGACCCTGAAGCTGTTTGCCCACAACTTTATCAACACTAGACAGACAAGATAACTTATAAAAGACTATGGCTTCTTAGTACATTTCTTTATTGGTCTTCTAAAACACCACCCAATCTCTTCACCTACATCTCTCTTTCCTTGCCCATTTTACAGTTTAAACTTGGACACCACTGCTGGAATATCCACAGACTCTTACAAAAGCAAACTTATAAGAGAGGGAAACCACTACTTCGTGTCATGTAGACTTAAAGCACAAAAAGCTGTGTGATTTGTTCTTAGATATGAAAAAGGTCTGTAGTGATGCAGAGATATGAAGATATCTCTCCTGTGCTTTAACCAGTTGGTAAGTTGTGTACTGTACAAGATTTATTTCTTTATAAATCTCTTGCAGATATATACTGTGATGAGACCCCTGTGATCCTAAAGTTGGAGCTGACCTTCCTTTTAATTTTTTTCCTTTTTGAAGCAAAACATCAGAGAAAAAGCTGCTGTTGCTAAATCTCTGCTTTATTTGAACAATTTCATACTAAATAAAAATAGAATGACTTGGAAATATAGCGAATATTTATGTGCTGCCTTGAAACAATCTGGACAGGGGGCTTAAAAAGAAGTCCCATATTAGCTGTCTGCTCTGCCCTTGCCAGGTTTGTCCCCTCTCTGCTTGTGCAATGCAGTTTGGCATCTTTGGGTGGTTTCCCCATCTACTCTGTGTTCCTAGGGAACATTTTTTTAATCTCATACCGCATGCTGGCTTCAGAAATGCCCTGCACTCCTATGAGCCATCTGAGTGCTGTCTTTTCTAGAGCTGTTGTTTCTGTTCATGATCAGTTAGTTAGAGCAAAGGGATTTCTCTCCATCCCAAAATGCCAGATAGTTCTTTGTGTTCATCCAGAGAAATTCAAACTTGTGCTTCCTGGCCACCTTCCTTTTAATAGAATAAATGTATCATAGCAACCACATGGTAAACCTTGAGCAATCAAGCATGTCCATAACTTTGTCGTACATACTAAGATATACCTACTCCTGAGTATCAATTAATTGCCACCAAATCGAGATCAAGCATAAAAATTGAATTGATCTCTTTTTCCCTAATGGCACTAGGTCTGGCATATGTCCATAGATGCACAAAATCTTTTATATGCCACTCTTGTTTAGATTACTGGGATCCTCTAGGCATTTATTTTCATTGTTAATGCTGAGAAAATTAATTTAGTCCAATTGCTTCAATGCAAGACAGTGTAATGTAATGCTTTCTAAACTCTTTTCTTCCCTAATCAACCTTTAAAATAACATTGGCATAAATAGTTTCTTAGTTAAAAGATGAAACAGTTCCAATTGCTTAATATCCCCTAAAGGAACTATGAAAACACATATAAAAATAGCTGCAGTTATTTTTGTTCTCTGAAATTAGGTCCACAAAAATAACGGTTTAATTTTTTGCAAAGTTTCTGAACAGCAAAAAAACATTTTCAGATACAGGATGTTTTGAGACTTCTGTAATGGCAAAGTTCTCCTGAAAGGTTGTACAGTATTTTTTTCTTCTATTCTGGGTAGATTACACTGAGGCTATTGTTGGCAAGCCTATTAATTACCATTGAAAGTTTCGGCTGAGAACACAATTCTGTCATACCATGCTCTGTGCAGACGTATAATGACTAAGGGATAGATTTTGTCTTGAGCAGATATGTTTAAGACATTCCTTTGAAGAGAAAAATCTGAAACCATGGAAGAGCTCTACTTCCAAGACATAATTCTGTGTGTAAGAATTACTTTGATAATACTAGAATAATGTCAGACTAATTCTCCTATAGGTTACTTGTTTTTACAAAAATGTAATTTCACTGATTTCAACATACACATACCTAATTTGCATGGTGGTAAGCAAGAAGAGACTCTGACTCATGGTTAATTTTACCTACTTGCCAGTTGAGCACAGAGTGTTCATGTTGACAGGCACCTAAATAGTTACGAAGGGAGCACAGGGTGAATTATATAATAGTTTTTCTTAATGTAAGCCAAATATCTCTGGATAGAAAAAGCACCATTAAGCAAACATAAAGACAATTCTGGATTCAAGGCAAAGAATTTAATTTGATGTAGCAAATTAAAGTTTAACAGTGAATATTGTCTGTGTCAAGAGGCAAGAAAGAATTGCAATTAAGAATTCACCCCATTATTAACCTCTAGCAATTTTTTCCATAATTTAAACAAATTATTAGGATTCTTAATTGGGAAGATGAGAACTTGCACTAATTTCATTCTTTTCTTGTTACTTTGTGCATCAGAAGAGAAATCAACTATCATATTAGCCAATAAAACAACATTGTTACTGAGAGGATGTAAAAATTTAGTAAAAATTTAGAATAAATTGCCTGTATTGATTAATTCCTTTTCACTTAAATTATAAATACTTTGCATATGAGGAACTAAGACAGAAGATTTGATAAATTTTTCTTTAAAGAAAAAGTAAGTGAAACAAATTGCAGCTGTAAGCTATGACTGTAAAATAGATTTAAAATCAGTGTTCAGCTGGCTGCTTTTCAGACAAACTTTGAACAAAATTCAAAAGATGACCATTTTTGAGAGTATGTTGATTTTGAAAAAAAAAATCCCACAAAGACCAAGAGTGTTTTAATTAAAAAAAAATTGTGGAAAATAAAGAAGAAATAATCTGGTTTTGCAGTACATGAAGATGATGTAAAGAGACTGGAATCTCACTGCAACTACCATTTCTATGGCAAAATCACGTGTCATGTTACCATTTCTATGGCAAAATCACGTGTTATGTTACCATTTCTATGGCAAAATCATGTGTCATGTTACCATTTCTAAGGCAATATCTTGCCTTCTGATACCAATACTTATGACTATTTGATATAATGTTACATACATTTTATGAGCTTAAAATACAAGTTACTTAGTTCACAAAGTCCAGGTTTTGTCTTTTGTACAGACTTTTTCTAGTTTACCCTGCAATGTTGATTTCTAAAATTCAATTTCTCTTCTAGATGTGAATAAAGCTGAGTAGATAGATATGCATGATGACAAAATCTTCAAGTTGCCATAATATCTGTCCATAAAATTTGAAGGTATGATTGCTTTTGTGTCTCGTCTGTGCAGCTATTCAAGCAACTATATTTTCTGGGGAAACCTTCCCAAGTTTAGTGTAGAAAGCCCCCTCATCTCTTCCTTATTCCATCCTTATGTTTAATGAATAACAGAGCATCTTGCAAAGCAGAAGTCTGACAGCTGTGAAGCACTGACATATTTTTAGGTGTGTGCTTGAAATCAACTTTTTGATGCCTCATTTATGGTAGGCCTTTTTTATTGTTTTTTTTCATACTTGCTGTGCAGTTTCTATATTTTCTACCTTGTTATACTTTCTTTCTGTCTCATATTGTCAGCTCCTTTTTTTGATACTTTCAGTAGAAAGGCAAGCATGAAAATCAGTATCTCCCTCAAGGCCATTAAAGCCAATCATTAGTAGGGTAACAGTAAGTTGCCATAGCATCTTTAAATTTGAATCATTAGAGTCCAGTGCTTGCTGTGTCCTCTCTTCTTTACCAGCTACACACTCTCCATGCCAGGCTTTATGTTTGAGAGCACACTGCTTATTCTGTGGAACAATACTTGCCCTGTAGCAGGACTTTGGCTGGAGTTGGGGTGAACCAACTTGAGCCTCATCCTATTCACAAAAGTTACCAATGATGAATGGAGAAAGGGTCACACTACTTTTGGTCTTGAGGAATACTGAAACGAGACTGACTCGTTGTACTAGGTGCAAAACAAACCAGTTGGAGATTTCAAGTCAGAACTACAATTTAATAGGAAAAATTAAAACAAAGGCAGAAAACACTGGCTTAAACTGACCAGTGTCAGGATACAGCCAGACACCCTGTTGGTCAGGGTGGTGATAGCAGACCGATTAAATGGTGGGCGTGGTTCTGTTGAAGCGGTGATCCTGTAGAAGGGTCTGGTCTTTCTCTGAAGGTCCAGTGATGATTATGTAGTTCTTGTCCTCTGGGAATACAGTAGTTAGCACTGCCCCTGGTGTTCCACACCACAGACTATATCCAGGTAGGAATGCTCGGTTCATTTTCCCTGGGCAGAACATCTCACAATGGGATGATGTA
This sequence comes from Urocynchramus pylzowi, assembly GCA_013397555.1. Lineage (NCBI taxonomy): Eukaryota > Metazoa > Chordata > Aves > Passeriformes > Fringillidae > Urocynchramus > Urocynchramus pylzowi. The sequence continues at coordinate 165,332 of VZRH01002322.1, read as the reverse complement.
ATTTTTAAGTCATGCAGTGAGGCTTGATGGCCCATTAGCAGAGACAGCCCTGGAGGGAGTTATCAGGGATGAGTCATGGAGGAGATAAAGCACACTGCCCTACCTGGCCTTAAGAAGCTTATGAAGATGGTACTAAAATACATACTTTTGGTTACATCTTACATTTTAACTTAAGATACTCATCAATCCCAAAGTTAAACATTTTTAGGAAGAACAATATTTCAGAAACAAACAACCTGGAGGTGTGGCAGATCTGATAAGGGAACCAACAGATGATGATACTGATCTCTTATCCAAAGCTACTGAGCTGATACGGCAGCCTCGAAACATATGATTGACAGACAATCACTTTATTCCAGAAAAGCCCAGCCCCACTTTTCAATGGCAAGGACTACTAACACACCCCTTCTCAGAGTGTGTGTGAGGCTTCCTGCATAGAGTGGTAATGACTCTAAGCATTGCTTCTCGAGGATGAGCAAAAGAGATGTGCCAATGGTAATTGGTATGGGTGAGTAGCATCGATTTCTACATAATCATTATTTTGCAAGCTTTAATATAATTGCTTCAATATTTTTCAACAAATAGTACACTATACTAGTACTTCTAGCTACATTTACTATGCAGTAAATACCACTGATTAAAGTATTTCAGTCTAATTGTTATCATTATAATAAATTTTAATAATTAATTAATTTAATTTTAATTATTAATGTAAATATATTTGAGTACAATCTTTGATCCTGGACAAAGTTGTATAAAGTCTCCATTACAGCTGTATAAGCCTTTAGACATAAACTGTTGGCCATATCTGGGATTAGGATTGGATCCAGCCACCCTGGGATCCTCATTGAGAGGGAGTTTTGAAGTCATGTGGCCTTTTCTGAAAGCCTTGACTCAACAAGAGAGTCTGCCCAATAAAGCTTGTCCAAAGCTTCTGCTTCATTTGCAACAGCTCCCCCAACACTGCCCCCAAAACAGTGTTTTAAAGCTGAAGCCACAGAAGTTACTGTCTGTAGTAAAAACCAAACCAGAAGACAAATTCTTCTGCAAGAATATGATCATTTTCATCAGCATTGTAATGAACAATCTCAGAAAAAAGCAAACACAGAATTATAAAGTTTAGGTGTTGAAATGAATTCTAGTTACCAAAGTCCTACATCTAAGAGATCTAAGGGACTTGGAGGAGAAGAGGAATTTTTAAAAGCACTTTCTTAAATTAAAAGACTTTCAATAACACATGCTGTTATATTCCAACATCATCTCTTCTTTGTGAGACAGAAAATACCATATGTCCCATCTCCTTGCATTAGGTATAGCATTTAAAATGCAGTAAAAGTTGTTCTTTCACTCCTGTGTGCAGAAGACATTGAAAAAAAATGTGACACAGCTTAAAATATTATTTTTGAATCCTAAATTATGTACACAAAGCATAACCAAATACTTTGGTTATGCTTTGTGTACATAATTTAGGATACAGTAATAACTAAGGATGTTTTAAGCAAGATTTTTACAACCTGATATCCAGTTATACTCTTATGTATTCTTAAAAGAAAAATACTCAGAATTCTGAGTCAGGGACTTATAACTAAAATTAACGTATTCTAGTGCTGGTAAACTGCCAAAAGAACCCTAGCTTAGGACTCTCATGTCTAAATGTTGAGTGGCCAAAGATCTGGGACATGGGGAAAAAAAAAGGTGAATTCTGTTTTGTCCTTTCATTTTCTAATCAGAATCCCACAGATGAATCTTCTGTTTAATGAGCAATAGCTGTTAGAAGGTGCTCAGATACTGTGGTGTGAAAAGTGCTACAGCTGTGTAAGCAAAGTGCATATTCAGGTTGATTTTCTTTAGGCACTTTGTCAAAAGAGATAAAAGAAACAGAATGGAAGATTATTTTAAGGAAAGTAATTAGAATGAGCAAGTGAAGTGCCCTACAGTACTGTGAGGAAGTCATTTGAAGATAGGTGTTGAGATATGAACAGGTGAAATATTTGAAGGGTCTTAAAAAGTAACATCAAGTTAGGTCAAATGTAAATGAAAAATGCAGTATAAAGGATAGCCTTTTGGTCTCAAGATTAAAAGTTTGGTTTGATGTTCTTAATAAGAAGTAACAGAGGAATGAAGCAAAATAAGGAGGGTGAAGAAATCATTATTCAGAGCACTCGGTAAAAGAGTTTTAGGAGAACTTCTGAGGCAGAGAAGAAGAACTAAATATTCCAATTGAAGTGATGCAATTTATATAAGATACCAAAAACCCAAATATACTTTAAAATATGCAATGTAAAGAAAAGAGATCTATTAGCATCCTTGGAAGAGTGTCAGAAAGAAAGACCAGATAATGATGTGCACAGATTATCTACCAATAACTTGAAGTTACAACATTTAACAGCAGTAACAGCATTTTATGCTATTAAGCAAAAGTATATAGAATGAAGAATAGTTTGAGAAAACAAGATCAGGCCTAATACAACTCTCCATCCACTTACAGCTGCATGTCAGAAAATCAAAAGAGAATTTAAAGAATGGTGAAACTTAAATCACACATAGTGTGAGAGATTTGAAAGCTTTCAATGTAACAATGGCTCTTTTTTGTTTCCAAAAGTAGTCATCCTCCAGAAAAACAAAATTCATATGTAATAGTGATTTTTTTTTTCTCTGATTCAGTAATATTTTTCTCTTTCTGTATTGGTGCAATTCTTTCAGGCCTACACCATTATGCAATAGGTAGTCATGAGGTTCAGGATTCAGCCCCTATATTACTCTTCTAACATTTTTTAATATTTTTTCTCTTAGTCTGTGTTACTTGGTCATGGGTATAAAGTCTGTCTTTGTAGACAGACTTTTAAAATCTCTGGCTTCCCTTTTCAGTTAATTCTATTGGATTTAAATAGTTTGTTTTCATTTTACAGGTTCAGGTCTGTAATTTAGCGTACCTTGCTTTAAATGATACTAATCAATAAAAAAAGGATTTTCAACAGTTTGTAATAAACAGATTTGTCATTTCATGCTGCAAGAGAAGACAAAAGAACTGCCCCATTAATATGTTTTTCATACTGTTGTGTCTGTTCTTGTTATAGTCACAAAAAGAAAAATTGACCTTGTACTGGGCATTGCTGCAACAGTACCACCTAGATACATCACAGCTTTGCAGTCATATACTCCTTTAACAGGCCAATAAATAATTTATTGTCTATTTACATCAGTAAGTTGTTAAATTATTACTGAAAATAAAGTGTGAAGTCATGGCACATCTGAAGTCCTTCAGGTGCTTTGCAGACCAAGACTGAGGCTCAGACTTTGTTTAGCTTCAGTTTGTGTATGGACAAAGAGGCAGGTAAAACTTTTTGAAAACAAATACAGAGACAGGAATGATATTTTCATTTTGAATCAGGCGGTCTGGGGCTTAAAATATTTAGACCAGAAATTGAAGCTTATCCGCTAAAGGTGTGTTATTATGTCCATTAAGATCCTGAAAGAAAAATCCTGTGGAATGGAAATTTTAATGAGAAAGTAATACAAAAGATAATAATGGAGTACTTGTATGTCTCTCACATACTTTAAACAAGTGCAATAAGCAAAAGAGGAATATCCTTGCTCTGAAATTTGGTCTCTGCTTCTATTATGCTATAGCGATCCCTTGTCTGATGTTCCCAAGAGGAGATGTGAAATATATTACATGTTTTATTTCTTCAGGTTTCTGACTGGCTGAAGGGAAAGTTGCAGAATACTATATGAACTGTAGCCTGACCTAGGTAGTTTTAGCATTTATTAACTCTTCTGCATAAACTTATTCATCCACATTGCATTCTCAGTAAGTGATGATCTCTTAAAAGGCAGATGTCTGGCCAAAAGCAGCAATCCCTTCAGATTCTGTAGCCTTCTAAACCTACTCATGTTCCTTGACAGGTGTCTCCTTTTTCCCTGAAGCAACAGAAAGAAAATCACTTTTGCTCCTCTTGGCTTTCCTGAGAAAGAGCAGCATCTTGGCTGTGTTCAGGTTGTCACACAGTATAATCTTTGTTTAAAGCAGAGCAGCTACTGAACATCGTGGTGTAAATGGCATAAGACTCATACTCCAGACACATCTGTGTCAGTGTACATCAAGTCACAAAGAGAGAAGGACTGTTAAATTTCTTCTGGCAGGTTAGAAATGGTTTGACCTCTGTGAAGTTAAAATCACTCATTCACAAATAAAGTTATTTTTCTGACACTGTTTGTTTTTTTTTTTTTCCCTTTATTTTTCTTGCCATAAAATAATTTGTGCTCCCTATGGGTGGTAATGATGAGTGAGTGGCTTCCTGTCCTGTTGTGCAAGGGAAAGAGACTACACATCTTGGATTTAGCCATGTTCAACTATAGAAGTTTTATCTTCAATACTCAATCTACCTGCTGTAAAAATACTATTATTATAAGGGTCTGGTTTTGGCTTTCTAAGCTGAGACAGCTTGCTGACAGATATTTGTGGGTACCTGGTAAACACAGCTTAAATATAAATCTAGTAAAGGAGAAAAAAGGACACAAAATATGGAGCATGGGAAGCTTTATCTAAGACAACATGAATATATTGTTCAATTTCCGGTTTATTTAGTGAATCTCTGAGCATAATTTTTGTATCATGAAAGTGACCAAATTCTATTGCTTTTCACTCTACACAGGGTTGTGAAACTATTGTGGTCTTCTTTTTTCCTGCAGAAAAGGGACATCATGCAGGAAAGGACCTGAGGTCCTGGTCAATAGCAAGCTGACCATAGATTAGCAATGCACTATATGGCAGTGAAGACAAATAGCATCCTGAGTTCCATTTGGAAAAGTATTGACAGCAGGTTAAGGCAGGTGATCCTGTCCTTTCCATTCAGCCCTGATGAGACACATCTATGTGGCTTTTAAGGGCTTGAAGCATGATACAAGGGTGAGAGAGCTGAAAGTGCTCAGGTTAGAGAAGACTCAGGCACTTATCTATGTGTGTAAATATTTGATAGGAGGGAATGAAGAAGGACCTGCTTCTCACAGATAATGGACACAAACTGAAATACAGGATACTGTGGCTAAACAGAAGAAAACACTTTTTTCTTTTTCTGTCTTTTCTTTCCCTGATGGGCAACTACTGGAACAGATGGTCCAGAGGGGATGAGGAGTCTTTATTCTAGTATACACAGGATCTGACACATCCAGAGAGTAATACATTCTTAATGGCCAGAGTGTTGGACTGATGATTTCCAGAGATCCTTTCCAGCCTCAGCAACAGCAGCTGGGTAGGTTGATCCTGGCTATTTGCTGGGTGCCCACAAATTCTATCATTCCACCTCTTCAACAGGACAGAAGAAGAAAATACAATGAAAAATTTGTGGGTCAAGATAAGACAGAGAGGAAATTCAGGAATAATGCCCTTAATAAAACACTTGACTTGGGGTAATTAATTTTCTTCAAAAGAAACAGGGCAGAATACTGAGAAGGAGGAGCAATCTAAGAATGTCTTTGTTCCACCTATTCTTTCTAACTTCTCCACCCCAAGTGGTGCAGGAAGAATGTGGTTTATAGTCAGCTTATAGCACTTCATCTCTAATTATCTTCCTCTGCTCCATTGTGGGGTTCCACCTATGTGAAACAGGTATTCATGAACTTCTCCAATATGTCTTTCTCACAGTCTTCAGTTCCTCAAGAACGTAGGTCATTGGACTGCTCTAATGTGAGTCCCTTAGGGGACCACAGATCCTGCCAGAAAACCTATTCCTACATGGCCTCCTCTCCACGGGATGCACATCCTGCCAAGATCATGCTCCAGCTTGAGTTCTCCTCGAACTGCAGCTTCCTTCGAGTCATTCATACCTGCTCTGCCATAGAATCCTCCATGGACTGCAGGTGGATTTCTGCTCTACCATTGATCTCCGTGGGCTGCAGAGGCACAGCCGCCTCAACAAAGTCTTCCCCAGGTTCTACATCACATGCCCCTCCTTCTGCACTGACCTTGGTGTCTGCAGTGCTGTCTCTCTCACATATGTCCACTGCTCTCTCTCACAGCTGCTGCTGCCGTGGTTTTCACCATGTTAAGTATGCTATCACCAACACTACAGACCAGCACACCTTTGGCCAGCCACAGGCTGGTCCTGGAGTCAGTCAGCTCTGACATGGGGGCAGCTTCTGCTGTCTTCTCACAAAGTCATCCTTGCACATCCCTGCTACCATACCCCTGCCACATACACAAAGTACAATCTAATTCTAAGATTCTCTAAGTACTTGAAAAATATAAAGGCTCAGCATATGTGCGTGTCCTTATCTATTTTAAAAGCAAAAGCAACCCCCCGCAAAAGATGCACATATTGTACATTTTTTGAAAGGTAAAACAATCATTTGTGGAGTTCTTTAATTTAAAAGTCATTATTGTGTGTTTTAAAATGATTTAATAAATATCCTTATTAACAGAGAACAGGATGCTCTTAAATTAACCACTTAACAGTGAGCTTAATTCAAAAGTTAGTTTCAGACTTTAACCTATGTGGGCATTGACCTCTGTAATAACCTTTTCAGAGAAGGTAGTTTTGAGTTCCAAGGTTTGTTTCTTAGAGCTCAACCAGCCTGATACCCTGATCCAAACACATGTTTGGCTTCCCAGACTGCTGGCTATTTGACTTGAAGTTTGCTGGTGAATGGACATGTACATGTTTGGGGTAGACACAATGTGCCAATGCCAGCCACACTTGCCTTCAGTGCCGCAGCAGCTGCTGGCACTGAACCCCTCACTCACCTCAAAGAATCAAAATCACAGAGTAGTTAGGGTTGTGAAGGACCTCTGGAGCTCACCTACTCCAACCTGCCTGCCTACTCATGCCAGTCCTTTCATAGCTGACATTCAGGCAACATATAGCATTCTCACCCAAGTGGCTAGAGATGACAAGTTTCCAACATGCTCCACTAGCAGACACCAGGCCAGGTGTGCCTGCAACCCCTGGGTGCCTCTGACTCTAGTCTGCCTCTAGTAGTTGGCACCAAATTTCACTCACACACACGAGTCTTGTGGTCACTTACTCCACACATTGCTATAGAATAAAGAGTAAGGGTACACTGAGTAATAGTTAAGAAAATATTCAGTGAGAAGAAAAAAAAAATGCATGTGAAGATATAAAAAGAAAGGACAGACTGTGCTGATCAGTCACAGGGTTCAGCCTGACAAGTATATGAATGAAGCCTATATTACAGTTGACCCACTTGGACACATTTCCTTCTGCCCTCTGATTTGTTCCTACCTGCTTCTCCTACCCCTCATCCATTTGCTTGGGTTGTCCCTCAGATCATTCTACAACATCCTAGTCCTAAGGTTTAGTCTTCATCAGTAGCAAAGTGACAGTTTGCCTGCACTTTCTTGGTAGCCCATCAGTAAATGGAACTGACAAGGCTTATTTCTCATTATTGTCTTTGCTAATGCTAATTGGTCAGGTTTTATGTCTCAGGATGCTGTATCTCTCTGTGTTCTTATGATGCAGATTTAAATAGGTGTTAAGTCATATGGTCAGATTGAAAAATGAAAATTGTCACACTTCACATATCCATACCAAGTAGTGTGGCTACCCAGGTTTGTTCTCATCACTACCTCCCTTATGATTTTTTGGTCAGGTTTCTGTCTGTATGTTCTTGCTCATGACCTCCTTTTCACATTACTTCTCTTTGCACTGAGAATGGTCCTGACCAGATATGTCAAGGAGCAGACACATTCTTTCCACATATATTATCCATTTTCTGCTTTTAAGAAACTGACTTTTAAGAAGCTTTAAGAAAACAGAACAGCTTAGAAATTTGGTCCCTGGTAAGGTTTCACCAGGTACCCATTCCTGACTCATCATGCAATGTGGTTTAGGAATAGCAGTTCCAAAGATCAAAAAAAGTGGTCACTTTGACACACTCTTGGAGTCTGATGAAAATATGGCTACCAGACAACATAGCAAATATAATGTGTTCATGTCGATATTACAGGCCTTGAAGAGATTAAACATGTGTGATCATAAGTTTTAGCAAGATGTAGATCTGGATCAGCATTCTAGTGCCTTTGTTTTCTTATATACACCTGCAGTTAGTTAATCCTGAAAGGTGGTCTCGTCTGTCAGAACAAGGCAAGCTGTAGATGTGTTTAGGATATTCATGGAGGTCAAGAAATACAAACTGAATTTTTACCCATTGCAGTTACTGAAATAGTGATCCGTTTTGTACACAGAGCCATTTTCTTAGCTCTTGGTCATCTCTCCTGAGCAGCAGGTGTCTTGGTGGAACATATTAGCATGAAGAATGTTAAGAGCATCCTGTCATAGAAATCTTTTGATTTTTTACTTGTACAGTAGAGGACTTCGACAAGAAAATCTGTCAACCAGTCTCTTTTGCTAATGGAGTCTTGAAACTGTTGACATACACAAGTGGTCTCTTATAACAGTTTTCTACACAAGTAGATTTAACTTTAGTACTCTCTTATTTAATCAGGGCAGTTCTCAGACTGTATAATGACATAATGTCCAAGACAATTGGTTTCACTAAAAGGGAAGTACCTGAACTGAAAGTGAAGGTAAAAATACCCTTAAGTCTTTAATTTTTTCTTACACACTGGTTTCCACGACAGTGTTCTCTTGTGTAAGCACAAGTAAAAGTACTGATTTATTAGCCATGTGAGGTACAAACAGGTCTATAACAGTTATCACACTTTGATGGCAGTTAAGCACTTGGATGTTGTCAGAGCTGGCAGTTCTCCAGATGTCCCCATCTGTAATTTGTCCAGGACAAATACCAGTATCAGTGGTATAGTGCTGAAGTTGATAGCTGTCTTCACAGCTCACATTTTCCTATGTCCTAGGTAAATTAGTCTTCATAGGTCTTTCTCCTTTTCTTATCTGTAGGCTTAGCTTGGGCTATTTGCAATTTGACCCACACTGACTTTACAGTACTTTCACTTTTTTGTGTTGTGTTTTTGTTGTTGTTCATTTGTTTAGGGTTTATTTGGTTTTTTTTTTTCAGAACTGAAGACTGATATTATAAAATCTTCTGTACAGACATCTTCCTGCACTGCAGCTGTTCATGCATGATCCCAGTAGTGTTCATAGAAGTCTCCTGTGGTCTCAGTGGAATGTTATCAGTTATTGACATTCAAGACAAACTAGTCATGCCTGGAAACTGCTGTGGGCTGTCTGTGACATCTCTTTCAGTGACATACTTGAAATGGATTGAATTTAACGAGTAGAGTGTTGCAATGGAGAGATAGAGACCCTTAACGAAGGCAAAAATGTGAATAAAGGGAAGGGAAGATGCATTTTATATAAGATCAGCTGAAAGGAACAGAGATCTGCCTGGGAATGGGTGAGGAGACAAATCAGAATTTACAGTTTAGGATTCATGAGGAGAAGACAGGTAAAGGTGCCATTATAGTGTGTATCTGCTGTAGGATACATGACCTAGAACAGACAGATGAGACTCTCTATAGACATATAGGAACAGCTTCATGTCTGCAATCCCTGGTACTCATGGGCGACTTCGAACATCCCAGTATCTAGTGGAGGGACAATACAGTAAGACACAGGTAACCCAGGAGTACATTCAGGATAATCTTTTTTGAGTGATACAAGGAGAGATGGTCTGTTGCTCCTCATAATCACTAAAGAGAATGTATTCATCTGGGATGTGAAGATCAAAGACAGCCTTTGCTGCCATGCCCAAATGGCATAGTGGAATTCAGGATTCTTGGTGGAATTCAGGATTCTTGGGGCAGTGTGGAAGGTGAAAAGCATGCTCATGCCCCAGAAGCTTCAGAAAAGTCTTATGAGATAAGGCCCTGGAGGGAAGAGTGGCCTCAGAGTGCTGGTTGATATTCAAGGCTCAGCTTCTTCAAGCTCAAGAGACTCCCATCCCAATGAACATAAAGTTAGGCAAAAGTACTGGGAGGATAGTATGGAGAACAAAGAGCTCCTAAACAAACTCAAATGAAAAAGGAAAAATATAAGGGATAAAACCAAGGTTGGGTGACCTAGGAGGAATGCAGGAACATTTTTCAAGCAACCAGGGATAAAGTTAGGAAAACTAATGCCTAAATGAAATTGTATCTGTATGTCAAAGACGGCAAGAACTGCTTCTACAAGTACACAGGCAATAAAAGAAACATGGGAAAATGTGGACCAGTGAAAAAGGGGACCTGGATCGTGGGAAGATGTGGGAAAGGCTGAGGTACTGAACATCTTGTTTGTGTCAATATTTACGAGAAAGACTCAGTAACTGGAGGAAAGCCTGGAGCAAAGATGCACCCTTGGTGGATCAGGTCCAGGTCAGGAAACACTTAAGAAAAATGGACTTGCATAAATACATGGGCCACAATGGGATGCATCAGCCTGTGAGTGCTGAGGGAGTTGCTTGGAATTGAGAGGCCACACTTGATAGTCTTTAACCAGTCATGGCAATCATGGCATTGAGATAATTGCCTGAAGACTGAAAGAAAGCAAACGTCTCTGCTATCTTGAAGAAGAGCAAGAAGGAGGACCTAGGGAGTAACATACCAATCAGCATTAGCTCACTTTCTGAGAAGGGGATGGAACAACTAGACATGAGAAAAATTTCTAGGCAGGTGAATAACAAGAAGATGATCAAGAATACTCAGCATGGTTTGGAGTGGAAGTCACACTGGACCAGCCTGATAAACAGCTATGATGAAATGCTTGGCCTGGTAGACAAGGTGAAAGAGCAGGGGATATTGTACACCTGGGCTTCAGTAAGGCCTTTGACACTGTCTCCTGTAAGATTCTTACAGACAAATTGTTTATGTGTGGGCTGGATAACCAGAAAGTGAAGTGAGATGAAAACTTGCTAATGGCTGAGCCTGGGGGGTTCTGATCAGTATGAGAAAGTCTAGTTGGAGGCCAGTAATTAGTTATGTGTATCAGATGTCAATACTAGGTCTAATGTTCTAATGTTATTTCACAACCTCACTAATGATCTACATGATGGGGCAGACTGTACCCTCAGTAAGTTTGCTGATCATACAAAACTGGAAGGAGTGGCTGATAGGGTCATGCTGATATCCAGAAGGACTCCAACAAGCTGAAGGTATGTGCTTTCTGGAACCTCACGATGATTTACAAGGGGAGGTGCAAAGTCCTGAACCTGAGGATGAAGTCTTGCACATCAGAGGACTTTGTTTGGCCCACTGATCTGGAAAGAAGCTTGGCAGAAAGGGCCGTCAGGGACCTGGTGGACATGAATCACTAATGTGGCTTTTTCAAAAAGAAGATTAATGGTGTCTTGAGAAACATCATTTTACCTTTTCCAGGGACAGTATTGACAAAAGGTTAAGGGAGGGAATCCCCTTTATTCAGCACTGTTTAGGCTATAACTGGAGTTATATGATGAGTCCTGCACTTCCCAGAACAAAAGAAGTATGGATCATCTGGAGACTGGCCAGTGAAGGGCCAAGAAAGTGATGGACTTGAAAACTTCAAAGGAAGGCTGAGTGAGTTATAACTGCCTAGCCTGAAGAAGAGAAGCCTTAGGTGGGATCATGTTATTCTATATAAATACCTGAGGTGCAAGTGTAAAGCCAGACTGCTTTAGGCGGTGTACACTGACAGGATGAAAGGCGATTGGCACAAACCAAAACACAGGGAGCTCAGAAATTGCTTTCACAGTGAGGGTTGACTGAGCACTGAGCACAGGATGCCCAGAGAGGTTATGGTCTCTTATCTCAGAGATAACCAAAAATCATGGGCCTGGGCAACTGGCTCTAGGTGGCCCTGCTTGAATAGAGATATTAGACCAGATGACTTTCAGAAGCTGCTTCCAATCTCAACCATTCTGTGATTGTGACAGTAGTTCCACACAGTGTCTCATTGTGATTACTAGGAGATGTAATCAGCATTCAGTTCATGCACGTGAGACTTGTCTCCTAAAGCATGCTTCTTGATACATAGTGGTATCATTTGTTTTATTTTATTATTGTTTGATGGCTCCATACTGCATATGCAATCATTCTGCGTATGTCTTCCCCTTTTCAGTTTATGAGTACTCTGCCCACACATAGGCTGTTGGTGAGCTCATGAACTTGGCAAAAGAACTGGTCTTTACTGGGGTGTGTGATGAGAAATCACTTTTTGAATCATAAACACCTTGAGGTTGGAAAAGACCTCTAAGATAATGAAGTCTGACTGTTAACCCAGCATTGCCATGTTCACTGATAAACCATATTCCAAACTGTCACAACTACATTTTTACACAAGTCCAGGAATGGTGATGGCAATGCCTGGTCACCCTTTCAGTAATTAATGTTTTACTCATAACCAATATAAACCTTCCATGTGAAACCTGAGTCCATTTTCTTTTGACCTGTTGCTTGTTACCTGGGAGAAGAGTATAAAGGACTCTTCTCAACATGGAATCATAAGGTTGGAAGGTACCTTAAAGACTGTTCTAACCCAACACCTCTGCCATGGGCAGTTTGGCCTACTAGGCCAGGTTATTCAAAGGCTTGTCCAGGCTGGCCTTCAACACTGCCATGCACCATACTGTGGGGCATCCACAGCCTCCCTTGGCAACCTGTTTCCATCCCTACTCACCCTCAGAGTAAAAAAATTTTTTTTAATATCTAGTCTAAATTTCTCCTCTTTTAGTTTCAATTGTCCTGTGGCACTATGCCCATTTAGTCATGTGTGAAATGTATAGTGGCTCAGACACCTGTATAGCTGCCAGTAAAGTTTGGAGTGCTAATGTGGAGTGTAGTTTTAAAGGCGTTAGCAATTCTGTATCTTTTTTTGCAATAAGGAAGTTGGCTGGATAAGTCCTAATTTTTTAACAAAAAATTGAACTACTGTTGCCTTACAATATAAAGGAAAACCATCAGAGTAAGCTCTCAGATTTTCACACATATTTACTGAGGAAAAAATTCACAAGTGTTTTTTAATATTAGCTAAAAGGTTATGTATACATAACATCACACCCATATAGTATTATTACATTTCTCCAGTACAATGCTTCTTATTTCATGTTATCAAAAGGATTTTTATTTTTTTGTCTGAAGGAGAGTGACATGGTGAAAAGTTAAATGAGCTAGCTTGCTCAATTTGTCTGAATCAGTGATACACTATTGTCTCTCAGAGGAAGGAATTTATATACTTAAAATCAACAGCTGAAGAAAGGTAAGATGCAGTCATGGTTGACTGAGGTTGTCTTAGACAATGATAACTGTTCTCCAAAGCACAGGGGAAATAGCTGAAAGTAGGACTGAACTTCAGAGAGGCAGAATGTTGGGATCTTCTCTGTTGGAGATGACCCAAGATGTTGGTGGAAGCCGCTTTTCCCAACCTAGCTGTCTAAGGAGTCAGGAGTCTTCTGTTTGTGTTCTCAGTGATGTTTATTGTTTCTTATCTAAAATATTTTCTGTCTGACCCGCCGAGCTCTGGCTAGCAGGTCAGTCCTAGGCGCACTGCCTCCCAAGGGGCTGGTGCCATCTTTTATACTATGAACTACACATTAGATATTTACAATTGTGTACCAATCCCTAACACCTATGTTAGACAGTGACTTTCTACTCTGAACCAATGTAAAAATGCCAGCATCACCTAAAAGATGGACGTTAGGAAGAAGAAGGAAGAAGGACAGGGCATGCCCCAATCCCTCCATCTTAGGGTTTTAAACCCCCCTGTACCAAATCCCAAATTTTCTCCTTTCACCCTATGACTACTACTACTACTGCTATGTTGTCTAAACTTTTGCGACTTGTGATTCCTCATATAAGCTTGGTAATTTGTTCCATGAACTAAGATCATGGAACAAATGATCATAAGCCCCAAGTGGTTTTGGCTTCCTACCAGGGCTCCCCAGACCCCTGTCTGGGGTTCAGGGCACTGAGAGGATTGTCTTGGATTCCAGCAGCAGAAGAGAGGTCAGACCTTATAATCAGTGTGAATACAAACCAGGAGATAAATGGAGTATGCTAGGGCAGATGTTACTGCCACCATGTGAAGAGGAGAAGAAGGAGGAGGAGAAGCAGGACAGAGTGCATCTGGGAGAGAGGGGTGTTTATAACCAGAGGGTAGAGGTGCATGTGATGAAAAGTGTGGAGTTGTATATGTTGACAGAAAATATTGTACTTCTATGTGAATTACAGAAAACTTGGTCTTTAAGACATCAAACCTACAGAAAAATCTCCTACAAATATTTTTCATAGTGCTATTATAAAACACGTTCTGAGGAACCCAATCACTTCAATTGATTGAAGCATACAACAGTTCTTATCAATACTGAAAACTCTTAATAAATGTTTGGTTTTAGATATAAGATATCAAAAAGATAAAAGATATCTTCTATAAATTATATTATAAATTATATTAATTATATCTTATATAAGATCTAATTTATATCTTCTTATATCTTCAGATATCTAAAAGATATCTTAAGATATAAGAAGATATAAATTTACCCCCTTGCTTAGTCCTTTGCAGCTGCTCTTACATATAAAATCTATTAGAGACAGGAATATGGAAGTCCATTAAACTGGGAAAAAATATAAAAAGAGAGAATCCCCAAATTTTTAGTAATTGAACCCCCAATTTCTAAAAGGTTTAATCTACTTAGCTCCACCAACTTAAAGCTATTTAAGTAATTTCTTAAGTGAAGTAATTATTCTTTTTGTTGCTTCTTACTTAAAATTCTTGTATCTTATACCAATGCTCTAATGTTATAGATGAGGACTCAATTTGTTGTTTTTTTAGCTAAAAAGTCCCAGTACTCCAAGAATTAATGAGAATCTGGATTTTTTTTCTTTTTTACTCTTTAAATAGCATTTATAGAGAGATTTAATAGTTTTGAGTAAAATTGCATTAATGTCAGGTGGAATGCAGTGTTTATATTCTCTATACCTCTCTCCAAAAGCTTTTGACAGAAGATAGTGTAGATGAAGTTCTGCAGTGACCTCAAGGATTAAATAAACATGAGCTTCAATGGCTTGCATTATATCCTGAGGTTATGGTTCCTGTGAGATATTTGCTCTTCATTAATGATTGCTCTTCATTAATGCTAACTCCTTATATCTTCACCCCTGCAATATCTCAAGACTGAGTACTGCACTGGTTGTATGGGAATACTTAACATGCATTGAATGTTCACCCTGGGCAATTTAAATTTACATATTGATATCTGTTTATATGAATCAGAAACAGTAAATCCTAGTTAATCAAATATTTTCTCAATTATATTTTCTGAGCTTTTTATTTAAGAAAGTCCCAAAAATTTTAACTTTGATTTGTAAGAAATGCATAATCAGATTCTAATTTATGACTTTATTTGAAAAAGCATCGCAGAATGAAAATATTAAATTAAATACAAAATACTATACTAATTTTAATGCTGAAAAACCACTCAAGAGTTGGATGATAGACAAAAAATATGAGCTTGCCATATCAGCAACAGGAGACATGTCTCAGTTGAACTGAATTTTAGATATGGGTTTTCTATTAAGGGCTTCTTTCCAGTAGGAGCTGAACTCTGACCCTTTTTAGACATGGATACCAACAGCAGCATTTTATAGAAGTACAATAAGAACACTTATTTATGTTTTTGACCATAAGTAAATAGCTTATGAACAGTACCCATGCTAACAGAATCAAGAGCTTGTCACAAGGCAAATAAGCCTTAATTTCATCCCTGAAATGATTCATAAAAATATGCTCAGTCAGAGATGATCAACAACATATAAATGTCTGCAATGTTTTTTTGAAAGCCAGGATTTTTTTTTCATTATTATTTATTGGTGGATACCTTATGAAGTAGCAAATGGAAATTTTATACCTCTCTCACATGAAATTTTTGATTATATGTTCTCCCTTGCTATGTAAAAGAATAAATGAATCCTAGCAGACACTAAAAAATAGGAGGATGACAATGTGATTTGAATGTCTGGTTCTGAAAACTGGAGTTGCAATGTGTTTTGCAACACTGGAAATTTTCAATAGGAGCTGGTGAAGTTTCCCAGTGTGTTTCACCATTTTGGAGTCCTCTTGGAGACTATAATGAATCCAGGTCCAGTATTTTAACACACCATAAACAAATAACTAAAAATATAACAACAGTGTTTCTCCTTAAATTTCTGTAGGGTCATATCCAAATTTACTTCCTTTACTTCTTTGTTTAAACTGCAGAATATAAGGTTAGTGTTATACCAGTGGTTTTTTTGTTGAAATACTGCTATTAATGCAAACTGTTGTAGAAAGTAGATAAAGTTTAAGCAGGGATATCAAGTGTATTTCCTTGCAGGGGAAAGACAGAAAATAATTATTAATTATTTAACCAAAAAACATAGTTAATTGAAAAAAAGTCCTACTATGTTTTGCAGGACAGACATGCAACTAGACTAGAACAGGATATCAGTGGACAGCAAGTTGTCTACATGGCCAAAAAGGCCAATGGTATCCTGGGTTTCATTAGGAAGAGCATTGCCAGCAGGCTGAGGGAGGTGATCCTGCCCCTTTACTGAGCCCTGCTGAGGCACATCTGGAGTGCTGTGTCCAGTTCTGGGCTCCTCAGAATAAGCAAGACATGGAGCTCCTGGAGTGTGTCCAGTAGAAAGGGGAAAAGATGATTAAGGGACTGGCACATCTCTCCTGTAAGGAAAGGCTGAGAGAGTTGTGCTTGCTCAGACTTGAGAAGAAATAACAGAGGAGATCTCATCAGTGTCTGTATCTGTAGTAAGGGTCCCAAGAGGATGGAGCCAGACTCTGCTCTGTGATGCTAAGCAATAGGAGAAGAGGCAGTGGGCTGAAACTGACACACAGGAAGTTCCCACCTGAACATGAAGAGGAATGTCTTTACCTTGCAGTGAGCAAGCACTAGATCAGATTTATCAGAGGGTGTGAAAATCCTCACTGGGGATATTCAAGGATCACCTGGACACAATCCTATGCAATGTGCTCTGGGATGACCCTGCTTGAGCAGAGAGGTTGGACCAAATAATCCCCTGTGGTGCCTCCCAACATCACCCATTCTGTGATTCTGGGATTCAAATTCACCTGATACAGGTGAGCATCCTATTCAGCTGAGTGTGTAGAAGAGAGTGGAAAATGTGATGCTTCAGTTGAGTAATTCTTCCCATACAGCTGTCAGGCTCTGCAAAATCTTTTGCACCCAGAAGAGGGGTTTAAAACACAGTCTAATGCTAGGTAAAATTTAAAAAGTGTTTAACCCCTGCTTAGATTTTAAATGAAAGTATATGCATAAGTGATTTTGAGATTTCTTCAGATGTTTATTAGTTGAATCCCTCTTTTAGTTAGTAAAAAAATTATTAAAAAAAAAGGTTTTATAACCCAAATTTTCAACCCAGTTTCAAATCATATGACCCTATTTATAATACTTTAATAAACCTCCCATGGGTCATAAACTCTTCTATATATTGCTGTCTTTTACATAGTGAAATATGTCATTTAGATGAAACCAAGTGTTCTGCAATTCTCTATTTTTTTAAATCAAATTACCTGTGGGAAATTGATTCAGCCCACAAGAATAATAATGCTAAACTAGAAAGAAATAGTTGCAGAAATGTTTGGATCTTACCCATCCTTGCAACACTTGTTTATACAATAATGTTTATACTTATTCTTACAAGCATTAAATTCGTGACATGCCTGATGTAAGTGAACTAAATTTTAATAAAATTATTTTAATAAAATCTAAAGGAACTAAATCCAGTGTATCACAAAAGTGAAATTTAAACTTAATTTCATTTCTTAAAATCAAGACTTTAAAAAATCATATTAAATGCAACCTGCACACACTGCAGGTTGGATATGTTAATTTATCCTACAGACATTACTTTTAACAGTAACCCTTTAAACATTTGGTTTTCAAAGAAAGAAGAATTCTTCATGAACTGAATTTTCCAGTGAATTAAGTATCCAGCAGTCTCTTTAAAAGTTCAGATTCATGCAAATTTTTTTCCACGGTAGCTTCTAGATCTTTGAGTTTCTTGAGAATTTTAGCTTTTGTAGAAGAGTTAAACACATAGAGCACTGTCTGCCTGAGTTCTTCCTCCATATTTTTCTTTGACAAGGTCTTTCCTCTAACAAGACAAGTGCATGAATAAGCAAGATCAGCAAGCACTGGTGAGGTATCATTTGAAGAAATTATTTTGGTCTTCAGGGAGTCTAAACCTCAGAAGTACACACTTCTGCTCCATTTACTGATTTGGATGTACCCTTATAGCAGGGTTTCTTTACTCTCTTAGTTTATCTCAACTACTGACACATCTGTGTCTTTCCTATCTAGAAGGACATATTCTAAATTCAGTTTATTACTTGTTCAAATTATCCAGAGGGCACAGCTACGGACTATGCTGGGATCTATTCAAGCAGTAAGGTAGCAGAGATATAGATGTCCCACTGTCACTGGAATGAAAACTGCCTGAGAGTACACCACAGAAGTCCAGTTTAATACATGTTGGTACCACAATCATCAGAGTCCTTCCTGACACCATGGAACTTGCAAAGGGGGATTTAGTTCTGTTGTAGTCTGTTGCAGTCATAAGAGTATAAGAAAATAAGAAAGGTGTAAGACTCTCTGTGACAATCTTAATGAATATATTCATAGCAATGGTCAATTCAATGTGTTCTAAAAGTAATTTTCTTGGGGAAAAGACGGACTTAACCATCTCTCTGGAGTCAGCAATGAGCCTGGACAACAGAGAAATTTCAATTAATATCTGCTTTTTAGAACACTGGGGTAAACATTTATGACTGGCAGAAAAATTTGGTCGCATATTCTTGTGCCTGATAAGTTGTAAGTGCTCTAAGTCTTATGGAAATTCTATTCAAGCATATTTGACAGCATTTCCATTTCCACATTCTATCAACAATCCTCCCTTCTGACCTTGTTTTGTATGGATTCTAAATGGATTTTTTTTCCCTAGAATGCATGCTGTACATCCCTCAAGGTACAGTTAGAAAGAGAAAAAAGCTTAAAAAAAATGTCAACTACAAAGGAGCTTACAACACAAGATCTGTCTATCAAATCTAATTTAGATTTCTCTCCTTGCATTAACTGAGTTGTAGCTGATAAACTTATAACCCCTGTTGCTACTGCAAGAGCTTAACAAAATGATGGCTGTAAACTGAATTCTTTATTCACATTTGCAAGCCTAATGTTGAGTAAACTTCCCCCAGTCAGTAGTAGTGTAGCATTAGTGCAAATAAGGAGTCTGTTATTATGCAGTCATCGAGGGGAGAGGAATGGGAAGGGGACCCATATTGAAGCATTATGGAATGAACTTGCATTTGATTAGTTGACTCTAGAGAATTTATAATTTAAAGCTTCTATATTCTATAATCTTCCTTGTCACTCCCTATTGTCTGAATCCTTCCAGTCCAAGCAGCATCTTATTTTAAGCTCTGTAATACATGTCCTGATGGTGGTGCTGAACATGGCTTTTATGTCCAAATCCTAATAATTTATTTGACTGAATAAAATTTCAGCAAGTGTATTGAAGGTACTTTATCAAAGGGGTTTAATGAGGTGTGTGAAAGTGCTCCTTTCTGTCATCTATGAAAAACTAAACCAGCATTCTGATGCCAGTGTTTTATCTGATCAGACAACTATTGGGATCTTGCTCAATTAGTCAAGTGGTTTTGATATTTGATACAGGGTAGGCAATGGAAACATTTGTGTCTTGAATATTTTATTTTCCTGGGGTGGCTGGCTTCCAAATGCCTGGGAGAAAGCTGACAAAACATTTATGTTGAATGTTTGGCTTTGTTTCAAAATGCATCTTGCCTATTCAACAGGTATTGGAAAATACGATAACAGCATTTTTAATAATTTCCATCATGTTTAGTAATCTTTATTGCTGTCTATTTTTCTAGATCTGATACTTTCTGCTAGTAATATGTCTTTCTTTTTCTTCTTCTCTCTAGACTTTGCTATTTGCTTCCCTGCCTATGTTTGGCATGAAAACTATTTTCATCCTGCTGATCTTGAACATGTCTTTACCTGGTTTCTCTGAAAGCTTCACCTTCTCTCCTCAGGAAAATTGGTAGCTTATTTCATTCCTAGCTGGTGTTTAGGTTGTGAGCAGTTCAGTTTACAGATTCCTGCTAAGTTACAGCAATCTCTTTAGATATGTTTCTGTTCTGAGTTAAAATAAGCCTTCTCTGCACAGTAGTGCTAAAAGACATAAAAAAATGAATTTTGACTCAAATCCATTACTTCAATATATTTAACTATTAAACCTCTTACTAACTTTCATGGCAACACTGCTATTAAATGCATCTGAAAGCCCATCCACAGTACCTAAAATTCACTTCAATGATGAATATGTAGTTTCTGCCCATTTTGCTCAGTATTTATTTATTTTTCCATATAATTAGTAACATTTTTGTTAAAATAATTCATAAAAGAAATTTCTCTCATAACTGCTCATTGTATTTCTGGGTTTATTATGACAATGAACATGACTATTCATTTATTGCAGCTTCTTATCACTTACTCATATTAGTCTGTAACCTGAAGGATTCACACTGTAGTGCCTTTAAATTTCTTTTTTT
>VZRH01002322.1:40963-144769 GCA_013397555.1 Urocynchramus pylzowi | reverse complement strand
TTTTTTTTTTTTTTTTAGTGGATATTGATTAATAGTTTGGGGTTTCTTAGTATTTTTTGGTTGGTTGGTTGGTTTTTTGTTTGGTTTTTTTGGTTTTTTTGGGTTTTTTTTTTAACACTAGTTCAGTGCAAGCAGTTTTAAATCTACAGAGAAATTATTCAAATATGACTAGTTTGGTTTTCTTGGTTCCTAAGAACAAATGTTAAGGAAATTTCCCTGTATGACCATTTGGGAGCCATTCTGGCAATCACTGCCAGACTTTCAGTGCTGGGACTGAGGCCTCTTGGCAGCCAGTAGCTTTTGTGATCTGGCAGGTGCCTGGTTGAACTCCCTCCATGCCCCACGCTCACACAGTCAGGCCAGGTTTCCTTAGCAGTTGAACCACCCTTAGCAGAATCCCAGATGCCTGGTTCCATAAAGCCTTTTGTCACAGCACAGTAACACAGAACAGCTAGGGCTGATGCTTCGGAGGAGGGATCCCGAACAAAGGAACCCCCTGGCTTTTTCATACCCTCACAGTCTGTGTAGGAAGGTCTTGCTCTTCCAGTCAGTCCTCAGCTCCTGCTGTCCTGCATGTCCTGTTTCCTGGCCAGCCCCAGTCCCCAGGCCCTTTGTTATGCAAAGGGTCAGCAGGTCATGGCCTCTTGCCTTGGGCTCCTGCCAGCCCAGAGCTCAACTGCAGCTTGCTCTGCAGTGTGCACATGTGCACAGTGTACACATCTACCTGCACCAAATGTATTCCTCAAAACAAGAGGTAAATGTGGCTGTAAATAAATTTTGACGCAGTCTGAGCAGCCTAAAGGGTGGATTTTTTACAAGTTTTTTTACTTGTTTTGGCTTGCTTGTTTGTTTAAATGTAAAATTTTCCCAATAGACAGGAAGATTCGTAATCTGCTCTGCAGCACATGATTCTGTCTCCATATGAAAGTAGGTCTACATGAGTATGTTAAGGTCACTCACAGAAATGAGATCAAAAATAAGTGAACACAAATGGTGTTATTAACTGTGTAATACACAAGCATGAAATTCATATTCTTTATTGTTTTGTATTCAGCTTTTCCAATCTTCATTTCAATAGAGAAATGTGAGAATTGTTTGTGTTCTTTCAGAGAGACTCTAACAATTAAATCACTTGCAATGTTGTTCATATTCCACTTACTTGATAGAATCTTGTGTTTGTCATCTAGTGATCCTGTAGCCAAAAGTTCTTAATTTTTGAAAGAAATGGTATCTCACTTTTGCTGTTGTAAAGCCAAAATTAAGGAAACTGCAGGTTTCTTCATTGTAGGAATTATACAGGGAATAGGTTTCTTCATTGTAAGAATTATATAGGTAATATAAGCATGCAAAAAGACCTTAAACCTTAAGGGAAGAAACTTTCAGCTGTTTAAAAGAATAATAGATGAGACCACCTGAAAAACTGCCCTACAGGACAAAGCAAGAGAGGAGACCTTGGAGCTGCTTAATGACATTTTTTTGTACAACACAAGAACTCTCGATTTCCAGGTACCAAACATCAGTCATGGATAGCAGGAAATGAGCCCAGCTGCCTCCCTGGCCAAACAGAAACACAGGAAGGAAATGCATAGGCAGTGGAACTACATACATGTCCTTGGAAGGATACAGTGATACTATTTGAGGGTGTAGTTTGAGGGTGTTTGAGGAATCAGGGAAACCAAGGCACCATCCCACTTGGCAAGGGATGTGAACTATATATATATATATTCTATAGATATATTACTCAGAGAAGGAACACGAACTACATTGTACTTTCTCTGATAAATGGGATGGGGTATCTGGTGGCATTGACATGAAAAAGACTGAGGTATTCATCAATTTCTTTGCCTCAGTTTTCACTGTCTGCCAAATCCCTAAATCTCAGCTCAGTGGCTGAAGAATGAAATAGGACATCAGGTCTGAGAACACTTCAGGAACCTGAACATATACAAGTCAATAGGAGGGGTCACAATGAGGTATATTTCTGAATCCTGAGGGATCTGGCAAATACAGTTGCTAAGGTGCTCCCCATCCTATTTGAAAAATTATGGCAGTGTGTCAAAGTCACCAATGACTGAAAGGTCCTTTTCATCCCAAACCATTCCAAGATTTATGCTTTGAGTCTATAGTTCTTTAAGATGTTGATCCCATACAGACATGCATACAGAAGCTTAAGTGCATGCCAGTGAAAATTATTTTATTCTTCTCTTCTGTCAAGATTTTTTCATCCTTTCCTGTACTCTCAGTATAATTAACAAGTGAGAAGCTGCCCACGCTACACCAGCAGAGAACAGAATAACACAGCTTTAAAAAAAAATTTCAACACCTGACTCTTCTATAATAAAGAAGCCCAAATGACAAAATTTTGCAATCCATTCTCAAACCTCAGCCAATTAATTTACATAAATTAAATTAACAAGTCTTAAAAAAGCATATTCTTCCACAGCTCTTGGTAGGTGTCAGTCTCATAATGTAGTATAAAAACAGACTTGGGTCATTAATTTCAAGAAGTGATAAATCATACTCAGGAGCTGTGTCACTAACAACCACCATTTACTAAACTTGAAAAAAAATAAAAACTTTTTTTTTTTTTCTCCTGCAAGGGGTGGAACATAAATTCCTTCAAATAGCTGTGGAATGCTCTGGGTAATGATGAGTTGCCTGACTTCCAGAGGGAATGTGTGATATTGCAATCTGTATATTTTCTTTTGTGGGAAAAAAAAACACCCTAAAAAACATGTTCTAATGGAAAAAAGGTATTTGTTCTCACACACTTCTTTCAGTATTCTTAACAAATGAGGGCTACTAAGCATATAGTTAGTGAACAGAAAAAGAAAAGTAAGTAGGCCTTTGTAGCAGTGAAATGCATTTACAGAAGTTAATTGATAGACACTACATTTATCAATCACTGTACAACCCAGCAGCTATTATCTTTCTTCTGTCTAAGAAGTTTTTTTGTATTCTGTGAAGGACAAGGAATACTTTAAGACAACTGGAAGGATGGATGAGCTGAATGTGTTACTGTCTATATTCCACAATTTCAGGTGTCATATGCCTACTTAGAACTTTTTTCTATCTCCAGGTTAGTTCAACCAGCTACTGTTTGCTGTTTCTGCTCTGAAAGTACTGTACTAGTTTTTAACCTTCCCCTTTTTTCTGTAGTTAGGAGGAGTAGAATGATCCAAAAACTTTATGCAAGTTTAAGGATGGTAAAGGTATGCTTAAGCACCTTGCAGTTACTTAATAAAGCACTTGATTTTCATTTACAGTGAAGCTTTTCATTGTCAGAGATATATATCTTCAGCATGAGATACAGATTCATAGGTCTCTCTCAACTGACTAATGTGAATTTCAAATAAAACTGTACTTTCTGCTCTGCAAGTGACAAAGTCCAAAATAATATTGGTTCCAATTCAGAAAGAATGTGACAGTTTGACTTCCCCAAATATTTAGCCTTGGATTTAAAAAGTTGAAAAGTTTAATGAAAAATTTCATTTGCATACATCTAACAATAAGAAACTCTGTAGCACAGTTTCCATGCTATCTTTCTTTGCTCATGTATCAGCACTGATGACAATCATTTATCCTGCTGCTGTCTGTAAGCAAATTTGAGAAGCTCCTAACAAATTTATATATGAATTTGAGTAGTCCATATCCGAGTCATTTCATTTAAAAAGCAGAGCTTCTTCAAGAGAAGGAAAAGAAGTTCTGGCAGTCTACAGGATCATAACAGTGATAGGTAAGATTTTGAGACACCCTTCCCCTATAAATGTGATATTGCAGTCAGTAGAATCCATGGAGGACTGTCATGTATGTGTGGTCTTCACATCTCTACATGTTATCATAAATGAGGCCCTCCAAAACAAAGTGATAAAGTAGAAAATGCCAGGAGAATATAATTCATTTGCTTTTGAAAAATAATATTACTTTTCATAAGCAAATTAATTTTTCAATGCTGTTTGATACTGCATAAATTCTAAACCTTGTGTAACTATTGGAGACAAGATACTTGCCCTTTGTGGAGGGCTAAGAATATGTAACTTGTTGGAACTTAACTGCATAGATTACCACAGGAAGTGACCTTCTACTGTGCTTTCCTGTAAGCACAGACTCAGTCTTCTGAGTATGGGTTTGCCCACAAAAAGCACTAAAGAACCTCACACAGACAATCACCAGTCAAGAGGAAACTGCAGCCTAAGCTGCTGCAGAAGCTCTTTTAAAAGCAGAAGTAGTGGCTACAGCGTGGTGTGTGGGATGAACGCATCAAACATATGGATTTGAATCTGCCAAAGGAGAGACAGAGAAGTTGGTAAACCTTGCCAAGAGTTGTCTTCTGTTGCCTACCCTTGTCACACTTTCGGTTCTGCTCCAGTCTCCTCTGATCATCAGAATGAAGATGGCATTGAGCTTCCCACCAGGGCCTGGGATTCTCTGGAGCTTTGAGTGCTTTTTGCTAGAAAGTTTTCTGGCAGAAGATGAAGGATGTAAGAGGATGGAAGGGAAATTAGCATGCTATGGCAGCAGATTGTAGAAAAACTAAGCCTGAGCTTAGTTAGGGGTAAAATGGACTGTATAACCTAATAAATTTGATCTTACTGAATGGGGTAGAAAGTAAACATTCTTTACCCTTACCCCTTATCTTCACATTATCATTACTAAAATCTGAGATGTGCAGTGCCAGGTGCCAAAAATTCTCACCAACCTAATTTGGTAGACAGTTTACCAATAGACTTCTGATGTTCCTGTTTTTAATCATATAAATTTGCTACTACTGTTCTGTTGAGCAGCAGCCAAGAGGTGGTTCCTGTAATAATTTATTTTTGTGCTCCTTGAAATGATGTCTTTTTATGTCTAACTTCATGTTTTACAGAATGGTTCCATCTTTAAGAGTTTTTGTAAAGATTAAATATTAACCACAGTATATTTTTCTTGCATAGCAAAATCTATGGGATCTTTATTTTGGCCTGCTATTTTTTCTTCCTTCTGCTACTTTGTGGTGGAACTGATGGCAGCTGTTAAAACTGCTTTTCTATCACTTACGTTAAAAAAAAAAAAAAGCTGCATTAGGAAAAAGGTGCCTAGATTTTGCATTACCCTACTATTCAGTACAATAAACTAGCTAGCTGCATAGATAATTCATAGTATTCCACACAGTACTTGGTGAAAAATTAAAAATATTTGTACTTGTTCTTTACCTTATGTCGTATGTATTGCAAAAGAACAAACTTTTTGTATTTTATATTTCCTTCCCCCTCCCCTCCCCACTTTTCCTCTGGAAAACCTGCATTGACAACAGTAGTTTTTCTTGATTATTTTGTTTCCTGTGAACAGTTAGTGGCATGCTTGTAGTTTAATTTATATTTTTTATGTCCAGCTTACCCTAATGGAATGTGTGCAGTTGAACTTGTTCTTGAAGTTAATAATAATCCAATAGTAAAACCTATTAAATCAAGTTCATTTGCTTGAGAAGATTGCTTAATTAGAAAAAAAAGTAAGGCATATAGGGATAATAAATTTAGTTACCCAAAAGGATGGATTGATGCTCCTGTGGGATGAAATAAAAATTAATGTATTTAATAAAAAATCATCCATCAGATGTGTTAGTGTAAAACCAGTAATTTTTTTCCAGAAAATGAATATTTTGTATACCATGTCTTAATTTCCCCACTAGAATTTTTGTGGATGTTTTAATAGTGCATCTTGAGTAAGATCCAAGGTCAATGTAATTTACATTAGTCATTTCTTGCAACAAAGGTCATGAACAGTTATAGCGAACCATCACAATTGATACTGAAATTGATCTGGATTCTTCTTGCTATTTCTGTTCTCTTATGAAGCCATTCAAAACATAGGGAGCAAAACATGCTACATGTATGATACGTGGGCTAGAAGAGACCTGTCCAGTGAAGGAAAAACATATTTGAAGGTCTCCATGGTTAGGATTATCTGCCTTATACTGCCATACTACTTGATGAATATCCAAGTCTTAGTAGCCTTTAGTAAAGCTACCAGAAAGTGCAATTGGGCAGGAGCAGTCAGTGGTTTTCCTTGCTTGTGCTCTGCTGCATAGGCACGTGACAAAATTCTGACTCCCAAAGGGAAAGAGGAGTGAGCAGGAAAGGCTTTCTCCCAGACATGTTATCAGAGGAATCTCTGGTGTGTGCTATTTTGTATCTGCCGTGGGGGGAAAGGGCTGATGCTATGGTGCTACAAAAAGAAAGTCTTTCTATTAAGACTTAAAATAGTTCTTTTTACATTGCCTTCCTTCTGCAGCCTGATCATATAAACCAGTAGAGAGTGCAGTAGTGAAGTCACCTCTGTGTAATCACACACCCTTCAGAGAAGAAAAGAAATAAATCCATACTCCTAAATTGTATTTTCAAAAGTGCAAATTGTCTAAACAGAAACAAGAAATGATAAAGCAAGGGTGGAATGACATCCTGATGAGCCTGGAAAACATAAGTACAACATTGAATAGCCAATATTAAATCATTAGCTCAGTCTCCACTTGCATGTTAAAACCAAATGCACCATGGTCACAGCCATGGATATGTCTGTTATTGCTTTCTCTGAGAGCCTAGAGTAATAAAGAAAATGGTAAGAAGTCACTGTATCTACTTCTTTCACAATGTATCTTCATCTTTGTTAAGCCTATTAATGCAAGGTGGCCTTTAAAACAATTTCAATAGCAACTGAAGATTCTCTCTGTCTAAGTGCAAGATTTCTGTGTGGCTTGATTGTGTCTTTAGTACAGATCAGCCTCTCAGGCTTTGGTAAATATCTGTCTCTATACTGGTAAGTCTTACCTGTCAAAACTGCACTAAGCACCCAATGGTAAGCATAGACATAAAAGTTAGAGTGTTCTTGGCCTGAGAACTCAATGAAGCAGTATCAGTGTATTTAAAAGACAGCCTTGTATCTTCACAAGTTGAATACACATGAAGCTGATTCACCTCAAGATCTGGGCCACTCCCTAAATACATCTTATCTGAAATTATAAATTACTTTGCTTTTAGCAATACAACACAGGTTTAAAGGTTTGGTTGGTTCAAAGCCTGTCCAGTCAGTGCAGCTTTGCTTAAAATCTCGCTGTGTGTCAATTATTTTGCTTCTATTTTCCCAATCTGTACCCATCCTTCTGCACTTACTTTTAAGTCATAACTGGTGAAAATACAGATGTTGTCTTTTCAGACACACTTAACCTGTATACTAGTACATGCTTTGTAAAGAACCCCTTTTATTTCACGTGACACTGCCAACAGCAGCCATCTTTTCTCTTTTTCTCTATGATTTTTTTTTATGATGAAATAAAAAAGAAGAAGAATATGGAGAATGGGAGCATATGCTGAAAAAAATTGATTTTTACCTCCATGAATTGCTCCCCAATTACAATGCCTATTTTCTTCCCCCATTATCTAATCAGTAACCTAGTTATACTTCCTTTTATATCTGAATTTTGAATTGCTTGCCCTCCCAGCCTTCCCCCACCTCCGACCCCCCCATATCTAAGTTTTTGTTTTGCTGACCTGGAACCATTACTAAGTTAATATCTATGCAGTCCAAACTGAGGTGAAATGTAGGGCAAAGTTTTCCTGATGTCTTTTCATCCCTAGTCTTGTAATTTTTGAGAAGCACAAGAGAAAGAAGAGTCCACGGAAAAGTGACAGCAGGAAATGGGAACCAAAAAAATGGGAGTAGATTCAAAGTTTGAAGAATTGTAAGAGAAAATAAGCCATTATTATGGAAAGAACTGCATAAAACAGAGAGAGGAAAGTGAAACTAAACTTCGGACAGAAAGCACAGAAATTATTCTGTTTACACACTCCACTTTAAATTTTTTTGATGCAATTGTTTCCATCTATAGAAGACTTTCTTAGACCCAGTGAAAATAGTATAGCTACTGGCATGTTTTGAATATATTATTGCTGGCTTGGGGTACAAATGAAATTATATCCTTTGAAGTTTTTTAGAAACAGGACAGATCAAACCTTTGTTTATGCAGAATATCATTACACACTATCATGACTGTCATTGACTATGCTGATACCTACATGTGAAAACTTAATATCAAATTTTTATCATTGCATGTTTGGAAGTTTTATGAGAAATTACTTTCATATTTCTTTTCTATCCATCATCTTTTGTCTCAGATGAGACTACATGTAGTTATCTAGCAAATAACTTTTCAAATTTAAAATAGATTTTAGACATCTTCACATATACAAAGGAAGTATTTTCATTTATCTTCGAACTGATTAATTTTACAGGGAAAAATAAGGTGGGTTTTGAGGTAGGTAATTTTGCATAAGCTTTCTGCAAATAGATTCTCTTGCATGTGTAAAATAGGCAAGAAAATCCATCGTATATGCACAAAGCTGATTAGTCATATAACAATTAGTTATTATGGTAAAAACAAAACCCACTTTTGTTCATAGACTTTTACACAAGTTAAAAAACCCCAACTATTTATTTTGACCATGA
Source organism: Urocynchramus pylzowi (assembly GCA_013397555.1). Classification (NCBI taxonomy): domain Eukaryota; kingdom Metazoa; phylum Chordata; class Aves; order Passeriformes; family Fringillidae; genus Urocynchramus; species Urocynchramus pylzowi. Next base: position 136,291 of record VZRH01002322.1, on the reverse strand, counting down.
TTTTGCACAGCTACTATCACTTTAAATGAATCATGGGAATCTGTTAGAACTTGCCTTGAGCACATTTGGCACAGGAACTCCTGAAAATTAGTCACATTGCATTTTTGGCACAAAAAACAGAAATGTTTTTTTTGTGTCAGAAGCACAATGTACCTAATTTCTGAAGGACAGGTAAGGGAAAATCTACCAAATGTTTCAGATCCTTTGGAAGGTTAAATTTGGATTTGATTTTCAGAGATGTGCAAAGCCACAGAGCAAAGCCTTTTGCTTTTTCCAATCAATTTGCTTTCCACAGAAAGAACTATGAAATTTTTTGAGCATAACCTCAAAACATGCCACTTCTCTTTGGTAATTCTAAAGACAAGCACTGATTCATGGCAAAGTCTTGACAGAACAAAAAAATTCATTTCATAATTCTTCATCTAGTGAGTTCTTCACTGTTCCATGCAGAATAGAAATGGATATTGTCCTGGTAAAGATATCTCTTTGTTTTCAAGGAGCAATAATGACATTGCCAACCACGATTTCTTACTGCTTATTCAAAAAATGTAAGCAACTAATTTCTTTCTTTCCCTTGATCAGACAGATAGTCCAGTGTTATTTTATTTATGCTACATCTGAAAAACATAAATAACATGTTTTATAAGTATGTGATATAAATAAAAGATAATTTTTTAATACTGTGAAACCCACATAGCTACCAAGGTTAATATTAAGATTTGAAATTTCTGTAATGTAGAATTCAGATTTGTAGTTTTAGTTATTGGTTTAGGAAACCTGGAATGTAATGAAGGGCTCTTACAGAGCCAGACACTAACAATGGATTTATTTTTCATTTAAATGCAATCTAGTGTAGGGCTATTTTGTGCTTCCAGTGTCTGTGCTTCCAGAAACCAATTGAAGAGAGAGACTACATTGTGTCATGAAATTGCACTTCGCTCTGCTTTGGGCCATTTTAGACTCACTTATAAACGTAGGGGGAGGGGGGGAAAGAAAAAGAAGTGTTATATATATAATATAAATCATACTAGCAGGCAAAATAGAGGCCAAGCTGGAAATAGCTGGTAAATAGGATTCTTTATGAATATTTTTTTATCCTAATGATAGATAACATTATTTGCAGTAATTTATTCCCTGTCAATTAGATTTGTATCATAGTTCCCTGGCCCAAAGAAATTAAAAACCTCTCTGTTTTAAAATGGTCCAAATTTGTAATTAACCTGCATCTTAAAAACAGTATACTTAAAAGCAGCTTGACTTGAGTCCTGTTAAAGCTTTGGATCACTCATCATTCTTAACAATGCTATTTTGCTCATAGTATATTCTCATTGCCCAAATTGGGTGAGATGAGAAGCATCCATCAGTTGAAAAAATATTTTGCTTGTCATGTTATCCAAAATATTGTGTTTACTACACTACACCAGTGTCTTCCTTTAATCATAAGGCAAAATTCACTGTGGGATCATGGGAGTTATGCTGAAAAGTTAGTGGCATGCTTTTATGATAAATATCTAAAAAGCATTTAATGTAGAGAGACAATAATTATCATTCTAGCTACAACAACAATCAGAAAAAGAAAAGACTACTTAAGATGCCTAAAACACGTTTACCTGTGAGATCAGAGCAATTTAAAATCTCTCATGTAATAATGTCTGCTTTATTGTCTATGGAACGTTTTAATAAAATGTGAAATGAAATTAAATAGAATCATCTCCCATAATAGCTTCCTATCATATGGTAACAACCTGCCTGCTTACTACTGTCTAATCAGTTACTGAACCTTGTGCTGCACTTTTATGGTGCTTCCCTGCTGGGTCTATTGCCCACTTAGGAATATGAAATCATGTTATTTTTTTTATTGCTCTCAGCCAGCCTACCTCTCTTTTCTCCAACAGACTGTTTTGCACAGTATCACAGCAATATCACATCAGATCTCTGAAGAACAAGCTCTTATTCTCTTTTTTAGCATCTCTTCATTTGATCTAAGATACTTTGCACAAGTCCTTGTGCTTCTTTATAGTGTTTTTCTTTATACTGCATAATTGCTTTGGCTACCCAAACTGTTTGAAAGAAGGCATTAAATTTTAAATTCAAATTTGGAACAGGGTAAATTCTGTGCTGCAGGGGTAGTGCTCTGTATCAATCCTTCCAAGACAAGTCCATGGCCTTGGGGACGACTTTGTCCAAGACTTCTAGATTCCTGACTGCATAGAAGAAAGAGAAAAGTACTTCCAACTAAGCTGAAAGTGTACAAAACTACTTCCTAAGTTTCTACAAGAATCATCTTGCTTTCAGTCACTGTATATATGGTCCCACATTTAACACAGGGAAGCATTAATGATATTTCATTTTTTTAAACTATTTTTTTCATTGAATTTTACCAACATTGAAGAATATGCTGGAAATGTTTGATTTTATGCAATCTTACAATATTGTGATTCAACTGTTAATTTTTAAGTTCATGAAAACAGTTCAATAGCTTAACTTCTGTTCAGTGTAGTGTGGATACTGTTTATATATTATTTCATATTTCTGTGGCTTAGTTGCACATCTGTAAAATATTTCTTTTCCTTGCTGATTATAAGTTCTACAAGAACTAAATTGCCTTACTAGGTTTTTGTAACCAAAAGACAAGAGGATATAAAAAAAAAAGCTGATTTCAGGTGGCAAACTCATAACAGTTGAAGCTTCAAAGCACTTTGAATCACTATAGCTATGGCCTCATATTTTCTTTTTTGGTGCCTTCAGGGATTTTCCTCCAAACTTGGACTTTTTTCATAGTTGTAACCTTGCACAATTCTCTTCTATTTGTCAGAAGACAAGTAACTAAATAAGAATAACACAGGAGATACAATTCCTCCTTGTTTTTAGAGAAACTGTAGAAGACTGCACATATTGACTATATTTCATTACCTAAAAGCTGAGCAAAAACTATCCCTCTGACATTGTGAAATCAAACTCCTCTCAGTGTAGAATGTAAAGTATTCTAAAACTTGAGGTCTTAACTCATGTTTCAGTCCATTACTATAAGCCTAGAACAGAGAACAAAGTTTTGATCAGTATTTTTTTTCTATCAGAACAGTTATCTTGATCAATATCAGAGAAAATGTCTCAGCAAAATTAACAACAAAAATTGAAATGTAGTTTTTCAGGGCCATTTTCATTTTTTGATAATTATTCCTATTATTTTGAAAATATAACTCTTGAAAATGTGAAATATTTGTGTTTAATAGCAGCAAAACAAAAAAAACAAGCCCTGTTAGTTGATGTTGCAAGAAAGAATATTATGTCTTAAACAAAATTTGACAAAGAGGTCAGGCAGAAATAATCTTTTTTAGCAAACTGATCATGTAAATTTTTTTTATCTATTGATAGCAGAATGTAAGAATGTGAAAAATAATCTGTATATGACAAGAGACCATATATAGGCATAAATTTTGGTTTAAACAAGAGTAAATTTTCTGCAGATAAAGCTACTGCACCTACTCCCATTTCAGTGAATGGTGAAACTATTTATTGTCATATTAGCAGGATATGGCAATGGACCCTCACATCTTAGATGCAAATGTAGTAGTCTGTCATTTCATAAGGCATTAGGAGAAATATTGGAAGGGTTCCATTGACAGAAAGAAATTGCTTGACTCGTCACAGAATAGATTTTATGGAGTAGAGAGCAACTTCCCATTTTCACCACAATAAGCTGAAATTCAAACATTCACAAGAAAGGCAAAAGAGTAACAAAAAGGGAATCTTCTGTCTGTTTAGCATGTAATGTATGGGCTGGGTTAAAAAGCTCAATTTAGGAAAGAATTTCAGAGCACTGCTCTAGTTGAAGGTAAGAATGTTTTCATTAAATCACCTGTAATTTGGTTGCAGATGATGGGGTTTTTTTTTTGCAGGTTCTTGTCTTATCTTTCAGTTTACAAATGTACAATAGAATAAAATGAAGGTGTCAGAAAAAATTTCCATTTAGGTTAATATAGAAAGATATTTATGCTTTCTCTCATGTGGCCTTTTATCAATACAAGCAGTTGTCTCAGTGTTAGAAATAAATATACAGAAGTAACAGCCCCACAAAACCTTGCCTTGACTCTAGAGAAAAGGAAGCTTGAAAAGCAGCACTGGAGACTTGCTTAAAGATCTTTTGTTTTTTAATCTGCCTTTCTGAGATTTTATTTAAGGAGTTATCTTGAATAAGACCGTATGTACATGTGCAAGTGCATACATATTGTACCTCTACATGCATAGGTATATACATTTATATTAACATGGTCAGTTGAATCATCATGTCTCTTGAAAGTGCTGACTCTGAAGAATAGATCCCATAAATATTGACCAATTGAAGTTCCTGTCATAACCAGATTATACAAGAAATTATCAAACACTCATAAAACCCCATGCAGCAGATGCTAAAATTAGGTGAAAAAAGAATTAAGAGAAATAAAATACTGATTCTACCTTGTTCAGCATTGACAAGCGTTTTACTTCATCACTGTCTGCAGCTTCCCGAGGAAGAGAAATAAAAAGGGAAGTGCTGATTCCTCTCCCTGAAATTCAGTGATAGGATCCAAGGGAATAGTTCAAAGACACATAATGCAGATTTGGTACAGGCATCCAGGATTAATTAGAAAATCTTTCCTAGGCATGGAACAAACTTTTAAAATGTAAGCTCTTGCTTGAGTCTGTTGCAACTACTCAAAATGAAAAATCTTTGAATAAAAATTCTTTTCTAGAGCAAGTCCACAAATCACCTTACAAATTGAACCAGTTACTACCTAGAGGTACATGTGACACATTTTCAGATGGAGGGAAGAACCCTTTTGGAATTGCCAAATGTTTCTTATGACATATGAAAGTACAGGAGCAGAGGTGGAAAAACTGAGTGATGAGGGTGTTTTTGTGACGGAAAAGCATAGGAAAATAGAGAGAAAGAGAATGAAAGTGTGAAAAGAGGCTAGGCAGTGTGCTTGTGGGCCATGCCCTGTACTGCTCAGCATGCTCCTGTTTCTTCAGACGTGGTCTGTCCTTTTTTGAATGTATATATGTATGTCTATAAATGGGGAGGGGGTGAGGGTGGGCTGGTGTATATATACACCATATATATATGTATACATATATATATACGTGTGTGTGTGTGTGTGTGTATATATGTGTGTGTGGGTGTGTGTATATATATATGTAAAAATATGGTTCCATCCAGAATACAGTTTTGGACATTCTGAGTATTTCCTGGTTGAAGTGGTTCTGCCTGTGAGTATGCTTGTGCCTGTACCAGCCATGGGTGTGGAACCACAGGTCATGGTGGTCCCAGCAGCTGGAGAGACTGCAGTGCCTGCATGTCATCTGAGTGGGTGCATCTGTGAGGGAAATTGCTCCTAAAGAACATGTATCTCTGCATTGCAGCCCTCCAGTCATGCAAGTTATCCCATCACATCTCTGTGATCCCAGCAACATCCACAAGTTGCCAAAAGTAACCCGGTAACTCCACACAGGTATCTAATTCCTGATGTTTATTCCCCATGCTGCACAGATTGTCATATGGACACTTCAGAGACCAGCATGCTGATGCCCAGGAAAGGGTCTGGTAGGTTTGTCCTTGCTTACATGCAAATTCTTGAGGTTACTCTGTATAAGACCTCTTTTCTTGATAGTATGATAACTTTTTGTCATATCAGTCCTTATCCTTTGCTCATCAGTTCTGTCCATCATTGCCTCACAAGACTGCTGATAACTTGCCTCAGATGAGACTCCCCTCTTACACATACACTTCATATCTGTAAATACCCATAAGTATATATATTTTTAAATATATATATATATATATAAATATATATATGGAGATAGATAGATAGATAGATAGATAGATGGATATGTACCTATGTACATATATGGACACACACTATACATGTGCACATATGTAAACATACACATAGACATACACCACAATTATGTCTGAATATGTGTATTTTCTACTAATGAGCTTTCATCCTGATCAGCCAAAGATGGAAATAAGTTGTTAGCCCTGTTCATGTTTTCGAGTCTTTTCTGTTTCTGTGGTGATTATAATCACGGCACATATATATATATATATATATATATGCATGATACGTATGTAGATCAATGTAGATATACACATACACTTATAATATGTAATATGTGAGTGTGCTTTTTGGATTACATAATCAGCTTTGCTCCTGGTTGGACTTGCAAACATGCAGACCTGAAGGATATCAGACTACTAAATTAGGCAACACACAATAAACAAAGAAACACTTAAGTTGTAGATTTTAGACTTTTGCTATCATCTGATAGTGAATGTAAGTCTGTTTCAGCACAGTAGGGCTTGTGCTCTTGAAAACTAATTTGTTCACAGATTACAACTGTGTCTGGTCAACAGTATTCTGAATTTCACATCTCTGGTTGAAAATTGTACTTCCAGGGTCAAAAGAACAAATTTTTAGTCATTTACTAGTCTGGAATTCACTGAATTTTACTTTAAAGGATCCAGAACTCTGACTCACCCAGATCCCAGTCTGTGATGGTGACACTTTCTATTATTTTAGGAACATAGTGTTTTGTATACTCAGGACAGGGAATAGAAGCATGAGTTTTATTGAATTTCAGTTCCAGAATGTGAGCTTTTCTCTGTTTAGTCTGTATAAATCTGTGTAAACTTAATGCTGAAATCTCCTTCCTGACAACGACTTGGCTTCCCTGATTAGCTGTTCCCTTGTTATTACAAAGTCACTCAGAGTATTGTCATTGACTTATTGATACAAAAAAGTATTTAAGAATGGAAAATATCAAATCCTACGCTCTAAGAAACAAAACAACACAGAAGTCTATGGTAATCTAGAGAGAGAATACAGCTCAGAAGTCATTGTACATTGTACATTGTACTCAGAAGTTCCCCAACTAAGGTAGCAATAAGCTTACAGTCCAGAGAGTCTAGATTTAATTTCAAATATAAAACAATTATACCTTCTTAGTAGATGGCTTCCATCATCACAAAGGAGTAAATTCTAGAATACATATCTTGTCTGTGGAGAAAGTCCATAGCTTATTTATTTTATAGGATTTTCTGTCTCATATTAAGTTTTTATAATTGTTCACTATTCAAAAAGAGCCATCTTCACCAGAAGGTAAATAGTGACTCAGGGGAGAAGAAAGCTATATAAAAAATTTGGTTTTAAATTTTTTTTTTTAATTTAACACACTAGTTTTTAAATCAATGTCAAATATCTTTACCTCATTTTCCTGCATTTTGGGATTTTTAAAATGTTATCCATCTAATATTAGGGTATCCCATCACCCTATAAGCAGAGAGGAGGATTTGCCATTTTTTCACCACATGACAAATGGAAACAATTGACAGCACAAGTGTCAGACTTGCAATATTCTGATAAGATATTTGGGCCTTCTCTGAAACTTCTTCCACAGTATTGACTTGCACCTGCTCAAATATGAAATATTAATAGCCTAGTGGAAAAAAAATCACCTTTTTTCATCAATGAGACAGAGAGGTCCTTTTTTTCCTGCATTTATCAGAAAAGAATGTCTTCAGTCTCCTATTATCATATCAATCTGCTGCCCAAAGGAAGGATATTCTCAATGAGAAAACTTTGGATAGTATACATAATGTATGTTTTGAGAGCTTATTCTTTCATAAAATCTCAAAGCACTTCACATGTTTTCCAGCCTGGATCATTTACTGATTGTCACTTTGTTTTTTGAATTTTCCCTAAAATCAAAACTGTCTGAGAAATGGACAGTGATGTCAAGATTATAGAGGAATCTTAAGAAAGAAGCAGGGAATATCATATTAATTTCCTTAGTAAGTGAAATTTCAATTTGTGTTCCCCCAAGCAGTCCAATAGAAAATGTCAGAGACATTAGCAATATCTTATTAATATCCATGGAGTAGACTTTATATTTACTGGACATATTAAACATTTAACTGAAGCTCTTTTTTACATTAAAAGCCACTGCAGACAAAGCAGTAAGTCCCAAATCTTCAAGAACTATGCACTATGGAAGACAGCATAGAAAAGCTTTTGTGTTTGAAATTCACAGTGTACACAATGCAATAAGATAGTATTTGAGGAAATTTTAGAGCATCTCTTTATCCTGAAGAAAATCAGAAGTAATAGCTCTTTTTTTCAGGCTGCAAGTCTTATGGAGATTTTTTTGCATATGGTATGATCCTTGTATGTATCATGCCTTTGTGAAAAAGAGGGGGAAAAAAAAACCAGTAAGGAAGAAAGGGAGGAAGAGAGGCAAGGAGAAGGGAAGAAGGGAGCTGAAAGAATAGGAGACAAAAAAATCCAGTATTTAATCATATCACTATTTTTATGTCTCTTAGAACATTCATACTTTAGCTATGAATCAGTTTTTCTGGTTAATGCAAGATTTTAAACATGCCTACCTTAACAAAATTTAGTGTCTTTTATCTTGAGAAAGAGAGGTTCATGCACACTGGATGTGAAGTCTGAAGCAAGAAGTGGTCAAGAATCTATATCTACAGAGAAGGCAAGTTCTGCCGCTGCTGTATTTTTTATCTCCCACCTCACCCTGTCTGTTATGGGGGAGAAGGTTTAATCCAATTGTAATCACTCCCAGACAAACCCAACTCTAAAAAAATGGCCTTGCATTTGCAATGAGTGCTGATCCACTCATTATTTATGGGAAAAATATTCTATTATAATTGATTCTCTGTGAAGTGATTTAGCTATATTGCTCATAGATGTGCCACTTTGTCTCTCAGTATGGAGAAATAATATCTGCACAAAATGCAGACTGTCCACAGGAAATCAGGTAATCCGTCCAGCATCTGTTACTTGCCCATTTCTGTGGTTTAATTAATTAATTGCAGATTAATTAAATTAATTAATTTTTGGATTGAATGAAATGAGAAATTTATGCATAATTTCTTGGAATCAGTCATTAAGTATTCCAGACCTGAAAAAAATGTATTTTGCTGACAAACACTCTATACAGATGTGCAGCTGCTGAGTGATCTGTGAGCCCTCAGACTCTTTTTGATGTGGAATGAAAGCATCGAAAAGTTTTTAAAGAAGTATCTTAAAAATGTTTTTTTCCTAAAAAGTGCCAAAATCATGTTAAAAATCACAATATGGTAGATTAGTTAATTAATAAATTAATTAAAAGAAAACATGCAGAGAAAAAAGAAAATACTACCATCACTCTATATCAATTTCTGTGACTAGTTTAGAAATTCACTGTGGCTTTTTAGCCTAGTCTCTGTGATTCCTACTTCATTATGAGTTCAAGAAGCTCTGTACACTCAGTCATCAGGCATTTCTATGCAATGAGATATACTTTCCTCTAACTATTCCACAAATGCTAACAATTTTAAAAAATGTAGTTTTTTCCTAAGGTGTTTGTTTAAAATAATGATTTACATGTGTAATAGACCACAGCCAAGAATCTTGAGGCCTTAGAAAGAAGTTGCTTCCTAAAACCAGATTAACAAATCGATTAGGCGTGTTGCAGAAATATAGAGTGCTACCTTGACCTTTGTGGATTTACTGCTGCTCCTATCTATTGCTCTCTGATGTTTGAATTCATTTACAAAAATCAAAATAATATCTTTGTAACTAATATGGAGAAAGGAAAATAAAATGAACTTGAAGAACAACATTTTCACTTTCCAGTCAAATGAAGCATTTCTCTTTTTCTCTTTTTGTCTTTGCGTGGACATACATGATTAGTGTTGTAAGAGAGATGTTGATAGTTAAAATTATGTATAACTGTAGAGGTAGCACATATCCAAATATGTGTATGGAGTCTTACAAGCTGTTACATTATAACAGAAAAATATAAAAAATAAATAATTATTTAAAAATTTGAATTGGTTGACTTATGAACTGAAATTCGAAATTACATAGCTTGCAGCATTTCTATTCAATTTTGTTTCATAAAACTTGCAGATCATTGGTTGAAGTTCTTCCAAACAGTATTATAATTCAGATTCTGTGACAGATAGGGCTTACAGCAGTGCACAGTTAAGTTATATATGAGTTAGATGGAAGAAAAAGTATATATGGATCTCTCATTCTTTTCATGGAGAGAAAGTAAATATAAAATATGTGTATGCATATGTATTTGCATATGAAATTTATCATGGAACTTGTAAACTAATAAAACTCTGAAATTCTGAATCACACTTCAGTCATCATAAAGAGATTTTTTCCTAAAATATACCAATCAAAAAGCACAGGCAAAACCAAAGCAAATAGTCTCTGAATCATAAACTTTGAGGGCTAGGAGAGTGAAAATAGAAGAAAATAAAAGGAAACAATCAAGAGTATCAAATAAGTACAAGTGACATCTCCAAAACTTGAAATGAAAATGTTTTTATTTTATATGACCTATCATTGTATTAGTCAATGCATTCCTTTATATGTGGCTGGGTTTTTTTTCCTCATGTTCTCAGTTCAGTGTTTTCTGAGTATAAAAAAGAAAAAAGAAACAAAAATAGCCAAACTGTACATTATGTTATGTTTGGCTATGGTAAAACACGAGAGATTTATTACTGAAAACATGTAGATATAAATGACATAGAAATACACACTTGAGAGAGCAGGCTGGTTGTCCTTGCAACCACTAAAATTCTGTCTTGGATTTACATATGCAACCTCAATCTTTTATCCTAGAAGGTGGCTTTTCTTAAAGACAGTTTATGTTCTTTATTGCTACCAATATCCATAGAATCTTCCTACTGAAGTATGTAATAAAGTCAAGTCAGCTAGAATGGTACTTAAACATCTTCACAGACATGAGAGATCTCAGTCAGAACCAAAACAATGTGTGTTTTTCTTGATCTGCAGTCTGGTGCTTTTCACCCAAAAAAAACCCCAGCTGAACATAAACAAACAAAACCCCACCTCAACAGTGTTTCTTGCCCTTCTAACTTTGGAATGACTCATAAGGAGAAAAGAAACCAAGGTCAACTTGCTAAGGGCACACACATAATAGCTCTGGGTGTAGGAGAAGAATGGAATTGCAAGGACTGAATTTTGTTTCACATCTTCTGCCAGACTGTTTGTTGGCCTGCTTGTATAGCAGTTGCTATGTGCACACCACATGTGATGCTGCCCTCAAAGTGAAGTGGATCTCAAGAAAGATGTTTTCTTTAAAAATACTTCACTAAATTCAGATGGAATAAGCTCCAGGGAAGAGGATAGGGAAATACAGGGGGCATAGATCAAGCAAGTGTATAGAGCCTGTAGCATCAACAGATATTGAGAGAGCATAGTGAACAGGGTAGAAAACAGACACAGAAAGGGAATTGGAATGGGCAGAATGTGTGAAGTTTTCTGCAAGACAAGGAAAATATCGTTATTGTTAGAATTGCTAGAAGCAAGATCAGAGGGAAAACCAACATTTCAAGCATTTAATTGATAGAGGGGAGTCTTGTTTTCAGATTTGTAGTTCCAATCTGTCTCACTCACCAGATCTGAATTTTATCCTGTATGTTACTGTCCCCTTATTTACTTTCTATTATGTGTGGCTTTAGAAATCTTCTGAATTTTTCAACTCTGCTTGCTTATGGAAAAAACCAAGACAGAACAACAAAACAAGAAACCAAAACCCCAAACTCCCACAAACAAACAATTAACCAAACCCAAATAAATAAACAAACAAAAAAGAAAGAAGAGAAAAAAAGAAAGTGTTTTATCTGAAATTTCTGGAAAACTTGAGATCCCATTCAGCATCAAATAGTTTGCAAGTCCTTATCTGTGGTTCACTCATGAGGCTGAGCACCAAGTCTATTGTCCACTTTTAACAGATATGCCCCAAAAAGAGACATGCTATTAGAAAACATGAATGAAATGCAGTTTAATTCATCTCTAAAAATGGCAGCATATTTCCTTCACTGCAAATGTTCCTCAATGCTCTGTTGTCATTTTTCATGGTGGAATTTTTCTTAAGACCACAAGAATAACCATGTCAAGCCAGTGCATTTCTCCATTGTTGTATCTCCAGCAACATCCAAGAAGAAAAGTGTAGTCAAATCTACCCTATGTTCGTTATTTTGTAGGCATGTACTGCTGGACAAGTTTTACTGTCCACAGAGGCAGGAATTTCTGGAGTTGTTTCATGAGAAAATGACATCACACAATTCTGTCTAGAGGAACTTATATATTTAAGAAATCAATGCAACAGCTTATAACATTTTACTATATTTTATTTATTAGGATTTAAATATATAATTATTTCTTTTTCCTCCACAAACAACAGATAATAGGATAATACAATATTCCCCTACAAAAATACATGCCCTAAGGTACCATTGGCTTAAACCATATTCTTAGCCTCATACTAGCATAGCAATCAGCATTTTAGTGCTCTTGTTATGTCATGCATTATTCTTTTTGATTTCTTTTAATATATGACTTGTATGCTGTACAGCTGGAATTTTACCTGAAGTTATTATCTGGGTGGGCTTTTTGTTCACAGTCATAACGTGCAATTTGGTTGAAGATATAGTAAAATAAAAATAACATTTTAACAATAAAAAAAGGGTGCAGAGAGAAAGAATCCTATGATATGAGGGGAAAAATTAAAATGTAGCAAAAAAAAAAAAATCAGTCAAGACTATATCCACAAAAAATTTAATTAAAATATACTACTGTTCCCCATCCATTTCAACCTTGGTCTTTCATTCATAGGTGGAACCTTAAATATAGAGAAAATAGAAGACTATAAGAAAAGAGATCAGCAAGAATGTCCATCAATAGCCAGATATTAAGTGCAAGGCAATTGTGTTTTGTGTCGGTTACAGAGAAGCTGATGAAAAAAATTGAATATGTAACATGATGTCTCTTTCATCTATAAAAATATCAGCTCAGAGGTTACGCTTCATTAACTTCAAATGTAGCATGAATAATAAAGGAAGAAGGCGCAGCATTCCTTTGATACATTGTGTGAAAGCTTATCATTCCTTCTTTCAAGTGACAGTTTATTAAATAAGGTGAATAATAGAAAATATTCAGACTAGATCCAAATCATAGTCAGACACTCTCTGCCTGATTACAAAGTAAATATAACAGCTCTGCACCTCCATTTTGTGAGATTAGGAAATAAATGGGATAAGACATATGGAGCTCCCTGCAGTGAGCTCATTCAAACATTTTCTGCTTTAAAACATTAATTAAATTAAAAAAAAAAAAAAAGTTAAAGAAATTACCTTGCAAAAGGCACAAGGAGTCTCCACCTCCTTCTTGTTGGACACAAGGAAACATATGGAGAGTAAAGAATAAATATCTATAGTAACTCATCAGTTTTTACAAACCCTTTGCAGTGTCATAACAATGCAATGTGTAGTTATGTGCCAGTACAGGGTGGTGCTAGTAAGCCATTTTCATAGCCTCTATAAGTTGGAATGCATTTGCGTAAATTTCAGTTGATTAACTGTGCCAAATACTGTAACAAAGAGAACTGCTAGTTAAGATCACTTTTGAACCACATCCATTCTTAGAGGTAGCTGAAATTTCATTGGCAATTTCTCTGTGTAAGTAGAAATAGTAGTGTTTCATCAGTTTTTCTTTAGAATCTTTGTCATGATTCTCTTCAGTAGGACATGGTCATGAACACATCCAAAAGAAATTGTAAACAGTTTCAAAGATCTCTTTGGATCACTGTTTAATCATTACTATTCCTTCAAGGTGGGAAGTTAGGAATTCCTAAATTATTTGAGTAATCAATACTGCTGTGAGAACAAAATTAAAAAAGAGGAAAGAAATGTTCTCACCCTTTTTTGCATAAAAATCACCGCTCCCATCATCCTGGAAAAATGCAATTTGAGTTTAAAATTGCAGGCAGCTATCAAAGGAAGCATTGAAAAAATAAATTGAATAATACAATATTTTGAGTGTTTATTGTATATGAAACACTATACAGAAAACTCTGGATCCTAGCAAGTCTAGCTTTTTTAATTAATGAAGAAAAATTAGTGTTTAGATACATAAAAAGGAATTTTAAAAAAATCTTAGATTTTTTTCTTACAGTATTGGAAAGTAAATGATAAAGAAAAAGAAAAATTAACCTCTTCCTCTTTAGAAAACATTTGAGGTGTTTAAGCATGATAGATTAAATTTTGCTAGTAATTTACTTATTTGTTTCAAAATATTTCCATAAATGAACTTGAAATGCAATAAAAAGAAAAAAGGAAGAAGAAAAAAAACCTATTTAAAGAAAAGCTGTAGACAGTGGTAATTTTTATTTATTAAAAACCAGATTAAATCAAATGATAAATAAGGTTTCAAATGTAAAGAAAATAGCATTTTTGGAACAAAGATAAACAAGTCATATTTCCTAATATGAAAACATATTGCTTTTTCCAAACCTGTGAATTAAAACAACTTCATATTTCATGTTGCAACCAGCTCATCTCTGCAGGTGTTTAAATAATTGCAAAATAAGAGAAATATGGTCCTTGAAAGTCAATATGAACAAAATTTGGCAGTCCTATTAATGAAAACAGATTTTCTATTTGTTTGTTTTCAGTATGTTTCATGTGGAACACTAAGTCCATTTTGTTTCTGAAGATTGTGGCAGGCAAATGATTCATGTGTGTAGTTAAGTAAACATAATGAAATTATGGATTATGATGTTAATGTTGCCACAACCACAACAGGAGCAGATCACCTTTGGAGATCTATGTAGGTGCCAGCACCACCATGTGCCATCAAGTATGGTTTGTTTCAGAATCAGGACTGAGGAGGTTTTTATTCTTTGGCTTCTAAAGGACAGTAGTTAGTGCTTACTGCAATTTTATGTGATTTGGATGTTTTTTTTTCTTTTTCTACTGAGGCTAATTCACAAGTTTCATGTAAAATCACATTTAAACTCAACTATATTAAAATCCTGATTTAACATTTGACATGTACTCCTAAAAATGTGAAAATTGTACACTAAGGAATAGATAAACTGTAATAAGACTAACCTGATCAGTCATTATCAATCTTCCTAAATATTACTAGTTGACTAAGAAATGTGCATGAATAATATTACAAATAATGGTACCTAATGCAGACATCATTAGTATTAGAACATACAAACAAAACAATTTATAAACAAGCCAGAGACAAAATAGTAATACACTACAAGGGGAAACTGTATGGATCTCACAAGCAGAGTAAAAGGCTAACTGTGTTAATATTGCTTTTAAAAAGCTTACTTGACTCTAGTTTGTAGTGCTTAGCACTCAATGCCTTAGACATTTCTAACTGGGAATACAACTGTCTAAAAAAAGGAACACTGCACAAAAAACCCCCAACTTTTTATTAAGCATTTTGTTTAGTGTTTCATTATCTGAGAACTGTATCACTGATCCATTTATCAACAAGCAGCATTTAGGCCCAGTTGCCCTAAATCTTTAATCTTTTAGGATAGGTTTTGATACATGATCATTAGGTTTGGCATTGCAATATGATGTTATGAAAATTCAGCTTTCTAGGCTTGAAATGACATTTTATTTCCCTCTATATAAAAAATAATTTTATAAACCCTAGAAAATTCTGCTACTATTGTTTCATACAACCTCAGGGAAAACAATTTGGTCTAGGCAGTCACTGAAGCATCTGAGCAACCTGAGAACAGTATAATGAAATATATACAAAGCAATTTGACCAGTTTTTCTATCATTCTAAGGTTGAATTAACAATAAGTATCAAGAAAGAGATTACCAGCAAAAATTCCAATTTCTCACAACTTGAAAATATGCTGCATGTGCCTTGGATTTTTATTTTAGGTGAATTCTATTGAATATGCAGGCCTCCATTTTATTTTGTGCAAGGTTGAAATAGGATGATAAAAGCTTTCAGAATGATGCATATGGCCTGCCACCTGATGACCTGTTGAACTTCCTAAGTTATATTAGCATAGCAGGGAGGCATGGCAGAGCTCCAGTTTTTGTCTGCACTGTGTTCTGTGTAGTGATTTATATGCATGCTGAGGAAGCACAAAAGTGCCATCAGTTCCCTCATTTATATTACAACATATGTAAAATTTTATTTCCTTCTTTTTTTCAGGTTTAAGCCATTTCTTTTTTTGATGTATCTGTAGCAATTAATGTGATTTGCTATTGTTCTTCCTAGTTTTTTTTTTGCAAAATATGTGCAAACAGTAGAAGGTAGTAGGAAATTTGGCTCTCTGTTTTTATTTTTTTTTGTTTGATGTTGCCAAATATCCATTAGCACTGATTGAAATTTGCAAAAGAAGTTGTTGAATAACAGTTTACAGATACTAATTGATTTCGTGTCCAATAAAAATCCATTCTTTATAGACATACTAAGCCCTTAACGTGAAAAAGATAATTTCTTTTTGTCATGCTATTGAGAGTAAAAGGTACCAGAAAGCAGACACAAACTGCTGTTTTCATTTTCCAAATGAGATCTTTCAGGATTTGTTCTGGTTTTTGCTCCACAGAAATCTCTGTTTATTACTAAAATAAATTAATGGTTTAATTTTTTTTTTTTTTTTTTTTTTTTAATAGGAAAGAAGCTCTTTCCATTGAGAGAATATACATCTTTTCTGGTCACCATGAACTGTCACAAGAACTTGAATTATTGTGTTTTCATATTGCTTTTTACACGTCCTATGAAAAGCATGCCAGAACTTAGAGACTATGAAATCTATGTATATGCATAGCAATTGTATATTTGTTTGGTGCCCTTTGTTTTGATATTCCAGATTACTTTTGGTGGCCAGACAATTTTAAAAATATCTAAATTGTCATCTAGACTGGCTGATATCAACCAGAAGTGCTAAGTCAAGGCCCAGAAGGAAATGCAGTGTTACATGGCTGAGTTCACCGTGCTGAGGAGCTGTGTCCTGCAGGAAGAAGGAACTCTCTGTTCTGTACAGGTATACATGAGTACACAGTCAGCTGAAGATTCATGTTCCAGAGTCTAGGTCTTCCTTTTTCAAATAGTGAGATGGAATGATCTGTGATCCTCTGTTTATTACCTCATTTTAGTTCCATTTTTTCCATTAGGCACATTTTAGTTCCATTTTTTCATGTCTTAATAAGTTTGCTAGGAACAGTACTCTCTAAGGAGTATGGTACTAGTGAGTACTAGTGAGTACTCTTTTATTCCAGGTTCTTGAATACCTGGAATTTGGTATTCCAGGTATTCAAGAACCTGGAGTATGGTACTAGTGAGTACTAGTGAGTACTCTTTTATTCCAGGTTCTTGAATACCTGTCCCTCTTGCATTTCCCTTAAGGAACAAATTTGGTCCATTTCTTTGATATGCTGAAGAACACACACTTGAGCACAAATTTGGCATCACAGGTGAAACATATTCTTTATTTTCATCTGTAGAAGCCTCCCATTAATTTCAAAGGTTCTAGAATGCCTTTTGATTAACTCATTTCTGTTCATTTGAGGACCATAACTATTTAACAAGCACACAGAATAGTTTCAATGATATATTTCCTCTAAAGAGTTCTGTTTCAAAATAGGTAACATGATAATTGGCTGCTGAAAAATGTTCTTTTTATACTGTATAAAAAGGATTCTATCCTTGGCTGCAAACTTAATTAATGTATGGGACTTGGACTTCAAACAAAAACAGTGCTCACAAATAGCTTCTCATTTTTACCAAAATAATTTTTTAATTTAAGCAAGTAAAGAATAAATCAGCTTAGCTGACAGCTTGATGCAGACTCAACTGGGGTGTAATAGTTTTAAAGTGATGGTAGTTTCTAAATGGGGATATCATATAGGCTTGCAAATAATAGATGCTAATTAAACTTTTTTTTTTTTTTTTAATGTTGCCTTCTGTCTGGTCTGTTTTGGTGTCTTTTATCTTTAGTGTAGTCAACACATACTGCAAAGACCTGATTAACATAAGAAAAAATTACAAGTATGGAAACAGGGTTTCCCAGAGGATTTTCCCCTCATTTTAGGAAATGCTTTTTAATCAAAGAGTAATGCCCAGTCTTCAAAATGGCTAATTAAAGCCAAGAAGATTGAGCAGTGAATACATTAATGTTGTAAAAGTTTCTGTTATTTAGCTAAGTAATATATGAGTAGGCCATTGAAGAGGCTGTTAGGATTTTATTCTCAGAGAATAGGGTAGGCTGATTATGATATTTTCACAGAAAAGCAGCAGGTTTAATGCATCAGCTGATGAAACAGCTGAATTAGAATGCAGAAGGGTCCAGACTGAATTCCAATCAAGGTCTTTTCTTTTCTGTGTTTCACTTTACACAATGCACACAAACATTGACGTATTTATACACACTGACATGCACACATAAAAGAGTTAACAATTGCTTTTGTAAATTGCAGAAGGATTTTCCAGGGTGCATTATTTTCTCCTACACTGTTTCTTTCTAAGCACTATTATACTATGCTGATTTTTTCCACAAAAAGTAGGGGGAAAAAACCCTCCAAACCACTGAACAGAGCGTATATATTTACTACAAATTCTTCTCCATTTTTTGTTCATCTATAATTTTAGTAGTATTAAATTGCCTTGTTCAAGTAGTTGTGCTGACTTTGAGTTTCCTTCAATAATAAGGTCTTTTCATAGCTTCTGAATCTGCTGAAAAGGAAAAAAAAAAAAAAAAAAAGAACAGTGCATATTTTTTCATGATCTTTTGTCTGGGACATCGAGTTTTCTTTGATCCACAAGCTTTTCACAGTGAAAAAGAATACCAGAGAATTTAAAACACTGTGACAATCTCAGGCTGCTTCAAATTGTCTATCACAATCTATTAGGAAGATTATTAAAGTGAGTCTCTTTTATTTCTGTGTGATTGCTCACAAATACATTTATACTTAAAGACAATTACTCAGAATATCTAAGTACAAAAATGTTTTTACATGGAATGATGGAAGTGTTTGAGTATAAGACTGCTATTAACCCGCTATTCACCTTAAAAAGGCTATTGAAATGCCTGATAGTGTTGCTGTAACTTTCCTCCTGATGATTTTCTATCTCTGTGCAAAGAAACAGACAAACACTGAGAAAATGAGTGAAATCTTCGTGAATCTTTCTTTAATACCAGCCAGGTGAAAGACTGTGTACACATGCAAATGGTATCACAACAGATGATCCTCAATCTAAAGTACAGATGCAAAGGTTAGCTCTGTTTTAAATTAATAATGTTTAGGGTTTTTTCCCAAATAGGGCAATAAATTTTCAGCTGCAATCGATGTTGTCTAAAGTGATGTTTCATTTAAAAAAAATACAAAATAAAACACAAAAATTAAATTAAAAACAAAACAAAAAAGTGTCATCACCTGTTATATGACAAGTGATATTTTAATTCCAAAAAAGAGCTGCTGAAGATTCCTTGGTAACATATTTTTTTATATTTGGATATTTTCTATGATCTCAGAACTTTAAGATGGAAATCCATAAGAGAAAAGGGTAAAAAGAAATCTATCTTCAGATACCCAGCTATGTCCCTCATTCAAGGTTATCGATAAACTACAGGGTTATTGTTAGCCTTACAGGACCCATTTTTCACCATCTTAGACTAACATCCTACATTTGCAGGAAATGAGGTATGTCAGATGTCACCATTTACAATGGAAATTACTGCCCTTGAAAATGTTGGCCAAAATGAGAAGTGATATTTTTAACTTGTTGTACCTGTTATGACAACTGTCATCTTCCAGTAAGGTGACAGAAGGGCATTTTGTAAAGGTTTCTACACATAGTTAAAGACTTTGTCACCTCTGGGATTTCAGCACCTGTTTAATTATTATCAAAATCATATATTATTAGTATTATATCAACCATTTTAAATAATAATATATCTATATTGCTACTGCCATTTATTTTCATCATCAACTTCAACATCATCATTATGGTTACCATTTAGTAGAGAGTATTAGAGTATTCTTATCCCAATCTGTGGGTTTTTCCTTTTTTGCTTCTCCTCTTTATCCCACTGGAAGTGGGGAAGGAGTGACCAGCTTAACTAGTAGTGCCTAGGCACTGCCCTAGTTTTGCTGTTCTACCCAATATTCCATGCCTCTAATTAACCTTAAATTTATATCACACGCAAAAAAAAAAAAAAAAAAAAAAAAAAAAAAAAAAACCCACAAAAAAANAAAAAAAAAAAAAAAAAAAATCACCACCAAAAAAAACAAAAACCAAAAACACACCAAAAAAAAATATGGGAAAAATATATCAATAACCCAATTTTACATTGGTTTAAATACCATCTCCAGCTGTGTGGTCTCAGCCCATAGGCACCACCAAAGTGCTGAGCTTCTTCTCTGCTGGGACATCCTTCCAGTGGTGCAGAGTACCATGTTACCAGCTGTGCTGGGACCTTGGCCCAGATCATCCATGCTTGGGCTCAGGAGCTGTACTTGGGCACATCCATGGCCTGGGTTGTGCTGTTGACATACCTGGCCTTTCCAGCCATAACCTCACCTGTCTGGATGGAATTCTTAGCTGGACCTCTCACTTTCCCAGGCTCATGGGACTGTTGGCTGGCCCTGGCCACTGTCAAGGACCTTGACAGTTCAACACATCAGGAGCCATATTGCCCTACCCTGTCACCCCACTGGAGTCCTGCTCAGCTCTGCTGCCCCTGGGAAACAGCTCTGCCAACTCCTTCCTGATGTATCCTTGCTAAGCTGGCCACTTAAATCGGGACCACCAAACTCTTCATGTTGAGTGGTTTATAATGTATTAAGCATGGTAACAGCCATCACTCCAGCAAGATACATATCTGTGGTGGTGTGGAAATAAGACAGCTCCTAGAAATAAATCTGCAGGAATCTCAGGCAAGGTATGCTGTATAACATGAAATAACCCATAACAACCCACATGTGAAAATTGGAAATAAAGAAAAAATTAATGGGATCTGTTTATTACAGTTGTCAATGGATAAAAGTGGGCAAAAAATAGCCCAAGTAGAGGCCACTAATGAAAAAATCAGACTGGTCAATCAAACATTCTGCAAGCTCTACACCAATAGGGTCATATACATTCTACAACCATAGGAAACTCCTATCTTATGCCACCATGTCCGCACCATCACTTAATTTTCAATTTTCTTCATTCTCTTTTTCTATTCCTTCCACCCATTTTTTAGGTACTAGATGGGCAAGATACAACATGTATTACAGTTGATTAAGAGCTACATATGTGCTGTTTGGCTGATTAGTAAGTGAGCTGAATGGCCAGCTGGCAGGCCAAACAGTCTCTTGAATTCGTACTGTGACCCTTTACATTCTTGAGGATTTTATTATGTATGCCCTGAGTTTTAGGTGACCACTACTCTTTTCCATCAGTATAGAATATTGCTATTTTTTAGATTGTGCCTCTCCATTTTTATACAGTTGAAATTGGCCAAGATTCAAAATTATTATGGTGAAGAAATAATAGTCTGGCAGAACGATTAAATAAACCTTGTTTTTTTAAGAAATTAGGTTTTAAAATTAAAAGCGCATGTGAGACACTATTTCATGACTGATTGACATGAGTATTAACAGAAGACTATAAAGAATAAGGCTTTGAATAAAAAAACCCAAAAAAACCCAAAACCAACAAACAAAATAAACAACCAACGAAAAAAAACCAAAAACAACCAAAACAAAACAAAACAAAAAACCAAAACAAAACTAAACAAAAAAAAACAGAAAACAAAAAAAACAGGAAAAAAACCCCAAAGAAAAACCTCAATAAAGCCCAGATATAACATATAATGGGAGGGGAAAAAAGTGAACTGAAGCAGATTTGGGGAAAAAAAAAAAAAAAAAAACCAAAAAAAACAAAAAAAAAAAAAAACAGGAAAAAAACCCCAAAGAAAAACCTCAATAAAGCCCAGATATAACATATAATGGGAGGGGAAAAAAGTGAACTGAAGCAGATTTGGGGAAAAAAAAAAAAAAAAAAACCAAAAAAAACAAAAAAAAAAAAAAACAGGAAAAAAACCCCAAAGAAAAACCTCAATAAAGCCCAGATATTAACATATAATGGGAGGGGAAAAAAGTGAACTGAAGCAGATTTGGGGAAAAAAAAAAAAAAGAAAAGGCATTTTCCAATGCATTTGACTTTTCAGGTATTCCATCTCCCCTGGAGAAATGCCAAATCAAAGAATAAGAAAGAAGCCAGCTGATTTATAAGCTAGCTAACAGTCTTTTTTGAGCTATTGTGGCATTGTAACGGTCAGAGATCTAAGATCAAGCATTTGAAAGAGTGAGAGGAATCTCAAGTACAGCACTATCTCTAAAGTCTTTCAACCTTTGGAGCAGCTCAAGCTGCAGCAGTGCCTCAGGAGAACGGCCAGTACAGGTGAAAGACAGCAACCCATATTTATATTACGAATCAAGGTAGCACATAGAGAGGGGTATTTTCACCCTGAAAAAGAGCTGCTGGCTGTGCAGCTTGCAATGATGTAATTCCTACTGCCTTGCAGACAGGAGGGGGTTGGGAAGCCTGATTCAAGCCATTCAAGGAAACATAAAAAAATCTTCCCTCAGTACAGGCTCAAGTACCCAAGCATACCCTGTTGGGAAAAATATACCTTTCCCAAAAAGGATGTCAGCCCACTGAGTAACAGGCATGAGGTGAGGAAGCCTCTGCTAATGAGTCCAAGTGATCATTCCAGTTTTTGCAGCAGGGCACATAAAGGTTGAAGAGGAATCTACACAGAGCCAATGATTCATTGTAACAGGAGAGGTAAAGATGGATAGAAGTTTAATTTTACTGGCTTCTACTATGAAATAGGTGCATCTAACAATCTAACATGGGTGCATCTAATAGGAATCTAACAATCTACCAATCTACCAAATCTACCAACTTCAATATACTGGTCAATACCTCTAGAGAGATAAAAAGCCACGATTGTACTTGGGACAAGACAAACACAGCCTATTGAGATTAAGGAAACAAATGTTTCAGTTATGGTGTTACAAAGGCTGTAAAAAGTTCTTTTTATATGGTAACATGCAGTCCTCTCCTGTCCAGCACTACTCAAACATTTTTAAAAATGTTTGTTCTCTCCTTATTGCACTAGCTTTCAACCTTGTCCAAAATATACAGTGACTTTGGTCCTAATAATGCTGAAAGAAGTTTCCTTCAAGAACCCCTGGAAAAAAAAGAAAAATTCTGGTTGTCTTCATGTATATATTCATTTATTTTAAAGAAAGATATTGAACAATATGAGCTCATGATCTGGTAATCTCATATTTTCACTGGAAATTGAGGAATTGAAATTCAAATTCAAATTGGAATTGAAATTCACTGGAATTGAATTCCTTAGTTTCCTTAGTCAAAGTTAAAAAAAAAAAAAGTACTCATAAGAGTACAAAAATACCATATGACAGTCAGTAGAGAAGAAAAGCCTGAAGCTTTCCAAATACTATGAAATCAGAGAGTGTGTTTACATTGCAATATTAGCTGTGAAGCAGGTGTAAAAATGAAGACATGGAGTAGTGTGTTACATTTGTATGGTGAAACTGATATGGGCAGGATGGAATATTTTGGCCACAAATAAATAAACAAACCCCCATTTTGTTAGAGTGTCCTGTGTGCAGTAATATATCATGACTCCTGTTTTCTATGGCTTAGATCTGTAAATGCAAAATTAATGTTTAGAAAGGGTGGATAGGCAGAGCTGCCACATAGGTCATATTGTCCTGATTTACTCCAGCTGAAGAGGTTTGTTCTCTTGGTTTCCCTTGGTGAACTTATGAGACCTTCAGAACATTTAATTTTGACAAGATTTCAGCTTTTTCTGCAGTCACTTGGGTTGACATATTTTCATCTCAGTGTTAAAACATTCTGATACCCACATCACTCTTTCGGTCTTTTTTGGCTGTGGGACAGAAAGTTGTTGGGCTCAGTTTTCCTTTTTGTTTCATAAAGATCTTCCTCAAAAGATCATCTCATTTTTATTGATATGTTCTATTAATTTTGTGCCAGTCTGTTGTTAAGAAACCAATGTATGCATGCATTGAAGGAGCAGTAACCCTGGGACTACATTGGCTATAGACAAATGAGCAGCAGAAAGGAGGCAAAGTGAATTTGATGTTAAGCTAACTCTTGTCATACACTGTTTCTATTAATTGAAATCCACTCTTCAAAAATCTGTTATCATGTTCACATGCTATTTGCTTTCCCAGTTGTTCTAGGGTGACTTTATGATGCTTGTGTCCCCAGTTGTCTGTTCTGCTTTTCTGGATATTGACTTCTGTGCCTTTAAGACTGGTTCCAAGAGCTAAGTGGGGGGAGAAAAAGCACAGAGTTTGTCTGCAGGAACTGCACTCACTTCTCTGCATTCCTTCTCATGGACTGTGCTTTCTGCAGTGATGCCTTTAGAGGCTACCTGGAACAGAGGCTAGACAGTGTTAAAGAAATAAAGTAAATATTTATTAGAAAGGCCTCCAAAGGATACACCTTAGGCAATACAAGCATTACCATCTGTGGCTACACCCAAGATGGATGATGGACCAGGAGTCTTCACACTTTTATAAGTTTTGGTCCATTTACATACTGGGGTTAATTGTCCAATTACAGCTTCAGGTTATGAAGTTCCATCCTCCCAGATTGCTCTCCTCAATTAGCTCAATTTTTGGGCCTGAAGCTGCAACAGTGTCCTTGGTTCTCAGGCTAGAAAAAGATTGTTTTGTCTAACTAAATTGTGATAAGAACTTCCTAGCACTTTATATGCAGTTCAGAGTTATATACTAATGCAGTACAGAATCTGGAAAATATGAAAGCTAAAACTTAAGACATCAACAGCACAGACAGCAGGAGAGAGCCCTCCTTTTCGTTTAGCTAGGTTTTTTTTTTCGTTAGCTAGAGCCAGAAGTTTTCTGGAACTGTTCAGCTATTCTTCAGTCTGGGAATACCAGGACTATCATCAGGGGACCCCCAAGCTTCACTGCGGCTGGAACCCCACACACGAGGCCTGGAGAGACTGAGAGAAAGCTGAGGACACACTCACAAAAAAGACCCTTTCTCTCCCATGTACAGAAGGACTTTCTGAATTTACCATCTCTTCAGAACAATGAGAGGTTCCATTTTTTAATATCATTCATTTTTTCATGTTCATAAGTACTTTGTTTGTTAAATAAACAGTTTTTCAGCTTTTCTCAAAGGAGATTTACCTCCCAAACCAGCTGGGGAAGGGGCAGCTTGAATTTGCTTTCTAGAGGAGATCTAGTTTCCTAATAAAAATTTCCTCCCAAATCTGTCCCAAAGCAGGACAAATACTTTTTTGTTGCCCAATGTGGGGCTCAAGAAAACAGGAAAAAAACTGTTGTTGCATTTTTGTTGTTCTTAACTCTGTATTGGTATAAAGAAATCCCAAACCAGGACACCAGTTTTTGAAACTGTGCTTTATACCAGACACAAAATATTCTTTTTTTTATTTTCAGTTTTCACATCAGTATCCATTAATATCTATGTCAACTGCTTTTTCTAGTGCTCATTCTGGTTCTCTGTGCTCTTTTTAGGGGTCTCACGCCTTTTGCAGAAACTCTCTAAGTTTACATTGACAAAAGGTTTTGCCCATTTGTGATTAGCATGGTTCTAATTCTCTACAAAACTGACTCCTTCTCATTGTGCTAATTTCCTCACTGTATACATTTTCAGATTATGGATTTATTTTAAATTTACCCATGCTTCTTTTATTGATGGTTATTGCTACTTACTGGCACTTACTATGAAGGCAGAGTTTCAGTGGGACATGCTGTTTTAAAATGATATCCTAATCTCTGTCTACTAACAAGTGTATCAAAAGTATTATTAGCTGTGCATTTACTTTCCTATGAGAAGTAAGAGTGAAGAATATATTTTTAATATGTTTTGGTGATTTAAATATATTTTTAAGATGTTTAATGTATTGAAGTGATTTATTTCCATTATTCCCATAATTACACTATTATAAGGTAAGCAATAAATTATTCAAATAGTTTTCTTCACTTGCAAGAAATGTGTATTTTAAAACCCCACAGCAGTATTTATTTTTCAAATTTTATTTTTCTTTTGTTTCATCAAAAAAGAATAACAAAAATCGGAATAAGGCTGCATGTGCATCTGACTGAGAAAGCCATATGGAAGAACCACAAATTCTTATGATGAATCTTGTGTTAGCTCTCATCCATGCTCTGTCATGGGAAAAATAGACACCACATCAGATTTGCAAGTTGAAGACTCATTACCTCATTCCAAAATGGTCAGCTCCTACCTATGTCCCCGTTGTGCTGTGAGCAATGACTCTGAAGATATCTATGAGAATAAATGTGCCTATTAGATGCTGCCAAAGAACCTGACTTGTACTCACTCTATTCTGATCAGCAAAGAGCCACTGGGTTTTTCACTGTTGACCTGGTATTTATAGTTGTATATAAATGTATTATTCCAAAGAGAGATTTCCATTTTGCTATAAATCCTTCTAAGAATATTTTATTATTGCTATGAAATTTTTTTACATGTCTTTTTAAGTCCTTAGTCAGGTCAGTATGGAGTTTACACCTTTGTCCTCTGTTCCAGCTTTTTTACAAAGCAACAGTGTTGTTGAGAACTACTATTCAGGATAATATAACCAACTAAATTTCAGTAACCTCTTTATCTCTTTCCTGTTTTCTCTTTCCATGTTTTAAAGTTTTTTCATTGGTAGTCAGTATGCTTTTTCAATGCTTTTTTGCAAAATGATAAATTATACATTATATTGGTATTTACCAATATTGAGGCAGGACGAGCCCTGGCTTGTCTGGCCCTTGCTGCTGAGCCAAACAGCGGCAACTGCGGTGCTTCACCCCAGAGACACCTTTGGCTGGCTGGATGTTGCAGCTGGGCAAGCGGAGACCAGTCCAGGCATGCGGGAGCTCCAGGAGTGGTGGAATGGAGCTTCCTCCCGGAGGGTCGGCTCCTCAGGGTTCCCTCAGACGGAGAAGCTTTAAGGCGAGGTGAAGGAAAGGAGTCGGTTCTGGTGGAGGGTTTCAATCCAGGGTTTTTATTCTGGCCCGCAGCCTCTGAATCTTGTAACAGCTCCAACAGAACCCCGACCACATGGCTTGCCAGCCCTTTTACCTGGGGGAGAGGGGCAGGGAAGGGATGGGGAGCCACCAACCAGGTACATGGGAGGAGGACTCCAGGGATAAAGGACACCTGCATGGCCCAATGCCCCCTGGGGGGTAGAGGGTATCTTTGGAATTTACCAATCACTCGATGCCCTTCTGGAATTCCAGGCAGTGCCTGGCAGGGGTCAGGGTGGGGAAAGGTGTGTGATTGACACACCTGGGAGGAAACTTCCTGGAGGATACCAATTCTGAGGACACACTGCAACAATACATAAATTAGAAGGGGGAAAAATAAATTCTGGACATTTTTGGTAGTTCATAATACTAAGGCATGAATTTTCTTTTAGTGCCTATTATACTGACCATCCAAATAAATATTTCAACTCTTGTGTTATGGAAGTGGAAGAGGAGGAGGAAATTTTTGCTTTTACCATTAATCTCTAGTCAATTTAGGCAAAATAATTTCTTAGTTCACTTGTTGTTACAAAAATTTGCTTTAAACATTTTTTGGAAGCTCTTGCATTTTGCAGGTTTTGTTTTTCACTGATAAGTTGTATATTATTGCTGTAACAAACTTACTATACTTATGACTATACACATAGATGATTCACTAACACAAAAGCTTGTATTTCAGAATGTTTTTAATTTTTTTTT
Organism: Urocynchramus pylzowi; assembly: GCA_013397555.1. Taxonomy (NCBI): domain Eukaryota; kingdom Metazoa; phylum Chordata; class Aves; order Passeriformes; family Fringillidae; genus Urocynchramus; species Urocynchramus pylzowi. The sequence continues at coordinate 108,603 of VZRH01002322.1, read as the reverse complement.
ATATATGTTATTTTTTACTTAGCTTCACCTCAGTTCTATTCAGTTAGTTCCCTGCAAAAGATGCAAAATAAAGTGGAGCAATTTGTTAAGTGATCTTCCTCTATAAAGAAAACAAAAGACAACAAGCATGCAAATATGTTAAAAACTTCATTTAGAGAAGGAAAAAAAATTTGTAAGATCAATTAAGAACCTTAACTGAGGCCTAAGGATCCTCTTTGCAGTCTCACTTCAAGAGAACATCACACTGAGCCAGCAGTCTATATGCTTCTCCATCACAGTGTGTTCACCAAGATAGAAGCTAACATGAAAATTAGTTTTATGCTCAAATGAAAATGAAATGTGGAGTTACAGACTTGTAGCTTCTTTCCTCAAAGGGGCCCAAGGACACAGTAAGTGACCCTTCATGGCGGAGTGGTTCCCAAGTCTTTCCTTGGGGTGAGACACCTCCATGTTCTCACTGATGCAGAGGGTGTTACTTGCTGGGAAAGCCAATACTGTCAAGGGTGACAAAGTATTCTCATTTGCTGGCATGATGAAGTTGTCTGACAATTAGTCTGTTTTGAACCTGTGCTGAATCTAAGTGAAAGGCTTGTACCAAGCCCTGTCAGGATGAGTACTCAAAAAAACACAAATAAAAAGTCACCTTATATGTTTTGTCAATTGTGCCTGTGTGGTGGTGTGACTAGGAGAATAAAGCAAAATCTGCTGTAACCTAAGGTGGTTGGTTTTCTTCTCCTTTTTCTGTTTCTTACTACTGAATGTGAACATCCTGATGTGTTTTAGAGGGACTAATTGGATGAAGAATTCCACTGCAACTTGGGAAAAGCCTGTAAAAATGGATGGATTAAATAATTGTTGTTGTCTGTGTAAGCAAGTGTTCCCTCCCAGGTCGCATCCAGTTCCAAGCTTAGCAAGAGCTCAGTGTGAAATCAAGTTCTTTTCATGTCCCTTGCTTTCCTCTCAAATCTTATTTTTTCTGCTTCCATTAATCAATTTCTGATACTTATATAAGACTTTGAGTGACCATGAATAATAATTTCCAGTAATATACTGTTATGAATCTAAGTTTGTCAAAGGCCTTATATTGTTAAAGTACACATATTTTCTTTTACAGCTAAAAATCTATGTATTTTAAATACTAATTTCTGATAACAAGTGTATGTGACTATAGAACATGTTGTTTTTATAAAGGCAAATATCTATTAAATATTTAATGCTGGTCCAAAATTGATGATTATTTTACTCTCAGTAGCAGATTTCCCCTTGAAACGTGCCTGTGTGTATTCATAATAAATTAAGTATTCAGGAAATACTGGACTGCTGGTGAAGCTTTTGTTTTCTCCAGGCAGAATCATATCAACCAGAACACTGTATTTTTCTGAAAAGAAGTCCACAGATAACTCACACAGATTTGGAGACTGCCATGAGGAATAAGAAACAAAAAAGATTAAGGGCATGAAGACATTTTCAGGCAAACTTTGTTTGTACTACTTGCATGTATGGAACTATTAATGTTGTCAAATTGTAAAGCTCCTTTGCTGATGATTTATAGATTACACTAAATTGAAATACAGTGTTGTTTCAGGAACTGTTTTATGTTAGGCACTTATCATATTACATCATTATCAGTAAAGGATGAATATAGATAAAAGAGAATGCTGCAATTCCTGTGAGATTCACAGCTGAAACATAGAATGAAGGCCACAGAAAGCAGTCAGGATAATTCAAAAACAATGTACGAACTATAAAAACTGTTTGGAGCTCTGCTCCTTATCTGGCATTCTCCTCTACCATCTGATTGCTCTGTGAGCTTCTCGTAGATGAGCCTTCATACACGTCCCCATTAAGCAGCAGAATGTAAATGTGAGTGATTGTGTGCTGCTGCGGCGTTGGGATACTCACCTGTTAGCCGAGATTGGTATCCGCCCCACTCGCGGCCGTTTTCAGCATTGCTTCCAATCCATCTGTCATGTCTTCCTCTCTGCAGGCAAATTGAACAAATGGGGTACTGTGCTTCCACAAGCTGATTAGGCAGGAGACTCAGAATTGTCTGCATAGACAGAGTTGGACACTTGAATGACACATGCACAGCTGGAACATGTTGAGTAGAGCGTGTGGAGTAAACAGCATTGCCAATTTATAGCTGTGGAGGCCCGTGTCTGTTTTCTTTGGCAATTATTATCTTTTTCTTTCTAGGTTTTTCCATCCTTGACAGAATGACTAATGTGGCCACAGATTTGCTGTCACTCTTGCAAAGTCTTGGAAAAAGAAGGCAAATCTCCTGTATGAAGCAAGATTCTGTATAGCAGAGGATATGACTGTCTCCAGTATTTTTTTTTCAACACTATTGTCAGGGTTTTCTTTAATGTTTTTCTTCTTCTAGCATTTTCTTGCTGTACTGTGAAATTTAGTAGATTTTGGGTAGCTCTTCATTACATTTTTTTAAATAAGGGGGCACAGATACTGCAGAGCATAGGCAGCACTCTTCACAATCCACAAACCTATCTAATAGCATAGATAGAAGTCAAATAGAAATAGAATTCAATTAAAAGTGCAAGTAATTAAACAAAATCTAGTTGAATTTTCAACACTGTAAAAGATACTGTATTTTAAAAGCCTAAATAGAAGTAATTCTGCAGCCAAGAAGTCAGTGCCAAGAAGAACTGACTTTAAAATGACAGGTTAAAAGGCCCAGATCTTTTACTTGTACAAGTCTTGTGCTGAAATTTATAAACTAAAGAACCATGAGTTTCAGACACCACACATAATTCTCCTTATAGAAGCTCAATTTACAAGTTACCCATAAACCACTGCATATTAGGGGAAATGGTTACAGTAAAAGATAATTTTATAAAACAAAATGTTAACCAACCAATTCATTTAAAATGGCATAATGAGATATATTGAGTCTAAGCAACACATCTAACTACTGATTTTGTAAAAGCTGAAGATGATTTGTGTAATTACTGAAAGTTATGGTAAATAATTGTATCATCTTACCTGGAGGTCACAACTATTATTAATGTGTATTTCTATTGAACATTTTTACCTTAATAGAATTTTCTCTTAGCTTTTTATACAGAACCTCATTGGAATGAGAATCTAGAACAAAATTACACAACTCCAATTAATCATAATTATGTCAGCTTTACCCTAGATATTATTACATGTTGCTTCAATTAGAAATGATTTTTTTAACTAATACTGAATATATTTAAATGCTATATCACACTATTGCAATTCTTTGGAGCTGATTGAGAAGAAAGCAGACAGTCTTGTGTCCATTATGTATTTACAGATATTTTTACAGTGTAGAAAATACAACAAAGATCAGCATCCTTTTGCACTGACCATCCAAAAAAAAAAAAAATAGAAGCAGAGTCCTATAAAAAGGTTATTCTCTGAAATGAAAAAGGAGTCAAAGGAAGTTGCTCTGAATTGAATTAAAGAAAGGCTATTTCATCTTAAAAAATAATCTTGAGGCGATATTACATACTGGTAAGTATGAACAAAGCAATCATTAGTCAGAATCATTAAAAGGAACAATAAACAAGTCAATATGTAGGCAAGACAATCGGGCAGACATTCTTAGCTGCCATGTCAGCCCATTATAATAGAGTGTCCCAGATCTGACATAATGCTTGTGGCCCATGCCAGAGATAAGAGGCTGAAGAATAAGTAGCCTTCATGTTGAAAGTGCAATTTACTTAAACTCATGAAGAAAGACTAGCAGAGGTCAGCAACTGGTAGAGTCAAATCAGTAAGCAGTCGATTTTCTGATTTAGGTGACAGCATGCTATATCAAATGAAGAGTTCTGTACAGAACCAACAAATAGCTTTGTAGAGCAGTAGCAAAACAAAACAAAACCCAAATACAAAATAAAACAAAACAAACAAAACAACAATACAAAGCAGGAGAAACATTTAGAGTTTCAGTAGTTGTGAATTACACATTAGGGCAGTGAAAGAGATGGCTTTATAATAACGCCATCTTGACAATAGGACTGACATTGTAAGATTAGAAATATGAAAGATCACTGGCTGCTACCTAATATGACAATGTCAGATTCATAAAATCTTTTATCTAAGTATAGGTATACACTTAGATAAATAGGACAGACAAGTAACATAGATAATAAGCAAGACTCTATAGAGAACAAGGCCTATTAGAAGTAGATTATCCTTTCCTTTTATACTAGATTCTGTGTTGGGTGTAAACTATATTATTGCTGAAACTGCTATTTGTGTTCCTGTGAACAACCTCCTTTTGTGTGAAGCACCATCTTAAAATAAAGTAATGTTTTGCTGGTTGCATGTTGCTTACCTTGTGCCACAAATGATTCCTCATTGGACTGTCACCTGTCCTATGTGCTCACTGCAACCCAGCTACTAAACCCATGCTCTCGTTTTCCTCCATACAGCAGGTTTTCCCTAAGGTTACAGTTTAATTTTTAAGGCATCTGCATTTTCCATGTTCAAGTTGTTTTGTAATCAATAAAATTTATTTAAGGAAAAAAAAAAAAAGAACAAGCAGAAACAAAAACAGAAAGAAAAAAATGCTAGACAGCATTAAACGTGATTTAAAGGAGGTGGAAGCTTTTATACTGTCACCATGAATAATAGAAATCCAGAGTGCTTGCACACTGCACAAATGTTCTTCCAGTAGATTTTCTAAACTGCAACCATATGCTTGCAATGCAAAAATATCACAGGGAGTACTGTCCTACTTATTACAGCAAAAACAGTGGGGTTTAGATCTTAGTTAGGCAGCAATATAATGTAGTTAAAAAAGCAAAGCATTCCCTAGAATATAACATCCTTGTAAAATTAAATAGTTGCATTGTTCTCTGACACCTCTGATGTATATTCTCCCTAGAAACAGGGACCCAGAGAGGTTCCTGTGGAGAATAAGGGGTTACAGGGAAAATATGAAGCAACAGAAGAATGTGAAAATAAGCTTTCTCTTTGCTGATCTTAAAGTAATGAGAAGAGAAAAAATAATAAGCAAGGATTGATTGCATGATTTTAAATACATAAAATTATGAAAGCCTTGTGTGTAGAGCAAGTGAGGAGATTATGGAAGAATGGTACAGTGACAGCTGTTTCAGCTTTATTATATAGCAGAAGTGAACCTGTTGGCTTGTGAAATGCCCCTTTTGTATTTCTAGCACTAACTATCAGCAATTACAGTATGATACTGGAACATATGGCAGTGTAATTGAAGGTGTGGCAAGAAATCAGAGTTAGACACTTAAGGCCATATGTTCCCCTCCACTAAGCAGAGTGGAGGGAAGCAGATGGGCAGAAGTTAAAGTGAGGCACAAAGGGCTGGCATAGTCCACCCAGAAGGCAAAGGCAGCTAAGTCACACTTTGGTATAAGTCAAAGTGGTGAGCCTTTAGGAATGAGCTGGAATCAATCTGAAAAAAAGATAGCTAGCAGAGTGAAAATGGATAGCTGCTAGACCAGGGTGTATTTCTACAGACTATTCTCATAGACCAGCAATGGGTAAATAAGCCAGGGAGAATGTTGACAAGACAGCAAGTGGTCAGGAAAACTGTATAACAGTTACAGGCCATGAATTCCTCGCTCCCTCCCCTCACATCCGACTGCCATGAAATGTATTTTCAACCAATTGTTCAGATTTAACAATTGTGTTTCTGTTTGGTTGTTTTCCTTGTTCTTGGTCTCAGAAGATATTGTATTGTTGTTTAAATCCAGCCATTCTCAGGATAGTTTTGGCAGCAGTTTCTCAGTTTGAAAATGAAGCAGTGCTTGTTCCAATTAACAGTTATCTTTCTTCTTCACTTGTTTCTAAAATGGATATAAAGCCTACTTTCAAGTTAGAATGGTAAAACCTTGCACCAAAGTTACATTAAACTTTTGACTTAACACATAGGCAAGAGATGGGGGAAAGTTAATTCATAATTCTTTATGTTTTTATTTCAGTGTGTTATTAAAACAGAAACAAAAATCAAAATGAAATCTGTTACTGTTTTCTTACTCAATAACCTCTTTCCTTCAAGAGTAGTCTTTGTTTGGGAGTACTCAATATGTGAACAATAACTCAGTTTTTAGTCAGCAATTGATTTTCGATCATTATCTCTATCCAGTGTTACTTGTTACCTGTGTCTTCAGGAAATCAATAGCACAATAACTATCTCCAGCATATTATTCACTATCATATACACTATGTATTGAATCCTATACTAAGTTTTCATTATTGTGATTAACAACGGAAGCAGTATGCTGGGGATTTTTTTCTATAGTAAGAGCTAACTGTTTTCTGTGATGAAAACAAAAGGAATATTTTGCTAGTGTCACTGAAGAAAATACAAAATACAATAAGAACATTATCTCAATGCTAAAATCTGAATTTCCATATTACCCTGCATCATGCAGCTACAGAAATCAGGCTCTACTTTACCATGAATCAACCTTGTATTAAGTAGTTAACTGTTAACAGGATATGTAAAAATGCACAAGCCAAAGAAAAAAATACAATTTTAAATTCATACACACCACTGTTCAGTGGTCTGGTTTGTTTTGTTGTTTTGTTGTGGTTTTTTTGTTGTTGGTTTATTTTGGGGGGGGGGGGGGGGTGGGGTTTTTTTTGGGGGGGGGGGTTTTTGTTTTTGTTTTTTTTTCCCACATATCTGCACTATCTTGTTTCACTTAGACTTAAAGAACAGTGAGCTTGTTGTGCTTCAGCAGGGGGCAGCATGGTATGCAGTTTGCCACTCGATGGTCAGGCTTGAGGTATTAATAACGTGATTTGCTAATTAGTATGGAGCTTTGCTGGTTACAGACTGTTGTGTAAACTCTACTCCTATCAAAACAGGCACAGAAGTGCTAGTTCCGTGAACAATCTGCAGGACTTGGCATAGATACAAGACATCAGTAAAGTATCAAAGAGGAAAAGATTAATCATTATTCAAAAAGATTGTGGGATGTAGGGTAGGTTAGGACCTCATTTTTTAATCAGTCCTCAGTCATTAGTACATAAGTGCTTCAGATAATAAACATCAGATTACTACAATCTAGTCTCCGTGATGTGCTGGAGACATGAGGCTGACATGATGATAAAATGACACCATGCTCTGCTTGCAAAGCTGTTCCAGGATCTTTATATTGCAGAGTTACCAGACCAAACACTCACACTGAAGTCAGTTTTGCTAAAGAATGATGCATCATTAAGCATGGAGTCTGAATACATGGTTTTGTGCTATACACTGGTACAATTGGGAAGATTTATATTTAGAATTGATCCTCTGAAGGTCAAAAAAAGGAACATAATTAACCCAAAAGTATTTTTTCCATAGATGTGCTGGTAGGATCGATACAGTTGTTATGAAGGTATGCTGGACACTTGCAGTATCCTGCATAATTGATTATACAGTTGATTTAAAGTGCTCTGATCCTACTTCTTTTTTTTTTTTTTTTTTAACTCAGTATCATGAATGAGCTGATTCTAGTTAGTGCTTAAGAATCTGTTTTACCATGTAATTTCCCTGCCATTCTAAATAGACTGTTTTGTCCCTATTACAGTATAAATTAAGGACAGCAGAAGGAAAATTGATTATTAATTTCACCTAAAGCAGAAGAACAGAATTAATGATATCACAGCTTTCTGATGAGGATGGGTAGTTTCTTAAACCAAATAGAAAAATAGCTCTAACTGTTAATCAATTACACCTGGATTAGGAGATATTACTAGCAATTAATGGTCATGTAGCATCAAAATCAATGAGGCTTGCCAAAGAAATAATGAGGCTCATCGCACTTCCACTGTGCAGCTACTGTAACCTGAAATTATTGGATCAATAAAGAAAGTCCCTTACGGAATGTGAGGAAGCCTAATTGCATGCTGAAAATTATTAGGCTAGAATATCCTGAAGAGAGAATGGCCAAAACATACTTGAGCTCTACAGATTAATTAACAATGTGTTTCTGCGTAACTTTCGTATTGCAAGGGGAAAGAAACATCCATTTTCTTTTTTGGTTAATTAATTGTATTCAAAGTGGTCGTGTTACAATATTACATGATGTGAAATATGCAGATTTTCAAGATTTCAACATTAAACCAGGTGATACTCAGCAATTTTGCATTGGGAATCTGTGTTTCTAACTTGAAACTCAAAGCAAAGTTGAGGGGGTGGGGAGAGTGTTTTACAAATCTACATGGATAAAACTGAATAAAATATTTGTTCAGAACCTACAAAAGCCAAACACTGTTTTGCATTTATTCTTGCTAACACATCACAAAATCAACACAAGTGGAGGATTTATGGGTATTTATTGCAGTGTTTTCTATTTTTGAAAAAAGTCTCCTTGTATAGTAATCTTCTATATAAACATTATTTTTTTCTGTGGCTGGTGAACTTAGGTTTCTGAGTGTTTTCTGTTTCATTTTCAGAAAATGGGGGCTATCAGGGACGATTTCGCTCACAATAGTAGCAAATGTCAACAAAAAATGCAGCTTGACTTTGTGAAAAATGGCAAACAAAGCATTTGCAGGGGTGAAGGCACATGCATTTGCATATAGGGTGTGCATGCATGTGCTTTATTCATCTCTACCTGCAATTCCCTGGTCATATGATAAGGGTGCCATGGAAAGTTAGAGGTTTAAGTAAAAAAAACCAAAACCTAGGAGATAATTGCAGAGAAAAGGTCAAGTAAATAACCCACTGAGTTATAAATGCTCTGGATGAAAGCCACAGCAAACCCAGGTAGGTATCTGCAGGACTAGGATATGAGATGCTACAAAAAATGAAGGAGTCCCTTGGCCTAGTACTTATCTAGTCTCCAGAGGATGGCATCCATTTCAGGGACTGTTTACAAAATCCAGCAGTGGGTAGTAACAAATGCACTGGCATACAAATAGATAAAGAAATGGTGCTGTGATGAACTAACACTTCTTGATGTGATTAACTCTTACAGAAAAAAATATTTAAACACTTCATGTCTATGGATATAATGTCTAGCACTTAAAATACTTTTCATTATTTATCTTTACACTCATATAACATGAAATCCAAGATTTCTTTAAAATTAATTGCTTTTTAAATCCAGTTTTCAAGGAGAACATATGTTAGGGTGTTACATTTTGTTATATACTGGGGAAAAGATTAAAATTGATCTCTTAGTTCTCTAAGCAGCATTTTCTTTGGTCTTGCAAAACCATGGACATGTTATACTGGTTTTATTTTGTTTAGAAGTTAAGAGAAATAAAATAATGTACAAAAAATCTCAGAAAATTTTAGAGTGAAATCTGACCTTTGTATAGTTACACCACCAGGGAAGCCAGGTATATGTGAGCAGGAGTAACTGGAATGTCCTTTATGTATCAACACTAAGAATCTTTTCTTGAAATTTTTTTTGAAGTCAAATAAACTGTGAAACACACAGTCCCTGAAACCATTCTTAGCTCAGCTGCACCTCTTCTCTCTTTACTAGCAAAATAATTGGTTCTCAATACACTTTTAGTAAGCTTTCTTCAATTTGAAATAATCATTTTAGGGGGAAAAATATGGGTGAGGAAGTATGTGTACATTTGTTACCCAACAAATTTTTTCTCTTGCAGTTGCTGCATTTTATTCACCTTTGTAGTTCAGTGCATACAAATGGATACACAGGTCATATCTGGAAATTTATAGTTCTGAAAGCAGAGTGTAACTGGCTATAATACAGATACCCTGACAATCTCTACTCAGACCATTAAGGGAAAGAAGAAGAAAAGAATGACCTTTGCAAATTCAGTTATTTATGGTTACCTTTTTTGAGCCTGAGTTTTCTCTTGTTCAGCAACCCTAACTACCTAACCTTCACATTAACAAGTCCTAGGATTAACCTGTGATTCTGTGGTCAGCAAAAACATTCAAATTTAAGAGCTCTGTGAAGTGGGTTTTTAGCTCCACTTTCTTTCCTTATGTGTTACTGTGTTTTAATGTAAAAAAATAGCATTTGTTTGTTCATTAAGAGAAAATCTTCCTTCAATTTTCCCATAGCATAGAAACCAGGTAACTTTTTTTACAGTCTTGCCTACTAGAATAATATGTTCTTTTGCAGGGACAAAATTAATGTTTCTGCCCCACTATATTGTCTATGTTCATCTTCTCTACTGGCAAATATCTTCTAAATATTTGCTAAGTGGTATCAGACTTGTCAAAGTGACCTGAAACAGACAAATTAATTGATTACATATCAGAGGAAACACTAGAGCAGAGCTTATAGCAAGTGAAAATTTTTCTTCTTTCACCACCTCAGGACTATGTTTAAAATTTCCCTTACATAATAAACTGGAAATACATCTATGAGATAAAAAAAAGTGTTCTCCAGGATTTTAATTTGGCAAGACAAAAGAGATGCAGCCTAATATGTTGTCTTCCCTGTCTCTTCTCATGATCCTTTTGCATCCTGTCACATACATGTAGAATTTTCAGAGGTTTTCTAAAGCAGCCTGCAGGGTCTCCATTTAATGTCACATCCAGAATTTTAAAGGTTTATTCTTAATGTTTGCGGTTTTTTTAAACTTTCTTTCATTTTCTGTGTCTATGGATTCAAACAAAGTCCTATCCACTGCTTAACAACAAGACTTCGTCAAAGTTAAATTCATAATGAGTATGTAAAATTCCTAAGTCAGGATAGTCAGGGAAAGATTTCACAGATGGAGGATGTGTACATCTGTAAAATACAATCCAGGACGTTTTATGATATGTGGTGCTGCACAGTACAAAAATATGTAGCACATTGTCTAAAACAGCAGTCCCTGGTTGTATTTGCATCTTATAATAGACATACTTACTCTTTCATTAGGTTTCCAGCCTTCTTTTCAATTCTACTCTTCTTCAGAGTTGCTCATGTATAAAGAGTATTTTTTGCCTGGAGTTTGGTCTTCAGCTTAGTTTGGGAAGAGTCCCTTGTCTTCTTTTTTCCCCCCAGCTTTTTTTCTAAAAAAATTAAAAGGGTAGCTTAAAATGTCTTTGATTTCATAGCACCTATATTTCCTTTTTTTTCCCCTCTTAATTTTCCTTTCAATATTGCATGGTTGATTCTTAGTTTCTTTATGTCCATTAGGGGACCTGTAGTACACTTATCAATATTTTGAGCACAAATCAAATCGTGACAAAGGCTCTCTTATTCACATCCATCAGTTCAGAACTTGACATATGAGACTGTGTCCTTTGCAGTATGACTTTGTTAGACAGCTCTGAGATCATTTCAGCATGCTTTGGTTTATTAAACTACTGTTCAGTTGTCCAGTCAGTTTGACAACTGTGTTCTTCCACACATGTAGGGGAAAGGGTGTACACAATGGTCAAATCTTTATGTATAGACTGAGATGCCTATCTTAAATTCCCAGTATGCTGTTCTCCACAAGAGTTATTGATAAAATCCTTTAATTGCCTCTCCACTGACTGTAAGCTGGATGTGCAATAGACAAAATGCATCTCACTCAACAAAATCTGAGGAAAACAATATTGAATAAGGCACCCATAACAAATAATAGACTACTCTGCCTATAAAAATAAAGTGAAAGCATCTTCTTTCTCATCTGATGTGCATCATGTCACAACTTCTCATAATCCTAAGCTGATTATTCTTTTGAAGTAAAAGTTATGATTGAATCCATTGACCCAAGCAAACTTTGTTGCTGAAGACATTAGCAAGTTATTGCTCAAAGGAATTTATAAAATTCATTAATTATTGGTGTTATGTACACCAATCAAAACATTACAGATATTAAAGGGTGGAAAAATCTTACATTAGAAACTACAATATGTTTCTATTCTCTGTCACTGATAACACACACACTGTATTATTTGCGAAAGAATACAAGTAGCTAAATACTACATTTACCACTCTAGCTCCTCTTGAAGCATGTAGGCATTGATAAGATGAATCTATCTCATCTTGCTTCCATCATACTCCAGTACTAGATAAAAATGACATTTATTTTCAGTTATTAATAAGGCTAAAGAGTATGTTCATTTAGTCTAACAATTTGCATAAATCCGGAGTAATACCTACATTGAATCTAACATTTTTGTTTGAATAAGATCTCTTTCAGACAAACACTCTTTCAAACAGTTCGAGCAGTGGCAATCCTACCTTTTATGGTGAGCTATTCTAACAGCTAATTATTCCCACTGTTAAAATTTGCACCTTTTTTCCACTTTCCTTTGCTCAAGATGCTTCTTGTTCAAGTTGTTATGCCTTTGTTTGCCAGATTAAAGATTGCTTGGGTTCTTTGTTGTTTGTGTACTTGATGTGGACTCCTGAGGGTGACATTCACAACTTCTCTAAAATATCCCCACCTTGTGATATACACCTACCTACTAAGCAAAGTCAAAGTGATATTAAAATAAAGGGGGAAAATGAAGTAAAGCAGGTATTCTCCACTAAATGAGTTGATTTCATAGGCAGGTATTCTTTTTGTCTCTTGAGTGATCTCTCCTAGAAAGTCCATTAATAATCTTCTTATTTTATATTTCCTATATTTCAAAATAGCTTCTTTTATCATTATTTTAATCTTAAAAGTCTAAAAAGGTAGAAATTTGATGTCTGTGAGTGTGTTGTGATGTAAGTGTAACTGTAAGTAATGGTGTGTTCTAGTCACAAGTAAATTAAGTTAGAAGCAAAACATATCTGATTAACAAAGTAACAAAAGGGCAGACTTGTGTGATGTTTTTCAACATTTCTCTGTGCTTGTGGCTGTCAGAAATGATGATGAATGAAAGAAAGTCAGAAGCCAGGAAAGTAGAACAGATAGCCTTCATTATCTTGTTTTCTGAGGACACTGTTTAATAGCAATAGAGCACTGGTTTACCACTATCTTTTCACCATTCATGATGCAAGTTTTACAAAAACCCAGAAATACATGCTGCTGTGAGGATTTCATATGGCCATGTCAGAAATGGATTTAATTTCACTCGGTTGTATATGATGATACGTTGCAGATAATTGTAGAAACAAATATATTTAATTGAAAACTTTTGGGCACATAGACAAAATGTGGCTATTTAAGTGACTAGTCGGGTTTTTTATCAACAGTCCATTGTGGTGAGTATGTCTCCCTGGCACAGCCCAAGTTGCACAGAGGTGATACAGTTCAGAACACAAAAGTGGTATAACTACAGAAGTGCATCCCTCTTTATGTGCTAAGAAAGCCTGCTTCTTTCTTCTGTATGGTGCACGAGCAGTCAGTGTTCCCAAAGTCTCAGGACACTTTACTGGGTTGTTGAAGAGAAAACCACACTCTTAGTACCTCACAGGCTGCTAAAAAGGGCTGCTCCACCGAGACAGTGAAACTGAGTAAGACTGTGTAAACATATATCCCCATATAAAACAACTGATTTTCTTAAGACATAACTCCCTCTCTAATTTGAAATAATGTGCTAAAGTTTGTTACTTTGTTGTGGATTTTTTCATCCTAGCACAGTGAGCAAGTATTTCAAGGTTCTTAAACCAGGTTAAATCGGAGAAACTTATTTATAAGCAATGGATAGATAAGCAATAATACCTGTGAGCAGTATAAATGTTTTCTGCAGTCCAAAAAACCCTGAAAAACTGTTTCCATGTAAAGTGTTTGACAGAAATGCACAGTATGCAAAGGTATTTGTGAAAATACTTGAAAATTTTTTTTTACCTTGCATCAGAAAATCTAAAATCAACTAGCACTTCAAAGTTTTTTGTTGGGAATGTGTTCTTATTCCAAATTTGCATCATTATTGTAGTCTGGGTTTATTTAACCAATGCAGCTACACATTCAACCTCTATCCACCTCCTGAGCATGGTGAAGAGTATTTCTTTCATGTTTCTAAGGTGATTGTGAAACACATGGGATCCTCTGAGTAATTTTAATAACTTTCCTTACTTTTTTTCTGAGAAACTAACATTTCTTTGGAGAGACATTTCCCCCTATAAAACTTTGTCCTACTTCTTGGCATAATATAATGAATTGAATGGGTTTTTTAACAAAGGGTTATCCTTTCAAAAGAAAAACATATGACACTAAGGCTTTGTGTACTGCAGCTCATTTCTTTATGCTAGAAGGCAAATTAAATTAAAGGAAGACCACTATAATCATCTTCTAGTCATAATTTTTTAAACCCCGTTGATTGTACAACGTGTGTAGCAAATAAATCACCTTGCAGTGATAATGACAATGGCATTATCTAAAATGTTACTAAATGCTGGACCCCACAAAAATGTGTTAACTGATAAACATAGCTGTGTGAATTTCATAATTCTAAAATAGATAGATTAAATAAAATATGTCTTGACCTCAGATGAAAAACTACATTATATTTTATGTTTGTCAGAAAATGCTGGTTTGAAACCTGGAAAAGTGAACCTTTATGTAATTTTTAAAAGTGAAAAAAAAAAAAAAGAAGAAATTTGGTGTCCAAAAAAACTACAGTATGCAATAGTCTGGAGGGATGCATGGAGGACAGAATGAGCACACTCAGAATGTCATGTTGTCTGCAATATAAAACACGTTTCTAAGAGGTAGGCATTCTTAATGATCTGCCTTTAAGATGATGAGTGAACTGGCTGTCAGTTTTTTTCATGTTTTCTGAGAGCATTTATTATTGCATAAGTAGAACTGCAGAGAAACACCTTTTCCAAACAATTTTAATTTTCTGAGCCTTACTGCATCATCAAGCTGAAGTGCAATTTTTTGTACTAAAACCAACTCCAGATAATGAAAGCTGGCAGAAAGTTCTTTGTTTTGACAAATACAGAATTTTAATTATTATGCCTACTAAACACCTCATTAGATATTACCAATTTGAGCACAAAAATCTAATCTAGAAGTCCTTTGTCTCAATTCTCTAGTGATGTAGAAACAGATATAATAGTCTAGTGCCTTCTGTTTTCCAATATCTGAAAGTTTTTTCCCTAAAGGCACTGTTAGTCTTTTTACATCTGACTTTTGAATCCTGCTAAAAGGCACATAGACAGGATATGCTTCCTTACTGGTTCTGTAAATATTTTACTAGGATTTAGATCAAATAAATGAAAAATCAACATCTTAAATCTTCTAAGTAAGATGTGTTCTAAGTAAAGTCTTCCATGAAGACCAACTGGATTGCAGTGAAAGCACTACTGAATATTCATACAAAGATTGTGGCAGCACTCATTGCTTTAGGACTGTTCTGAGTATTTTCTGATATAATTCCTCAAAATGTACTGTTTACTGAGGACTATCAATGCATTATTAATTCTGTTTATTTCAGAAAGTTAGTTTAGACATAATAAAATAATTACTCCTTTCTATCTTTCAGTGCAGTTACAGATATGCTTTTCTGTCATTGTTTTGATTTGTTGGTACGTGCTGATAACACCACAACCTAAGGAGTCTACATGAAAATTAATCAGGCTGTTTTTTATGGGAGAGTATGTGAGGAAATAAATGGTTCATGATAAATGAACTCTCAGGCCACAAACTGGAGCATTTATTGATTCACTGGCCATTTATCCTGGAATTTACTCCCTAGCAAAAAGAATATTGCTATATACTTAAATAAAGGTTTTGAGTATTATTTCACCTTTCACCAGACAGTAATAAGTGCCCTAACCAAATTCATTCTGCTTTGCTTCCCATTCATTTTGCTGTCATCATCAGCATTATTTTCCACTACAGAGGCTCAGCAAATTTTAATGTATTTATCTGGAATTTTAATGTATTTATCTGAAAGTTGTAAGATCCAACCTTCACACATTCTTTATAATCTCACGGTGTCTAACAAAAAAAAGTATACAAATATTATATTAATTCAGATATCTGTATCCAAGTACACTTTAAATGGGGATCCCATTTCAGTCAGAAATGGGTTTTTTGAAGCATTGGTAGAGCTTATTATGCAATATCAGATTCAGTTTTAATATTTGATGTATAGGCTGATTAAATATTAGTTCCTCATATAGTTTCCAACACATATATGCACAGTTAATACCCAGCATTTATGCTTATAAAATAGTTGAGACATAAGGGATTGTTTAACTCTATGGGGTTTTGTTGCCTTTGGCTAGTCTAGATGTACTTAATTATAAGGTTTAAATTCACTTGGGTTTTGTAAACCATTAAGGCACGAAAAGCAGAATAGTCACAGCAACGTTTACATTCAGAATATATTTTAATTGAGGATAACACTATAAATTTTCTTGGTTTTTTTAAACTCCTCCCCTCCAAGCTCTTTCTAAAGCTATGAACTTAATTGCCTGAGAGAAAAACTATTTTGAAAAAGAAAGTAAGCCATGGAAATATTTATCATTGAAGAGTATCTAATCTTTAAGGAGTGCATTCTTTAACAAGGATTCATATGGGACATGAGCATGAAAGTCAAATATCATGTTTCAGACACTTGGGAAAAAAATAGTTGGCTCTCAAAGAACACTGAAATAGCGGGGAAAGGATGGCATTAGACATATGGTTTCTGGAATGGTGGTCAGTAGCCAGGCCTTTTCAGCAGCACAGGTCCTTCTGGGGAATGTTTCTTATATTGTTCACTGACAATCACTTTAGACACTAGTTTTAGTTGCCAAGTGAAAGATTTTAAATAATGCTTTATCTGGTTATGCATAGTGTAGCAGTAGCTAATCGAGTGAGTTGGAGAAGAAAACTGACTTGGCTGATTTGGAAATTTGAGAGCTAGAAAGACAAGGAGGAGGAGGATCTCTAATAAATCATCTGAAATGGAAAAATATTCGCTGCTCTTGCTGGCCCCAGAAAACCTGCCATTAATAACACAGAAGGACAAAGACATCTGACAGATGTTGAAGGCCCAAACCTTCCTTGAAGAATTTTGCACAGGGGAAATTCCTGGTCTTAAAGAGGATAATATTTTTTCTAGAATGAGTCACGCATACTTTCTGTTGTAGTAAAGCACAGTTACTTTGACCTGAAACAAACCTTTCTTTCCTGAAAGGCTTGCCTAGGGTCGCCTCCCAGAGCAAAAAAGAATTTCAAAATCCACTAAGCTATACTGCTTATGCTGTATAGAAGAGAGAGTACACTACATATAAAAAAATAGAATGGTCCAGTTTTTTATTTGCTATTTTTGTCCCTAGCCATTAGATTTTAATACCTGTTACAACCAAGATCTAACCATTATGGTGGGTATTAGTTCATTATATCAACTGGGATTGAGAAAATTAACTAATACCATTCTGGTATCATCTGCCAGTTCTGTGCTCAATTTAACCCAAAGGCTTGAATTCACTGATCTAGCCAGCAATGTCTGGTTGGACTAAGAAGTCTAAGGTGGATAGATTTTAAATTTCCTTTAGCGCTGCATGTTAGGAGAGTGGTGTGGCTTAACCACATTGCTCTGAAAGACTGTTCTTTTGATACTTTCTTTTAGTATTTATTTTTAGTTACTATTGCCTTAAGTTGTAGAGAATTCTTTTGAACCAAGACATAAGGTCCATTATACTTAGGAAGAATTTAAGAAAAATCAAGATTTGAGAAAGTGATGACATTTATTTATTCTAGAATTGACATGTATGTCTCTCTTGTGTGTTCTATTCATAATGATTTTAAATCACCCCTTCAGAAGTTCAATTCACCCCAATAAAAAAGCCCCCAAGGATTCATTCTGTTAGGAATTAGTCCCTTGGTCTCTATGCCTATTACTTCCACAGAATGTTTAATGGCAGAACCTTGGTGAAGTCTATATATCATTCATTGAAAAGACAACAGTTTCATCGAAGATGCTGACGAGTGTCCGTGTCACAGTGGTGTAAAAATGGTGATTAGAGCATGCTGTTGGGAAATGGAGAGATTTATATCTATTGAGGGTAAAACTTGTCCTGAAAGTTAAAGGATTTGTTGTTGCTTTCTTAGCTGTGCTTTCAAGTGATCACGCATGATCTAGATGCTATGCTGATGAGGACCTGAGTCATGTAAGGAAGGGAAATAGTTTATATAGAATTCTGAAGTTGGAGATAACCAAAATAGAGCAGATCTAGAAAATCCCTGATTTTTTTTTTTTTTCTGCAACCTTCAGAATTTTAACATATAGTGTATTATCATATAGGGTCATTATATTAAGAAACAGCAATTTAGGAAACTTCAACTGAGCAACAATTTTCAAGATAATCCTGTTACTAGTTCCATTTATGTGTCCTCTTAACATGTAAAAATTTACAGGCAAAGATCACAAGGAAGGATTCATACAAAATATAACTACCAGAAAGGATATTTACCTTGTTCAATTGAGTGTGATTGAAACCAACACCAAAGTAAATACAAAAATTAAATCAAACCCTTACACTAAAATAAAAAAGCAACTAATCTTTCCTTATAAATGAAATTGCATATCTAGACTGCCATTGCCAATATCATGACATTTGTATACCTGCAACATAATTCTTAATAAACAAGTTATCTGGTTCAATTAACTTCTGTAACTGATTTGAAGCACTATTTTGTGTTTTAATGTATGTATAATTTACTCATTTTTACTAGTGACAGTCACTCCATGGTTTTTGAATTATATACTTTTCAGACTAGGCACCAGCTGAAAAAAATGGAGATATCAAAGTAAGTAAACATTCCTATAATACATACTTAACCAATAAATTTTTTTAAAAAAGATAACTGAAAATTTAGTAAGGTATAGAAGCAAAACTCAGTGAAAATCTGAGACTAAAGCTTAAAACAACCTAATAAAATAACAACAACAAACAGCAACAAAAAACCAAATGAACTAATAAAACCATCTGGCTAGATAAACCTTCCCTGATTCTTTAATTAAACTCCTGTTTCTTTAAGGTCTTTACACTGAAATTCCTTTAGGAATCTGTGAGCTTTTTGCTGAATTAATCAGTCAGCACTATACTTACAGAATGCTATAAAAAGTACTGGAGAAATAGTATTGAGAATAGTACCCGCTGGAATTCTGCATTCTTTAGAGAGACAAGTAGCTAAAAACCCTCATGTTTCAGAGGTAGAAGGCCTCAAGAACAATAATGTACATAATTTTTTTTGTTCAGAACAGCATCTGTTTCTTCATCATGTGGCCAGGATTGTTATCTCATTATCTTCTCCAGTATCTAATTTCCATGTAGGAATGCCCTGAAATGTATAGCCAAATTTTGTGTGTTGTTAAAACATTGTGGTATGCACCAACAGTTTTTTGTCTTTGTCTTATGATTAACAGTAAGGATCAAACTACAATTTCAACTAAAAAATGGGTTTTTGGGAAGTAAATACTCTTGGCTAGATAACTGGAGATAACATTCTATATCTACATTGGAGAGGCTGTTGTTATACATTCCCTTTTCTGTTTAAGGAAGAGAATGAAAGATTGTAAAGATAAGTAAAAGATTAAGTGAATATTTCAGATATCTATGAATCCCTCTCTTGACATTTTGAAGTTTTTTAATATTATACTAGGGGTTTTTTCAATCAAATATAGGTTTCAAGCATATCACCTCACAGCTTGTATTTAACTTACTAACATTGCAATGGTGTGGGTGATTTTCACACCTGAGTGAAAATTGCATAATCAACAGGAATCCTTGTATCCATAAGACACAGGCAAAGCCACGTAAAGATGTGAGAATGATGTTGTGGTAGGAGAGCCAGTTAGCACAGAACCTGTCACTCAGTTAGTGATCTGTGACAGAGCAGTTGGTCCCCTTCCCATCATTATTGACATACACTTCTATATCACTAGAAGTGGGATATACAGTTGCAAGAGAACAAAACTACTAGGGCTGGGAAGAACTATAGCTCTTGAAATCTGAAGAAGTAGATCTGACTACTGTGGTATCTACATTCAATAGACTACAGCTTTAGACACACCTCAAAGAGACATTTGTATCTGAATGTATTGGTTTTGCATGGCCTAGTTTTTGGAAGCAGGGTGACCACAAAGATGGCTCTTGCAGGAAACTGCTGAAAGCTTCCCACTGTGTCCAAAGAGTCCATCCCTGATGGCTCTGAAGATGGACATGATGCTGGTCTAAACTGGGCTGATTGGTAATGCCTTTGTGATGACATATTTAAGAAGAAAATCAAAGCCACAAGGTTTTTGCTCCTTGTCAGAGAAGGGGAGGAGGTGAGACCATGTGAGGGGAAACATCATGGTGACACCAAAGTCAGTGGAGAAGGAGTGGGAGGAGGTGCTCCAGAAATCAGCTGTGAAGAGGGGACCAACACCAGAGATTCAGGAGGGTCACATCTGTTTGCCCAAGCTCCCGAGCTGCTGCGTGAACATTTTTTTTGTTTTCCCCCTGACAGAGGAGCTGGCACCATCTTTCTCCTTGCCATGTGGCAGGGTTTTTTTTCTTTTCCTTTACCATTTTGGATCTTTGTTCCAATGTCTGGGGGGCAGGGTCAGGGGGGTGTAAGGTTCAATATCTAGCATTTATTTACCTCTTACTGTGCCATGTGGGCACTCTAGTGATCAATAAATGGGTTTTTTTTCCTCCACTTTCATCCACTAGTATTTATTTCTTATTAGCAGAAAGGGATTCTTGGAACCCTTTTTTTTTTTAAAGGAAACACTCATTCCAGAGCGTTTTTCTCCTAAATTTCTCTCTAAACCAAGACAGAAATGTAGAACAGGACCCAGTGCTCCAGTTGTCCACTGCCCTCACCAGCACTTAACAAAAAGGAAGGACCTTGCCTTGTCCTGCTGGAAATGATGTGTCTGATGCAGCCAAGAATACTATCAGCTTTCTTTGCCCCAAGAACACAATGCTGGTCCATGTTGAATTTGGGGTCCACCAGGACCCCCACATCTTTCTCTGCCAAGGAGCTTTCCAGCTGGGAAGCCACCAGCAAGTACTGGTGAACAAGGATATTTCTCCCCAGGTGCAGGCCTTCACACTTGCCCTTGTCAAACTTCATGAAGTTCCTGGCAGCTCAGTTCTCCAGCCTGTCAAGATCCATCTCAATAGCAGCAAAAACTTTTTGTATATCAGATGTTCTTCCTGGTTTTGTACCATCTGCAAACCTGCTGAGGGTGCAGTCCCCATCATCATGCAAATCATTAATCATGTAAGATTGGCCTCTGGGATAGTTGCTGGCCTCCAAGTAAACTTTGTTCCACTAATCTGAGCCCTGTAGGCCTTGCCATTCAACCAACTTTCAGTTCAGCCCTTATCTTTCTGATATGATATGGTATGGTATGATATGATATGATATGATATGATATGATCAGTCATCACAATTACCGAGAAAGCTTTTTAATAGCAAATGTTCTGAAGAATGTCTCACCAAAGACTATTTGTGCCCTTGCACTTTCTTCCTGTATGCTTTTTTTCTCTAGTAGTATTTTGCACCAATTTCCAAATGGCACACACCAACCTTAAAAGAGTTATTGTGAGGAGTTAATAATATCTACAAGGAAATGTTATGAAGTGTAGGAAGGAAAAGAAGGCTAGGAAACTTAAAATGCTAGATCTATTAAGATGTGTGTATGGGCAGTAAAAAATTGTTTGAGGACTTTGTACCTACCCATATTTTATCTATTGTGTTAAAAACCTGTGACATACTGTTTTCTGAAATACCTGTCATGAGGTCAGTACTTTTCCTGATAGCCCTGGAGGGGATATACAAGATTAGAATAACATTCTTCTCAGTATTTGCCTGCCAATTTGGAGGAACCACTGAAAAGCACAAAATGTTCATTGAGGAACTATGCCATGATTTTATTTTGAGCTTTTTGACATGTATATTTGTTCCCTGGCACACGTTTCTGGCTTTTCCACATGGCATTCCCATAAGCACTTTAAACTAGTGCAAAGTAATGCTTTGGTCTCTGTGAATGCTCACAAGGAATTTGCCCTGTACAACAAAATGTGGTGAGTTCAATAGAAAAAGTGTTGAAAATGGTCCTGTTTGGATGATACTAGCAAATGTTAAATTTACATTGATTTTTAACATTTTATTTATGAAATAGCTTTAAACAATTTTTTTTGTTGTTTTTGTTTTGTCTGGTTTGGTTCAGTTTCAATTTGTTTTCTTTTTGTTCAGACAAAACCCCAGCAGGCAAGGTTTATTATTGCTTAGTAAGAATATCAATAATTAAATTCCTCTCCCATATAATCACTTATAGTAATTATTCTGTGTTCTTTTTTTAATAGGTAGATTTCCATAATTTTGCGTGAATGCAGTATCTAACCTGCATAAACTGGAAATAACCAATGATGGGTAAAAGAAAGTTTAAACAGAATGCAGTGCGTTGAAATTGAATATATGCTCAAAAAACCCTCCCCACAAAATCTGCTGTAAGATATAAGCCATTAGCAAGCAAGAATGCAATTCCACAATCAGTTTAACTTGGAATGCCAAAATGACTAAATAGTACTTAGAAAAAATACACATGGGGAAAACAGATACTACCAAAATGTTTGCTTCTGTTCACTTTCTCTCCTTTCATGAAAGATGGCTCCAAATTCTAAAAAAAAAAAAATAATTACTTCCATGTTTTCTTTTAGAACTGATCCTCTTTTCATATAACCAAATCCTTTGTTTTTGTAGACTGGGGTACACTGTTGCTATAGTTTTTAGCTTGCCAAACTCTTCAACAGCTCTGCAGTTTCATTACGTGTCAGATAACTTCTGGGTATAGCAATGTCAAACATTAGGATGTGATAGTTTGGATTAGAAAAAAAACTAAAATCCTAAATCACTGAAGGTTAATTTTGGACCATTTCCCACTGTGAGTAGGGGAAACACTAGTTTTTGGTGATGTTGGCTGGGAAAAGCAATTGGGAATAATTTACAGGGAAGAAGTAATCCTTAGGACATAGTCCCATACAGGATCTCTGGATGACTGTATATCTCTTGTCCATCTCTTGTATATTTTAGTCTCAGCACAGCTATAATTGTAGTAGTATTAGGGTCTCCATTCAACTCTGCAGCCAGTGAGCCTGCAGAGTTAATCTCATTTTAATGTGATCTTCACAATCAGAAAAATCATCTGCAGCTGAGGTGACCAAATCATGTTCTTATAAATTATTTCTTGAATGAATTTTCTTCATACACATGTGCCTCTCTGTTTAACCATCACTAACATTTGAAAGCTGTAGAGTCATATAAAAAACATGGTAGTGTCAGATTTGATCAGATTATTTGATTTACATTAACTGTGTCTGTCTGCTCATTTTAAGTAGTTAGATGTTAATGTCAAAGACAGTGGAAAAACTGGTCCTAAAACCTAAGATCCTAGACTTCTGTAATGGGTTGACTCTGGGCTGGATGCCAGATACCCACCAAAGCAGCTACATTGTCCCTCTCCATAGCTGGACAGGGGAGAGAAAATTTAACAAAGGGTTCATTGAGGAAAGGACAGAGAGGGATCACTCACCAAATACACAGGCAAACCAGAATCAAATTAGAGGCATTAATTGCCTTTATTCCTAGCAAAAATAGAGTAGGATAATGAGAAATAAAATAAGATCTTGAAAAGACCTTCTCCCAAACCCTCTCTCCTTCCCAGCTCTACCTCCTGCCCCGCCCGTGGTGCAGGGAGACAGGGAATGGGGGTTATGGTCACTTCATCACGTGCTGTTTCTCCCACTGCTTAAGGGAAAGCAGTCCTTCCCCTGCTCCCAAATGGGGTCCTTGCCATGGCAGGCAGCTCTCCACAAACTGTTCCAACATCTCACGGCAACAGCTCTGGCCCAACTGTTCCAACATGGGCTATTCTTCCATAAGGTGCATGTGTCCTTCCATGTGTCCTTCAGGCACAGCCTGCTCCAGCGTGGGTCCCCAGTGGGGCCACAAGTCCCACCAGGAATCCTGCTCTGGTGTGGGCTCCTCTCTCCCCAGGTCTGCAGGTCCCTGCCAGGAGCCTGCTCCATCATGGGCCTGCCAGGGGCCCCTGACCACGCTCCTCTCAGGCACCTGCCTGTTCCCATGTGGATCTCCTGCACGGGCTGCAGGTGCACAGCTGCCTCACCATGGGGAATCTTAGCTCTGGCTCAGCCTGGAGCACCTCTGGTTCCTCCTTTTGCACTGCCCTTGGTGTCTGCAGAGTTGTTACTCTCACAAATTCTCACTCTGCTATTCTCTGGCGGCAATATCTGCATAATAACATTTTTTTTCTTCTTAAGTGTTATCACAGAGGCATTACCACCATCTCGGATGAGTTTCATCTTGGCCAGAAACACATCTGTCTTTGAACTGGCTGGCAATAGTTCTGCTGGACATGGAGGAATCTTCTGGCAGCTTCTCCCATGTCCCACCCCTGTAGCCCCCCTGCTATAAAATTTGGCCATGCAAACAATACAGCATGGTTCTGAATTCACCTGTCAGCAGAAAAGAAAAATTACCACAAGAGAGATAACAACATTCAGTGTGCATGTGTGTGTGTGCATATGTGGTGTGTGTTTAATATTTGCATCTGTGGGGAAATATGATAGAACACATCACAATGATATCATGAATGATGAATAATACACATTTTCATGTTATATATAATGCAATTTAATCTTTATTACCATTGTCAATATAATCAATACATACCAGTTGCAAGTGACATACAGAGAGGCAACCTTAGTATAATGTAATGAATTTTGATAAGCAGAGCCACAGCAAGTCTGTTCCCATGCAGTGCAACTTCATTAAATATCCAAGCAGGAAGCAAAAACATAACATTCAGGCGGTGAAATGGAGAGCTTGTTCAGCCCAAGGTAAGACTTCCTTTAGTTCAACTTGTCCATTTTTCCCTAGATTTCATAATAACCTTAAGAAATCAACCACATCATGTTGTGAAAGTCCATTTCTGTTGTCTTAACACACCTGTGGAATGTTGGATTCCTAGCAAAATTGTGTCACTTCAGAATTTTATCAAAATTGTCCTATAGTATTGAAGTTGTGGTACAATAAAAAAGTACTTATAAAAATATTGAACAGCTTGAATAATAATTGTACTTTTCCTATATTATGTGTTCTATTAAGAAAAGTCTACTTAGACAGCAACCAATTAACCAAAGCTCTATAATTAGAAAATAGGAGACACAAATTTTTATGGGGTTATTATGCATGTGCTCTGAGAATGGTATTTGGTATGATTCTTCTGTGAGGCCAGTTCTGGTCTCCTTATTCAGATATTGGGGGGTATTCCAAGGTTTTCTGGTTCATCTTTTCTTCTGGAGCAGTGCAATTTTGGTATTTCCTTGAAAATACAAAAAATATTGTGTAGTCTTTCGCATTTGCAGACCTTTGAGCACTCGATGAAGAGCATGATCCTTTTATCTTCCCTTTTTCATGTAGGCAAAAAAAGAACAAAGCCTGAACTAGAACTTTTTCTCCCAAGCCCTTTTTCATGCCTATTAGTATCTGTGGCATTGAGATAGTGAAAATTTGAGTAAATTTCAGAGCAATCATAATAGTTTTTCCTATTCTTCATCCTTCCATAGAAATTACTTCTTACAACCCCTTGAGTTTCGCAGAATTATCTTTGGTGTCATCCACAAGTATTGGTTGTTTGTCCCATTTTGTTTGTCCCCAAATTGCAAAGAGAACCATAAGAGCAAGACAAGTTCTAAAATTCTGTACCTTTTAGAGTTCTTCACTAAGTCAAGAGCATCCCATCAGGTGGCTAGGGTGTTCTTTGTATATATGTTCTGAAGGAGAATCTTAAGAAGACCTACACAAATAATCAGCCACACCACTACAATACTGTCTTGTTTCAAAAATTTCTCTTTGAAAGCAAAAGCAAGCAACTTGTGAGAAAGAATCCCTCCAAATAAAGTAATAATTAAGCTGTGTTTTGATTATTTCTTTAATGCTTTTAAGTTCAGAGGACAGATAGCTTTAAATATTAAGGGCACTTGGAATTTTTCTAATTTCTTACGTAGTTCAATTGTCTGCACATATCAGTCTTTTGTCTTGGGTTAACTCTGATTTTTATTTATACAGTGCTGACAGAACAAAATTACTTATTTAATTTTTCTTCTTCTCCATGTTTTTCATTACTAAGAACACTTTCCTGAACTGGAGTTCAACCTACATATTACTCAGGAGTACAGATTATTTCCCAAGCTTAGATAGGAATTTTGCATTTATCTTTTGACTGTAGTGGCAGAGTAGTTGAGAGAAGGCTCTCAACCAGGCAAAAGAAGTAGGACACAGTGATTGCATGGATGATTATGATTAGATTTATTCCAAATACAATACCTAAATATTGTCAATACAGTGTCTAAATAACAACTCTATTACAGCGGATTGCTGTATAATTAAGTCACAGTTCCAAGCTGCAGTGAGATCACTTTGCTGTCTAAACTTCTCAGAGAAGTCTAGGTGTGGCTGGGTCCACTTAATCTCAGATTTGGTCAACAGTCTGTGTCTGAAGGGTTTGGCTAGAAACATATGTGTTTGCAGCCTTTGGCCTTGCAAAATTCCAAGCAACAAATTCCAACAATTACCAAGGAACAAAGTCCTGATGTAACTACTTTAGGATTTTATCTACATACCACAGAATCATAGAATCACTAGATTGGAAGAGACCTACAAGATCATCAACTCCAACCCATGCCCTAACACCTCAACTAAACCATGGCACCGAGTGACACATCCAATCTTTTTTTAAACACATCCAGGGATGGTGACTCCACCTCCTCCCCAGCAGGCCATTCCAGTTCTTTATCACTTCTTCCGTAAAAAACTTTTTTCTAATATCCAATGTATATTTCCCTTGGCAGCTTAAGACTGTGTCCTCAGAAATGGCAGAAATCAGTCTGCCTGATCAGTTACTGCCTGGTGAAAGAGACCAACCCCCACCTGACTACAACCTCCTTTCAAGGAGTTGTAGAGAGTTATACAACTGAGTCTCCTTTTCTCCAGGCTAAAGATCCCCAGCTCCTGCAGTTGTTCCTCACAGGGCTTGTGTTCCAAGCCCTTCACCTCTATTTGACTGGATCTTAGTGTTTTTTACTCAGATAACCAAAAGTGAGAAAGATATCCCTGCTGAGGGGTGGGGAATCCACCCAGAAGCTGCTTGCAATATTGAGACATCAGTTTGCCCAGTTGGCCAGATATGCAGCAGCATTTCATATCCTTATGAAAAGCCCCAAAGTCAGTTACAAATATCTCTGTTTCTTCATCTCTGGAATGCAGTTATTGAGCATACAGACCGTTCTTCCTGCAAAACCCACTTGGTCTTCTTAACTTAGGACAAACCAGATTGCACCATCACAGAGAGCAGAAAGGGAAATGGAGTGTGTGGGGGTCTGTGGAGGTGTGTGTAAGACACACACGAAAACCCAATTGTGTTTCACAGATGTCAACATTAAGTAATTTTAAATTATTTCCTATGATTTTAGATGCAGGCATTAGTAGCTAGATGACATATTAGTCTTATTCTTTCATTTTAGGTAGCCATACAAGGAATAACATCTTGGACCCAATTATCCTTGTGGTTCCCTTCCAACTCAAGATATCCTATCATTTTATAGTATAGGATAAACCAATATTTAAGCTGCTAAATCAGACACTCAGGAGTTAGATACCCTAGTTTCAAATTTGCCTTTATCAGTCTCCTACACATACATATTTAATGAGACTCTTTAACTGCTACACCCTCTGCACTAGAAGACTCTTATCTTCAGTGTTTAAAGCAAGGAATACTCACTGTGAAACATCTATTTATGTATTTTCTCTGGTTTTATTATTTAGCCCTATGCCTGTCTTATTGAACACTATTCAGACTATGTTCTAAAAGGCAGAATTATTCATATGTTTTTTTGTCTGTGCTAGAAGTTCAACATAATCAGGGATTAGATTTCTTAAAAAATTCCTCTGGGAAGAAGATCTGGCTGTAGGCATAAGGAGTCTAAAAGGCTACTTAGGACACAAAGGAATATGTGTTGTTTGTTTTTATTCTATATTCTTACTTCTCACCCTCCTCACTTGCAATTTTGAAGTTTCAGTCTGTAGGAGCTGGCCTTTTGCAAGTTCTTACATTGCAACAGTTGATAGCTCAGTAGCCTTCAGTGTAGGAGTGAAAAAGAGCTGCATATTTATTTGATATCAAGGTATAGTGGCAAGGTTTGGAGTACAAGGAAAGAAACTATGCATTTAGGAAATAGTGAATAATGAAGAGATTGGACTGATTAAATTGCTTATTCAATGTGAAATCTTTTAAAGCGGGGAGTAGGCAGATTTTCTCGTTTTTAAGACTTGCAACTAGTTTATTTAGGATATTTTATTCTTCAATATGAGTGTTAGCATATATCATTAACCACATATGACAGAGAAAGCCTAGAGGAATAAATAATCTCAAATTCAAAAGCATTATGAATTAAATTTCTTATCTACAACTATTTCAGAATTTTTAAATCTGTGTAAAACCAGCTTATCTGATGATCTTTGAAATTTGTTTATATCAGACTCACACATATTTCAAATCACACATATTTCAAATTTTAAATATTCAAAGGTTACAATAAAGGAGAACTACGAAATATAGCATTCAAGTTCAATGAGAGATTGAACAACAGTATTTTAGTAAGGGGGCCATTAACATGATTAACAGCATTATCATTACAATATGTAATGCTAGTTGAAACTCATATTGTCTACCTGGTATATTGTTCATAAATGCATTAACTAAATATTTTGGAAATTTTTGTTCACTTAGGATAGGGACCAGATGCTTCCAAAAAAGTCTAAGTTAGATTAAAATAGCGTTGATGCTCCATGAGAAACAAATCCTTAAATGTGAGTACACCTGAAGAGTGATGTATTTTATTAATAAAACAGGCATTTTTATGGAGCTACCAGTGATAATCAACTGTGTCAAATATGAACTAAGAGTAAGCTGCATTTATTGAGACACAAGCTTCTGAAAAGTAAAGCTACATAGATCTCACAGCCTTATCACAGAGTGAGTGAGTTGTGTCACCTTATAATGTGATATAGATGATTCTTGATTGAGTAGAAGCATGTAATTCAATTGAAGAGTTCTGCTGACACAAGAGCAGCCTTCAGGTGATTTATGAATGAGAGTAGAGCACTTCATTGAATTACAATCTTGTTATTCGGCTTGGAAAGGGTTTCAATACACAGCATTATTCTCATCCTGGAGAGAAGGGGAGAGAGGAATTTAGGGAAAGAAAGAAAACAGATAATAAAGCTTTTGAATTGGGAACATGTGCAAGGAAATAATTTCAACTTAGATTTTTAAAACAAAGTTTATAATATTTGGATCTATGTAGAAGCTTGAAATTTGGAATCTTTGGACATGATTTTATGTTTCCCTAAGTCAAAATACCAAGTGTCTTATGACTGTTTCATGATACATATCAAATTAACTGACAAGTATTTTCCATTCAAAAAGCAATTAGTCCAAATTTTCCTTAGCAACTATAATTTAAGACCACTAATGCAATAATGAACTAATTCTTCCCTGAAGATTCACTGGCTGAATAAAGAGGCAGCTGTTCCCATGCAGGAAACTGCTAGTGTATGGAAAAAAACAATCATAATGAAAGCCAATTTTTCTTTTCCAGTGTAACTTGCTTTCAGCAGACATGTATTCATGGGCCTGGTACACAGAAGCAAGTAAAGTCTCATAAGACTGCATCTCATTTCCCCACTTGTGTATGCATTATTGTGAATGCAGGGTTCAAGGCCTCTGAGCCAGTTGGATTCCAGCCCATCTGTGAGCACAGATTTCCTCACAAATGAAGGCCTGGGAAAGCATCCATGCAATGAGTCTGTGATCTTGCCACAGTATAAATCAGAACACATCCAACATTCAAGAGAACCCAAGAAGTCAGAGTGGCCTTTGGGTTTAAAAATACAGTGTTAGCTGTAGAGAACTAATGTGGTACAGACATTGTGTAACACCTTCTGAAACTTCCCTAGAACATACCGATTATTTAGTCCTGAATTATTCAGTTGTACAAAATTAACACTAAATATTTGATATATTTAATTATCAATGTGGCTCACCAAGCTTTATTCATGTATTATTAATATCATGTAAGAACAAGAACAGGTAATAACAGAGTCATTTTGAATAGGCAAGGTAGAGGTGGTGTTGTTTGCCTTACAGAGAAGCAGTCAGGTACCTGTCTTTCACAGGGGTGTTATGTGAGAAAGTTCAGGCATAAAAGAGAAACAAGTTAGGAGTGTTGCTAGAATCAGCTGTGCAAAACAACAAGTTGCACTGATTCCCTTTCTGAAGCACAATTCCTTCTCAGATTCTTTCAGCATCAAGGGCATGGATTTTCTCCTAGAACATACAATACCAAGTAATTCTGCTGCCACAAAGATGGTGCGCCAACAAGCGAGGATCAATTTGAAAAGGTGAAGTGCAGTTTAATTTCTACTTGTTGTTTAGTTACTTGTTATCAAGAGAGTTTTGTTTCTTTTTTCATCTATAACAGTTCACATTTTTGTGGTGGTGGCATGTGACAATGAGCAAGTGAGGGCACAGTCTTGAAAACTACTGTTAATGTAAATTTCATGAATATCATATGAACTCTCTGTCTTATCTCAGCATAAAATCAAACAGGTTGCATTATGACCTGTTCTGTCTGTCAAGACAGAACACACTGCATAGAAGACTTGAGATTAGAATGAGAAAAACAGTATCATAGGAGCAAAAAGGACATTTATTTTTTACAGATTTGGGGTCTGCTGTCACTATTTGTGTAATCTGAGGCATGAACATGAACATGGGTTCAGCTGACATTAAGACAGCACTGAGAGAACCAGAAAAAGGAAGTGATATACAAGAAAAATTACAGATATCAGGGGGTAAACCACCAAGAGACAAATATAATACTACACCTAACAGCAAAAAAATATATTTTTATAAGCTATCAATAGCAGACCAGCAGGATCGGATCATCAGCTATATAAAGCAGACTGATTTTTACCACTGACTTCATAGTGAATGCAATGAGGGTTACCCAACTTTAAAGATACACTAATTTTAAAAAAATAAAATAAAATACGCAGGAGAGGGTCATAATAATACAAAGAGTAAGATCTTGAAGACTTGATATATGCAACATATTGTCAAAGAAGTTGCTTCAGAAATTACAGAATCTTTGAGTGTCTGAGATGGTGCAGCAGTAGGTTACTTAGGACTGTGTCCATGTGTGTTTGAGTACCTCCAAAGATGGAGACCACAACTCAGGACAGCCTGTGCCAGTGTTTGACAATCCTCTCACAAAAAACACTTCCACTACCTGATAGCATAGCCCCTTCACCAGAGCACACTTCTCACAGATGCCAAGACCTATGCCTCTGGCTCCAGCAAAAGGTCCCAAATATTGCTGCAACTTCTTTCTGCACGGGTATGTTACCCCTCAAGAGCTTGGGTCTCTGATGTAGCAAAGACACAGAGAGTATTTCCTTAGTGTATTAAAGTACTCATCTTTCAGTAACAGCTTTGGCCATAGGCATGCACATGAGATACTACCTCAAGACAAAATTACAGCTAACAAATGATTTGTGACATAACCAGAAATCATTATGAAAAGATAGAGAAATTTACTTCATATGCTAAAGCATATAATTTGAGATATGTTTATATATAGTATAGGTATAATCATGGAATTAAAAATAATAGGACAAAAGGACCCTTCCCCAGGTATTGATTTTGGCTGGGGCAATTTAATTTTGTTCACAGGGGTCGGTATGGGACTGTGTTTTGGATTGTGCTGAACACAGAGTAGATAATATGGAGATGTTTTTGTTATTGCTGAGCAGGGCTTACACAGAGCCAAGGCCTTTTCTGCTTTTGGTGCTGCCAGGCTGGTGGGGGTCCATTGGAGGTTGGGAGGGGATACAGACTGACCCAAACTGATCAAAGGGATGTTCCAGACCATTCAAAATCATGCTCAGTGTAAAAGGTGAGGGGAAGAAGGAGGAACAAGGTGCAAGTTAGAGTGATGGCGTTTGTCTTCCCAAGTGACCCCTACACCTGGTGGGGCCCTGCTCTCCTGCAGATGGCTGACAGCTGCCAGCTGACTAGAAGTGATGAATTAATCCCTTGCTTTGTTTTGCTTCTGTGCACAGCTTTTCATTCCAGTATCAAACAGCCTTTATCTCAACCAATGAGTTTTCTACCTCTCACCCTTCCATTCTCTCACTGATCCTGCTGGCAAGGCAGTGAGTGAGCAGCTGTAGAGGGCTTGGTTGCTGGCTGGGATTAAACTGTGACACCCCAGTAAAATCTGTGAGAAAGATTAACACTTTGGAATAATCTGATTATTTTTTCCTGTGGAATTTTTCTATAGGAGCTTGGAAAAGGACTGGTCTAACTACCCAAGACCACTCATGAAGACAGACAATTTTATTTTTTAATCACACATTTGTATCTGCTTAGTGTTATCTTTCAAGTCAACACAGAGGCAAAATACAATTACAGGGGTACCCTCTCTGGCACATTAGAGTTTTGTCCATTATAGCTCCAATCTGCCCTGCCAACAAGAAAAATAAATAGCTCACAAGCATTTTCAAGCCTGGAAGAGTTTGGAGATGGTTTTCTAAAGATTTGTTGTTATAGTTTGATTTTTTGTTTTGGGATTTTTTTTTTCTCAGTTGATGCAGAGGGAGGGAACCTGTGAACATACAATTCAAAAATGTTATTGAATTTTTAAAGGTCTTTAATCAAACTGATCAGTTTGGATATATTCAGTCAGAAGATTTACCATGTGGAACTGGAGAGAGATTGAGAAGTCAGCAAAAACTTGTTTAATTCAAACCCACAGTGGATAGTTATAGTGATGTGCATTTCATCTTATATACACTACATGTGAGTAAATATCTAATCCCATCTTTCTAACCTTGTTAAATTCAGTACTATAAAATAAAATGAAGGAGTTGGTAATTGCATTTTCAAAAGTATACCTAGAGGCCACTGACTCATATGGATTTCTTAATTTCTTGTTCTTAACAATAAAATGGGACATGGAGCTTTAAAGCCCAGCAGGGCTGCTGTGTAGTTTAAGAAAGGAAATGAATTCTGAGAGCAGTGAGCTAATAAGATGCCACTTTTCTGACTATCTTTCCAGTGTTCTTTACAAAAGGGGATATTCTCAGAAGCTCTCTGAATAATGAGAAATGAATATTCTAAAGAACATAACCAAAACAACTAAACCTGTGAAACAGATTCTGTGAAACTGTTCTCCCACAGTACTTACCTCTGCCCTATCAGACATCATTAATGGTGTTCTAAGGACAAAGATGCCATCTTTTTTGTTGTCTGAGAGGTTTGTTTTTTACAGACAAAAACCTTGAGGTGAAGCTGTTAACAAAAACATGGTTCTTAACACTAGTATCTTCACTCTCCTCTATTTAATTTTTCATGCTTGGAGGTTCATCCTGTAACTCCTTCCTCCACATTGCTTCTTTAACTCTTTCATAATCCTGCTGTTAAATTCCCTTGTTGCCATTGCAAAAAGTTCCAGTTTGGTAGAGCAGAATATCGCCCTGTCTTGGGGTATTTTATGGTAATTAGTCTATTACCTGATCATCTACTCTATGCCCAGAAATGGCTGCTGTAGCTTTAAGGTGGGTCTGGGGGCCTGAGGGAGCCTTGGGGCTCTTCAGCAGACTCTTTGGAAAGCCTCAACCCCAGGCATCCAGGTGCCATGCAGACTGTGGTTTTTTTTGCTTAGCTAGATTTTGTTAGCTTAGGAAAAAAGGTTTTTTCCTTTCCCTGGAATTGCAGAGGCTGCAGCAGCAATCCTTTGGCAGCATTTTTCAAAGTCCACTGGACGGTTTGGTTTTGGTCCAAGATCAGAGAGAATGACCAGCAAGAGAAGGATCAGCTGGGATCAGCCGGAAAGGTGAGGGGCTGCTCCGTTTTGGCCCCAGACCTCGGAAAAGCCAAGCTGGTGAGAGAAAGCCCATCTGCTTCATCTGCTGTGAGCAGGGGACCAACATGGGAGATTCACCAGGTTCCATCTGGTTTTGCTGGAGCTGCTGTGTGAACCTTTTGGGTTTTTTTCTCCTTGAGACATTTTTCCTCCTCACCACATTGCCAGCTGTTGAGGGTTTTTTTCTTTCCCCGGCATGTTGGCCTTTTTTTTTCCAGTGTGGGTGTGTGTGGAGGGGGAATAAGGTCTGATTATTCAATATCTAGCATTTATTTACCTTTTTTTTTTTCCCCGTGCCATGTGGGCACTCAGTTTGTCAATAAACAGTTGTTTTTTCACTTTCATCCACTAGCACTCATTCCTTTTTTTCCAGAGGAAACACTCTTTTCAGAGTGTTTTTCTCCTAACTTGTCTCTAAACTGAGACACACCCTCTCGTGGTGTAGAAAGTGAAATCACTGCCTATGAATGCTGATTCTGATAATTTGCTGATCATGTAAATTTAAGGAATGTAGTGGAGAATCTTTTGATTCTTGCTTTATTGAAGCTGTAATGGATAAGTGTAGCTAGGTTTTGATAGAACAGGGGCTACAGGGGTGGCACATGGGAGAAGCTGCCAGAAGATTCCTCCATGTCTGTCAGAGTAAAACCCTGGTGGCTCCAAGACAGACCCACTCCTACACAAGGCTGCACCTATTGGATATGATGGTGATAATATAATGGTGGCCTCCGTGACAAAATTTAAGAAGAAAAAAAAATTGTTATTATGCAGATGAAATTGCATAGATGTAAAAGAGTGAGAATTTGTGAGAGTAACAACTCTGCAGACACTAAGGGCAGTGCAAAAGGAGGAACCAGAGGTGCTCCAGGCTGAGCCAGAGCTAAGATTCCCCATGGTGAGGCAGCTGTGCACCTGCAGCCCGTGCAGGAGATCCACATGGGAACAGGCAGGTGCCTGAGAGGAGCGTGGTCAGGGGCCCCTGGCAGGCCCATGATGGAGCAGGCTCCTGGCAGGGACCTGCAGACCTGGGGAGAGAGGAGCCCACACCAGAGCAGGTTTCCTGGTGGGACTTGTGGCCCCACTGGGGACCCACGCTGGAGCAGGCTGTGCCTGAAGGACACATGGAAGGACACATGCACCTTATGGAAGAATAGCCCATGTTGGAACAGTTGGGCCAGAGCTGTTGCCGTGAGATGTTGGAACAGTTTGTGGAGAGCTGCCTGCCATGGCAAGGACCCCATTTGGGAGCAGGGGAAGGACTGCTTTCCCTTAAGCAGTGGGAGAAACAGCACGTGATGAAGTGACCATAACCCCCATTCCCTGTCTCCCTGCACCACGATGGGGCAGGAGGTAGAGCTGGGAAGGAGAGAGGGTTTGGGAGAAGGTCTTTTCAAGATCTTATTTTATTTCTCATTATCCTACTCTGTTTTTGCTAGGAATAAAGGCAATTAATGCCTCTAATTTGATTCTGGTTTGCCTGTGTATTTGGTGAGTGATCCCTCTCTGTCCTTTCCTCAATGAACCCTTTGTTAAATTTTCTCTCCCCTGTCCAGCTATGGAGAGGGACGATGTAGCTGCTTTGGTGGGTATCTGGCATCCAGCCCAGAGTCAATCCACTACTCATGCAGACATAGACAGACAGACTGACAGACAAACAAACACAAAAAAAAAGTGTAGATTTATGTGTCTAAATGTACATATATTTCTATAGACTTATCTACGAACATATTTCTGTATGTGTGTGTATACAAATGTATTTTTCCAAAAATTTAAACATCTTTATGACTTTGTATTTATATTAGTGTGAACTCAGTCCCTTTTTCAGTTTTAGGAGGTTTTTTTGGTTGGATTTTTTTCTTTATTTTGGTTTAGTTTGTTTTGTTGTTGTTGTTGTTGTTGTTGTTGTCTTTTTGGTTTGGTTTGGTTTTTGTTGGGTTTTTTTTTGGTTGGTTTTCAGCTGTACTTAAATTGTGCATATCTATTTTTTTTACTTCATTGCCTAATTACATCCTAATAGAAACTCTAAATTTCAGGATATTTTATAGGTCTTTATGTTTCTAAGCTTTAGTTATTTAATGCCATTTGTTGGTGCCATTTGTTCTCCCATTTAATTGACTGCAGGATGAAAACATTGAAAACACATATTTCTAGCACCACACTGTTTCCCCAGTCATAATCTATGCTATTATTATTTTCCATCACTGTAAACTTATTTCCTTTTCTTTTATTCATTTCTTGCTCATTTTTCTTAGCTTTCAATAAGTAGTTTGTGAACAGAAGGGTCCTGGAAATTGTTAAGACACATAGCCCGCAGAGGCAAGAACACCAGCTGAGTGGTTAAAGCTGATTTTATGGTAAAACTTTAAAGCTGGGAGACTGTCACGGTATTTTTTTAAGAAAAGGGAAAAATATCTCCTCAAGGGGCATGGGAAAAGGGAAGAGTAGAGAAGGGACTGGAAGCAAAGAGCACTTTATTTTATACATGCCGTGTAGGTTTGCGCCACAGATAAAGTTGATGATGGAATTAGCAATATGCAGCAAGTACAGCCCTGTACCACAGTACAGTTCTTTCCTCCTGAGCATGAGCTAGCAGTGTGCCCAGGTGGCCAAGAAGGCCAACAGCATCCTGGCCTGGGTCAGGAAGAGTGTGAACAGCAGGACCAGGTAGGTCATTCTCCCCCTGTACTCAGCATGAGTTGGACTGCACCTTGACTGCTGTGTCCAGTGCTGGGCCCCCCAATTTTGGAAGGATGTTGAGATGCTCTAATGCATCCAGAGAAGGGCAGCAAGGCTGGTGAGGGCTCTAGAACACAAGCCCTGTGTAGACCAGCTTAGGGAAATGGGGTTGTTTAGCTTGGAGAAGAGGAAGATCAGGGGAGACCTTTTCATTCTCTACAACTCCCTGAAAGGAGAGTGTAGCCAGGTGGCAGCTGGTCTCTTCTCCCAGGAAAACAGTGATACAATGGTGGGACACAGTCTCAAGCTGTGCCAGAGGAACGGAAAAAATTCTTAGGCGTTAGGAAAAAATTCTTTACCGAAGGATTGACTGGGCAT
Organism: Urocynchramus pylzowi; assembly: GCA_013397555.1. Lineage (NCBI taxonomy): Eukaryota > Metazoa > Chordata > Aves > Passeriformes > Fringillidae > Urocynchramus > Urocynchramus pylzowi. The sequence goes on along the minus strand of VZRH01002322.1, from coordinate 71,743 downwards.
TGGAATGGGCTGTCCAGGGAGGTGGTGGAGTCACTGTCCCTGGAGGTAGTTAAAAAAAAGACTGGACATGGCACTCAATATCATGGTTTAATAGATGAGGAGGTTTCAGATCATAGGTTGGACTTGATGATCTCAAAGATCTTTTCCAACCTGGTTAATTCTGTGATTCTGTGATTCCAGTTCCCCTGTTTGGAAGAAATGACATTGTTCTTGCTCCATTATGTAAAGATACTTCGTTTCCCCGAGAGAATATGGGTGACCAGGGAGAAGACATATGCAGTGCTCTGGAGAACAGAAAAGACTATGAACATTGTTGGAGACACTGTTTTATTGTAGTGCTGAATTTCCCTCAAATATTGCTTGAAGATCAAATAAAGTAGTAGAATATTGTACAAATGAGTCAGCAGCCTGGAATCTCTCAATGTTGTCATACAAGTGAGCGGTCCTCTGGAGTAAGGTAAATTAATTCAATGAACCCCAATAGCATTGTTCAGAAAAAGCAATGGGTTGTTTCATAGCTGGAAGCCATTGATACAACACAGTTTCATTTCTTTTATGAACATGTCAGAACTTATTTAAAACCAACAACATTTGCTGAATAGTTTTCTGAATAGAATTCAGCCGTAGAAATGAAAATTTTGATAACTTCTGTTATAAAGATTAAATCATTTTCAGCCACATTATGCTCTATGGATTTTTTTTTTTTTGCTTAAAAATATGATGAAAATGGCTTTTCATTCACTACAATATTCTTGGCTGAAAAAAAAGTAATTTAAATACTTCTAATTTACCATGCTGTCATTATCTGGTACACAAATTCTAGGTTTATTTGAACAGATGCTGCCCAGACAAATGCAGATAATTTACATTTATGTCTGGATAAAATTAATGGATCTACAATGAATATTATTATAACATTTGAAACACTTGAATTTGAGAGGGTTTCTTCTAGTTTTATATGAAATCTCTCAGAGGCCATGTCCACCCCTCCCCTTCTCCCCCACTCCAAATTCCTAGATGTTACTGAATCTAAGCAAAACATTTTAAAGTTTATTCAACTGTAAAGATAGTATATAGGGGAAAATAGGTTAAAAAAAAAAAAAAAGCCTTTTTTCATTCCTTTAAATATATTTATTTCCGAAACCTGATAATAGCAACTTTATTGGCACTGTGCTAATTGGTAATATCATCAATATTCAGGTAAAATGTTTAAATTCTTTTTTGTCCTGAGAAGAGTTTAGAGTATGCATTTCTCCAGTCATGTTTAGAGTCTCCCTCACTTTTAGCAATATGTCCCAATTGCAAAAAAACAAAAAAAAAAAACAAAAAACCCAAAGCAAACCCAACAAACCCTAAACCCCAAAACAAACTAATAACAAAACAGTAACAACAGCAACAATGCAAAAAGTAGCCCAAACAGGCAAAAGACTTGGCTATATATTTGAGTTACAAGAGTTTCTTGCAGCACTAATTCAGGAAGATGAATCCCAGAATTTTGTTACAATTAACAAGACTACAGCATAAGCAGTCACCTTGCTGCATGACAAAGCTGTAATAAGAAAGATCTCACTGCTTGTTAAGCATGCTGCACTGTGTAATCATGATGATAGCACAAATCAGGCCAGGATAATTCTAGGGGATGAATTTCAATACTAAGATAAAATGGAAACATTTACACTAAACTAAATATTGGCTCATTTGGGAAAAAACCCAAAAGTAATTAATTTATAATGAGTATTATTACCAAAGGCAAATTATCTGCCCAGATCTGCATAAATTATCTCGATATAGTTGTATAAATTTTATGTGACATATAAAAGCTGGAGATCCACTAATGCTCCTCCATTCCTCTTTAGTATACACTGCCTGTTTGGCCAGTGTGTGCCCCTCTTCTTGGCTGTGCACCATGTATAATGCAATAACAGCCCATGGCTCTGGTGCAGTACGGTAGATATAGGGGTTTTTTTAGACTTCAGTATGTCAAAGTCATTAAGAATAATATGCACTTGAGATTATTCAGGAAAGCTGGGCAGAATAGAAAAAAAATTAATCTCAAAAAATTATGTAATCATTAAAGCAGAACATAACTTTCCCCAAGCTTCAGCAGGCAACAGATAACCCCCATTCACAAAATCCAGGATTTCTGCTGGAAGTATACAATATTCCAAAAGTGACAGAAGCGTTTTTAAGGATAGCTTTGGAAGTACTTTAAGAAAAGATATCATGAGAATATTCTTATTATTTATTGCTCAGGGTCTTTTTGTTACTTTTAAAATTTTAGTGTGGCTAAAGAAGGTGATAAAAAGAACAAGGAATCCAATTTTGTCAGGATTCAAGACAGAAATTAGTCTCTCTCTAAAGGATTGGCTGTTTTTTTCTTGTGTTGCTTTACACTGTGTGAATTGTCAGAAGTGTGTCATAAAATTGGACACGCCACCTTTAAATACTTGAATCTTTGTTCTACAGTCTGGCCTTGTGTAGTTACAGTTTGTGCTTTTCAATCAAAACAAACCATTTTATTTGAAAGAATCTCCTTGGGTATTTGGGACAGAACAATGTGTTTTCTTTCTATGTCCTTTTTCATTCCCTGCTGCTTTCATTATTACAACATTTTAAAGAAGAACTGTAGGTCTGTCCTGAACTTGTGTAAAGATTTATTTGCCTAAGTTTAGCTGACAAATCATCAGAAGTGCTCTGCAGTGTAAAGTCATACTGCTGAGGAGGAAAAGCATACAACTGTATTTAAATAATCAAAGCATATAATTTAGAACATGCTAATGAATGTTTTACTAATCTAATCAAACTGTTAAGGAACCTGGTGTAATTTAAAGAGAAATGGAAAGATGAGTATCTTTCAAAATGCAGTAACAAAAGTTTAATCCTGGTACAAGCAAAGCTTTCCATCAAAATATTATGCTACATCTGTAATTTGTGGCATTTATGGCTATCATAAAGTTGTAGGTCTAAAAAACACCAAAGAAGTTTTATAAAATCAACCTTAAAATGTAATCTAAAATCAGCTGCATAAAATTGGGCTGCTTTTAAGGACCAGGAGAATTTAAGAAGCTATCTGAAATGAGGCTTCTGACTTCCCAGACACCTTGAGGAGTGATTCAGTAAATTATACCTGCCCATACCTCTTTTATTATCATATTCCAGGGTTAGGCTAAAAATAATTGTGTGAATAAATAAGGTCAGAATGTTTGAACTGTAACTTGAAATAAAGAGGTAGTAGTAGTTCTGTGGCTGGATATATTTATGACTCCTTGTCTCCTTCTAGTAAGTTAGGTATGTATAGAATGCCTGCGCTAAATATTCCTAGAAATATTCTGTTGTAGGCTTTCTTTCCAAATGACTTTTGTATATTATACTGTGTTCATGAAGTTTAGCATGATGTAGAGGCCTCAGAAGAGTTCAATATTCTGATATGGTGTATTAGAAAAGCATTCAGTATTTTTAAAGTCTTTAGGGAGTTTCCTTACATATGGTTTTATACGATTTTCAAGTACAGATCTTTTAAAACATGAGGGCAGTTCTCCTGGTGACAACCATTTTTGAAGAAACAGAAGCCACCATTCAGTCTATAAATACAAAAGTCTTAAAAAACTATTCCATAGAAATTAAGTTTTATAACTTGATTATCAGAAGATTTGAAAAATACTAGACTGTACCATAATTTACTTTTCCTTCTTCCTGTTACAGAATGCAAATTTAAATATCCTAGGAACAAAGAATCTCTAAGAAAATTCTACCTGCTTCAGAGTCACTGTATTCCTGACATGATAATGTTCATGCACTGGAACTTATGTTGTGACTCTTGGAAGAATGGCAGTTGCAAATAGATTTTTTTTCTAACTGAATAGGTGTTCATAAATAAAACTTAGAGAAGTAACCTGCTTTATAAATGGCTAAAATATCCTGAGGCTGAAAATAAGTCAGGAAAAAAAAGATACAGTAATCTTTGCTTATACCAACAGATATTTTTAGAAAACACATTTTTAAACCACTTAGAGGTTCAGTCAAAACAATAACTCACTTTCTGCAGATTTTCTTAGACAGTATATCTTTACTGCATAGTTAATTCTAGCTGTTATTTATCTATTATCCCTTTCCATCTGAGCAAAGAAGCTCTGAGCAGGATTTAAAAGGGCTTTAAATCTTATCCATTTTACCAAGATGGAACATAGACTCCATTAAGACTCAGGATGATACATCAGTGGTGAAGATATAAGTGAATGAAGTGTTCTGAATATTCTCCTGTTCCTCTTTCATTATTGAACATGGAGAACAGGTATAATTTCCCACAGAAAACTGAAGAAGAGTCCTACACAAAAGAATACATATACCTGCTATCCTTCCCCAGACACAAAAATACACCTCATATATACCCAGGAAATACTTGCATAGTGCATGTGACAATCTAATATACAGCAAGTACCTGTGTTGCTGAAAACACTGGGAAACACAAATGCAATCAAAATTTTTTCTCAGGATTTCAGCAACTTTCTCCAATCCCAAAAGGAGCAGTGCTCCAACACAATATGTTAGTATAGTTAAGAGAAGAGAAGAGCAAGTGCTGTGATAGCACTTAGCAACTGTGCAGCTTCTTCCTAGGTGTCTGTCAAACTTATGTAAGGATAGATATCAGCTATGACCATAGAAAAGATCATAAAAATCTAATGGCAGCAGCATGTTAGTATGATAGAAAACTGCTGTTATCTGAGCTGAGACTACGGTATAGTCCATGCCTAGAAAGAATTTGAAATGTCTAGAAGCAGGGGCAGGCTTGTGCCAGCTGAGTAGACAATGTTATTTTTCCTCTGCATGGAACTTTTCAGCATGACAGCATATTCTCCATTATAACTATTAGGGAACAGAATTCATTAATCTTTCTGCATCAGCACAACAATTTACATCTGGCATGTGCTGTGTGAAGCATAGTGCAGCAAAACTGCTTCTGTTGACTGCTTCTCTACTGTGGAAATATGTCCAAAGATACCTGAATGACCCCTGCACCTGTGCTCTATTCCACTCCATGTTCAGTGCTGAATTTCAGCAGCAGAAATCAGAAATGTGCTTTGTGCACATGCACTACACTGGTACCTATCTATCCACTTTAAAAGGTACAGCTTGACCTTCAAAACAGATAGGAAAATCATGATATAAGAAGGATCTTTAAAATCTGGATGTAACACTAATTCTCAATTTCAAATACTTCAAAAGAATAAATAATAATTCTGAACTGCAGAAGACAGGCAATGGAAAAATACATTCTGTATGTCCTGTGAAATGGTTGCTAACTTTCTAAAATGGGTGGTATCCAATAATTATAATTTATAATTATAATTAAAAATAATAAAATAATAAAACTATATATATATATATTTATATATGTAAAACTTTATATAGTTTTTTATATATATATAAATAATTAAACATAATAAAAAAAAATTAAAAATAATGTATTTATTTAAATAGATTTTTCCTCTCTTATATGTCTTTATTTTTCCCATATTACAGTTTTTTCATTTGTTCCAACAGCCAACATGGTAACATAAAAAAAGTTGGTTGGATTTGATTTGGCTGTTTTGTTTTTTTTCAAATAATTTATTTAGACTTGTCTATTTTCTATGAAGATAAATTAATGCGAGAAAGAAAGAGATAAGATAAAATAGAAGGCACTTGTCTTTATGCATTCATTTATGAAGGTGAGATACCTAACATGGGAAAAAGACATTTTTAATTATATCCTGTTATTAGGACGGGCAAGTTTTTGCCCTGCTATCAGCAAGTGACTACACAGAGACACTATGACTTATTCTTTTTTAAATGGAAGACTCTTGAACTCTGGACTGTGAGCTGTAGCATAAAATCTATTCTAAGAAGGGCAACTGTTCTGATCCCAGTAAATATAGCTTTAAAAAAGGGTTGAAAGCCCAGATGAATCAGGAGATTAGTAATAGACTGTAGAGCCTTTTCACTGCTAAGTCATTAGTTCAAGTGCAGCCATGACTGGCAGGGTTTGAATCACAGCTCTTTGATGGCAGTTAGAAAGAGTGTATGAAGAAAATTCTGTAGTCTTTGTTCCTGTTTTGTTTTAGAGGGCATCTCTGTTACAAAATCCTCATTATTAAACATTCAATAGAAGCCTAGTCAACTAAATGGTTGCTCTGTTTCAAGCCCTGGCTGTATGTTGGGAAACAAGCTTTTTTACATTACTATGAGATTTTTTTCACTCTGAATCACCATGTCATAGGAAGTAGCATCTGCATGCAGAGTAGACAAATGTGAGCAAATCTTTCTGCTCTGGTTTACTGACTGTAAAATGCAGACAATGCTTTTATTGTCTCCCTGTTATTTGACTTCCCTGTTCATTTACATCCTAAACTCATCATGAAAAAATATGCTTTTCTTGATGCTATACATGGATCAGGGCAGGGAATGTTTACCTATGAATAGTATTTATGGCAGTGGGATTCTTAGTTGTCATAGTTGCATTTCCCTAAAACACAAGAAATAATACTGAAAGAGGAACATAGACTAGATTTGAAATCGAAATATGTTGGTTTCTTTCTTAGTAAAGGTGTGAAACATTTCTTGTCTAGCTTCCTTGTATATAAAAATTTGTGTCCTCTTTATACTTTAATGTTCAGATAAAAGGAAAATGTTCTGTTTCTTGAGCTCCCTTGTTTCTTTTAGCTGTGTTGTGTCAGTGAGCATTTTACTAAACTTATATCTCTAAGTGCTACTAATACTTACCCAGTATGCATGCTACTAATACTTACCCAGCACAGACTAAGTGTCAATTTTTCAAATTTGTCCCTGTCTGGAGCGCTTTCTACTTCTTGAATAAATGTAACAAATCAAGAATAGTATATCTCATAGTTTCTTGAGTACAAATTACTAAAATATATGTTCATTAAGAGAGGACAAAACCCACAAGCCTAAAAAACCCTTCTAATATTACCTGTGAAAGCAACTGCAGAAAAACAAACAAACAAACAAACAAAAAAGCAAACAAAATTAACCAGAAAAAGGTGTGGCACAGTATCTTGACAATGAATATCAGCTTTGTGTAAAACTGTGGGTTGGATATATGTCACTGTGGTAGGTTATAACTGTCACCCTTCATTTGGGATAGCTGTAACAAGCCACTTGTGTATTGCTCTAGAAAAAAGGAGTAGCCATCACTGAAAGCACATACTTTTCTACCATAAAACCATATTTGGGTGATAAGACTTTGCTGGGGCGTGTTTTGGCTTGTTGGGGCTTTCTGTTTGATTTTGGGTTTCTTTTAGCTGAGGAAATTTGCTTTATTTTTCTGGGTTTTTTTCCATAGAGAGATGTGTGTCTGCATGTAAGAAAGAGAAAGGAACTACAAAAGCATCACTGAAAAAATTAAAGAGGAAACATAAATTAAAGAACATCCTGAACAGGCACTGAGAATATGACTCTGAGAAAACTTTAGAGCCAGAGAGCTATCTGGAAAAGCATTCAACAGACATGGGGCTTTAAAGAACTGAAATTATTTGTCACTTGATTTGTTAACATTTGGGCAATTGAATCTTTGGATTATGTCCCTTACTGTTTTAAGAATTATTACCTATGAAATTAAAAAAATATGGAGGAATGCTTTCAGTTTATCTGGTTATAATTTTCAAGGAAAATTTTGGCTCCTAATATTCAAAACAGGCCCTGCTTTATTGCTGATCTAGATGTGATATTGAAGCACAGGCTCAGGAAGGCAAAGGCAAACCTTTACAAGAATTTTAGGTCTAAAACTGGTTTTCATGTAACAGTTACATGAATGTGGTTACTGAATGTACGTGGTTACTGAATTTTTGAATTATGTCATGCTGAAGGATCTGTGAGGTAGATTCAAGTATTCTCTGGGCATTTGCTAGGGCTTTCTTCTTTTGTGCATGATAGTCACATTATGCACAAAAAAGATAGATCAAACTATATTTTTTCTTTGTCACATAGTAAAATGAAACACAGCTTTCTTTACACTCTTCTCATTTCAGTCACATATTTTTCAAATTATTTAAAGAGAAGAAGAGTTGGACTTGATACAAACCGTCTTATTAACAGAGCAAAAGCTGCACTGACACCACTGACACTGGCATCTTATAATATTTAAAAAAAATAAAATTAAAAAATTGGCTGAGAAGCCAATTTTTTTTTTTTTTTAATTTGAGGAGAATAACAGTGAATGACTACACAGTTGAGCTCAACAGATCATCACTCTCACTGGACATACTCTGTATCCCTTGGGAACATTTTGTATTAAAAAGATAATTCTGAACATTCTCTATGACAGCTGCTCACATCCAGTTAAAAGGATACAACAGGATATAATTTCCAAATTAGGGCATAAGCATCATTTAGCCAAAGGGAATTAATGATTCATGGAGATTGAAGGCTGCCAAAGATTGAGACAAAAGTTGGTGAGAGCTAAAAATGCATCATAGAATAGATGGAAGAAACTATTATGAAAGGGTAGAATTGGGTTCAAGATATGACTTAGGAAAGACATGTAAGACAAGGAGATCTGTAATTTCTCAGCAATTTCTTTATCATACTTCTGAAAATTTATGTGTGGATCTCAGAATTTGCTGACACTTTGCTACATGCCAGAATAAAAATAACAATTCGGAGCTTCTGCACCACTCTTGCCGTATGAGCCTAGCACAAAAAGCCCCCGGTCTAGGTGACCTCAGAAATAAGTTGACTCAGATCAACCAAACCTTCTTTTACACCCTCCCTTACACAGGCCAGTGGCATACAGCTACCACATTTGCAATATTAATATGTTGGTGTCCTAAATTAAAAAAACAGAAGTGATGGAAAACAGGATCAAGAACAGAAATCCAGAAAAAAACCATAAAAATAGCACAAAGAACATATGAAACTATATGAGAATGTTAACACATACAGTAAGGTGAATTTATCACTGCTTCAAACAAATCTGTAGATTTTTAAATTGTTTGCTGTTTCTAGCAAGGAACAATATTACATGTATTCAACAATTTTGGTAGGCATTAATTCAGTTTACCATCAGGTAAGCTCTGGTTATAAATAGCATAGAGCTGCTAATGAGACAGGTAAAGTGAATGTGAATATAGAAATACTTTTCTAATTTGGTGTTACTATAATGGAGTTTTGAAAAGATATACTAAATTAGGAAGAACCCTCCCTTGAGGGTGAGAGTTGTGGATAGACTAGAGAGCTGAGCAGTCACCAACTTTTTCTGCATGACTTGCAGAAGAGCCAGTGCCAGATTCTCCACCTGGGACAGGGTAATCCTGGCTATATATAAAAATTAGGGAATGAGAGGCTGGGGAGCAGCCCTGCAGAAAGAAATGTCCCTTCTCTCTGGTGACCAGCAGTATGGCATAAGGGAATGGAATGAAGTGTCTGGATGATGCTCCTGTTCATTTGATTTAGTTTTAGGTAGTCCTACAAGGAACAGGAGTTGAACTTAATGATCCTTATGGCTCCCTTCCAAAATGAGATATTCTGTGACTCTATGTTTCCACATTAAGTAGACGCAACAGTCCCATTGCTTATTCTTTGCTTATTTTTTTAATTTTGTGGTATTATGTGGATAGAACTTTATTCAAATTCCTGAAAAGGAACCCATTATCTTGATAATAGACTGGCAGGAGTATGTTCAGTGATAAAGCTTTAAGTTACTGTATTTACCTCAAGACTGCAGGGTTCCTCCAGGCAACAGTGCATAAGCAGTGCAGAATAAAATTCAGATGACATAAACAGAAACCTATGTGCACCAGGAAAAACTGTTCTCTGCTGTCCTATTTCTGTCAAGCATTGCAGAGCTAATGGGAAGGTACTCACTTGATCTATTTGCTTTTCCCAGTGATTGATTAAAATTCCCTAGCTTTTGTAGAGGTATAAAACCATTTCATCAGTCCAGCCAGGCACCTTATGTAATTTAAGTTTGATATTTTTGAGGGTGTGTTTACCATGATCTAAATCACCAGAATAATTCTAAGTGTTCAGCCTGTAAGGTTACCCACAACAGGCACACATATACTTTGCATCTTTTTTTTCACAACAAATGCACACTCTGTGTGTGAATTAAACAGGATCATTTGATAGGGTGCATTAGTAACAACGTGGCCTCATTTTGCTCTTTTATATGTTGATTTTGCTCAGAATGCAATGGCATTTACACTAGATTTACACAATTTTAAGGGAGAAATTGTGTAAATTTAACCTTCCTGTAGCTTCAGACCAGAGTGCCCCACAAAGCAAGCTAATTGAAAACTACTGCAGTTATAAATATTTTGCAAAATGTCTGTGTAAGATTTATGATATTCTCTGTTTCCACGCATTAGTAGTAATCTACAGTAATAGTATTGTTACAAAGCCTGATAGTGAATCCTTTATTTCCATTAGTTGGCACTCAGTCATGAATTCAGGAGTATTCCTGTGATTAACAACTCACCAATGCAATGGAGAGATCAATATTTTCAACCCTTCCTCAAAACACATGTAATAAAGACAGTTAAAATTTCTATAATGAAGAAGATGCTATCAGCAAGATGCTTTTTGGATGTCTCAGTGCTTTGAAATAACCCATACAGGAAAGAAAGGAAAAAAAAAAAAAGAAACAAGGAGTACAATTAATTTCTTTTTCTTCAGGGGTGCTTGAACTTAAACATGAGGAAAGAAAGCAGTATGCAGAGGTACAACTGTATTTACCAGAGGAAAAATATCCTTGAGGCAAAAAAGACCATCTTTTTTGCTACAGTAACTGAAGCCTGGGCTCTTAGCCTTTGAACATATGTGCATCCTTATTTTCATATAACCAAATAAAAAAATGCTGTATGTAAGTGAAGAAATAATATTTTGCTGTGACACTGACTGCTTATTGCCATGGTAAGTGGCAATCCTGTCTTTCTTTCAGTTCACACTCTTGAGTAGTTCACTGTTTCATCACACTGCTTTCTGTATTTCAAAGGCATATTGTCAGCATCAATCCAGCTTCTGTTTAGATAGAAATGGGCGGGGAAGGGGTTAGGGAGAAAATACACAGGAAGAAGCATCTGAGTATGCAGGTTTTCTCTCTCTCTCTTTGTCTGACTTCTCTGTTTAGGCTGCTATGTTTTCTATCTAGGGCAGTGACTGTGTATTCCTTGTGCTTTTATATTCCTAGCACAATTTAATTTCCATCTTGGCTGGAGATTGTAGCACAAATTAAAAATAAAATACTATCTGATTATATGAAAATGACAAGTTTTTCATTTGGCAGTGTTCTTTTGCTTCCTTGTTGTAATTGCTTCTAATGGTGACCAGTAAAGGGCATCCTATTAATGCTGTTTAGCAGAATGAAATAAGACACTGGCAACTAGAGGAAATATTTTTGTCTTCATTTATAACATCTTTTTATTTCATATTTAAAATAAAATATTTTTTCAGCATTCCTAGTTCATAATTTATTTAAGGAGATTTTTTGTTGTCTACACATATTTTCTCTTAACCCCTGAAAAATGATGTGTGCATGCCTCACAGATATAAGCTAGGAACACTTGTGACTGTTCATAGATTTAAAGCAACATTAATTATTTTAAGTTCAGCTATAAAAACAGAAAAGATTGCAGAAACCCTAATGGTTACTGGATAATAATAAAAATATGTGTATTCATAAATGACAGACTTGTGTTAACTCATGGGATGACAGGCTTTATTTAACTTTAAGCAATTACTATTATAATTATTTAAGTTGGTTCCTAAAAGTCTCCAGACACTCATACAAATAATCTAAAAGGATTTTTTTAATTCAAGGAGGGGGAGAATTGGATAAAAATTATCTTAGTAAAAAGCTGCTTTGTCTTGTGTTTTCTTTTGTTTACAAGACAAAAGAGCACTACATTTGTAACTTATCACTGGGAATAATTAGCTAATGTTAAAATATTGATTTTACATTAAGTAAGAGAAATGTTAAAATATTGACAATGGAATGTACTTCTTATTAAGACTGTCACTTTCTGAGATAAAAAGATACTGTATTCTAGGCAACCTTCTCTGTAATTCCAATATGTAAATTTCTTACTATATTACAACATGCAGAACTGCTTAGTCAGGCATGGGGAACTTCCAGCATGCTGGTGCTAAATAAAGGTATAGGTTAAAAAGCTTGTTTGGATTAAATAAACTTAGGGCCCAAGTTAATGTATGAATCACTTCAAATTATGCTTTCTCATTTTTTACAGAAAATCAATCATGTGAAAAGGATGTAGGAATTTTCATGAGGCACTACATAACCTTGCACCAGACCTTACAAACTTGCTGTCACTGTGATGATCACAACTAGAGCTCTTTTTTCTTGGCTTCTTTCTAGTTCTCTTTGGAGATGCAGAAAACAGATGCTGCTGATCTAATTAAGTAGGTTAACAAAGTTCCTCAGCTTTAAGGTAATTCTTCTTCTTATGACAAAATGGAACTATAGCATGTAAGTGTAATGAGGAAGAAAGGCATTCACCCTGTAATATTTTGGCATTTGCTTTTCCATGAGACCATCTACATATTTTTGTAAGCAAGATTAATTTTACTGGTCTCCTTGAAAGAGATACTGTTTGTATCTCAACTATTATTTTAGAAAAGACTAGGCTTTACAGCATGAGTAACAAAGAATCAGCCTTAGCAATGGAGTAAGATCCTCATTTCTGTGTGACTGCTATTGGTACTGCTTCTCAATAGAAGGTCAATAGAATAGGCAAGGTGTCAGCTGACAGAAGAAGGTAAAACTGTACTTAGGAAACTTAAAGGCAATGAGTAGTTTCAAGTGCAGGTGGGACCCTGGATAGGCACAGATTTTCAGCACATTTCTGTTGTATTGCACTGGACCCGGATAAATTACTGCACATTTCCTTGGAACTTTTTCTAAAAACAGGCACTCCAAAAGCACAGAAATGGCTTTCAGACCTTGAAGATACATGCTATTAGGATAAATTTACAGAAAGGATAACTTTCAAGTGAAAAAGATAAGATTTATTGTCTCTCATATATTAACATAAAAAGAACATAATGAATTTTGCCCTTGCAGAATTTTTCTGAGCTTGGTCTTCTCATGCTTTCAATCTCAACAGCTCCTTGTATCTTCACCAGCTGAAGCAAAGTCCTCAGGAAAAAAAACTTCTTCTGCCACCGTGGGTGCATAGTGGGTTTTATATTCTTTATTCATGCCTGAAGCTCCCCCCCCCACTTTCCCTTCCTTCATCTCTGCTTGCCTACCTCAAAAAATGGGGTCTTGGTTTCCTGTAAGAACTTTCCACCTAACTGAGCGAACATCAATTAATCTTAGGGCAAAAGATTCTCTTGTTTACAAACACATCATGTCCCCTGCAGATAGCAAAATGCAAGCAAACCTCATATGCACTTCCTGTCACAGAAGCTGCAAGAATTCAGTTGGTGTTTTTGTACAAATGCTTGCACCTTGGCAGGACCCCTGTTTTCTTATCTGCTCAGCAAACACAGGCACTACTGGAGGGACACTTGAAGATAATAAAGCATTTTTTTGTGTGTCATGTCCCTGTGCTCTTTCCATTCAGTCTAATGGAAGGCACCAGTTAGAGAAAGGCCTGTGAAGGTTCACCATGGGTTGAACCTAGGTATGTTTCTTGTAGGTTTCTGTAAGCCACCAGAAGGTATTTATACAGGTATTTATAAAATCACTTACATAAATGAAATCATTGTCAAAAAAATTGTTCCATTATCAAGCAGAGGCTGCAGTAGAAATTTCACTTGGTACTTGTCATGCCAAGCAAGCATAATCATGGCCCTCTTCAGGTTTCTTTAGATTCTGCCCCCTCAAAAATATTCAGCAGCATTGTACCTTAGATGCAATGCTTCTAGGTGTGGTGAGAAAGCACGAACACTTTTTCCACGCAGTTCAGCTCATGCCATCTGTCTCCCTTGAAAAGGCATCTTCTGACAAAGAGGACGGCTTTTAGACCACAGGGAGTGTAGAGAATATGATTGCCCTAGATCTTTCTTAAAATGAGGTTGGGCCTGTTTGAACCCACACCCACATCCTCTTTACAGAACCAGGTACAAAAATATTGTCATTCTTTAAAGAAAAAAAAAAATTAAAAAGATTACTTCTCTCGCTTCACTGTGTCCCATGGATTTTATCCCTAAAATGGGACAAGAAAAAAGAAAGAAGAAAAAAATGCTTCTATACAAAGCCAGAGATACTATGACCTGAGAACATTCACTTTTATAAAGAATACCATATTTCCTGCTCATTCTCTGTCTCCTCCATTTCACCTCTGTGGTGCATTGTGTTCAAACACAGCTATTCTGAAGCTAAAATAACCATTAAAGACTTATCATTCCGGGTGAGACTCTGAATACTTCACAAAGCATTTTTCAAAAATGAACTTATTTTATCCTTGTGAAATAAAACAGTATGGATGAAGAGCTGCAAGACTGAAGTTAGTGAAAAAGCTGATTATAACAAAAGAATTTAATTTTTAATCTTAGATTCTTCTAGTGTTATATTAGCTCTTCTTCCTGCTTTAGAGGACATGAGGATGCCTCACATCCTCATGGACTAAAAATTGGTACAAATCATGGACTAATCATGGACTGAAAAAATATTTAACAAGTATGAAACTAACTAATAAGTTAAACCAACTATTTTCTGGATGATGCCTAAATACCTGCCTTTACAGAAAAAAGAAATAGATCTGAAATAAAAAAAAAAAAACCTGCAAAGTTTAAAAAAAAAAGTGGATGCATGCACACACGCACACACACACACAGACACATACACACACATACATATATTTAGCAAATATGAATAGTCTCTAAAGGTATAATTAGTGGAGAAGGAGACAGGAATTTTATACTAGGCAAGAAATAGGCCAATTCAGCTGAGGTTCCCTACTGCACTGACAGCTGGCTGAATCTTTATATATGTTAGATATATAAGTACTAGTGATTTATTGGTTTGTTTTTCTCTAGCATCCTTTGTATGACAGTGCAGGAGAAGAAACTTAATAATGACCTCCAAACTGGATTTTTTGTTCCTTTATTTCTTTTCTTTGTTTGCTTGTTTGCTGTTTTTTGTGAGGTAGGGTAGACATTTGGATGATATTTCATTTTTGAAATTAGTGTAGTCTGAAATTAACTTATTCTCCATCACAAGTAAAAGGAAACATAGTTAGCTCTCCTCAAATACAGTGAAAGCATGACTATCAAGAAGAAGAGTATACTGGAAAATTGACATTACTTGATGATTTATGTCAGGTCAAAAAAGGAAAAAAAAAGAGTCTGCAAATTATTTAACAAATAATTGTGTACTACAAAAATATAAGAAAATATTAAATATTGGTTAGGTAATTTGATTTAATCGTACCTACACTTTGAAATAAGTGCTTTTCAATATAGTGCCATAATACTTTCCCTCATACAATAGTTGCAATCTGCATCTCTTCATTGCAGTATCTCTCCCGTAGCTAGACAATGTTTCCAATATTGTGCTGTTGTTGTTTACTGTTGTACTTTTGCTCATTTACAGTGTGATCAGGTTTGTATAAAAATTTTGTGTTTGCCATTGCACCTTTTTTAAAATTAACTGATAACTCAATCTGCTCATATTCAAGAACCTTTGCCATAGCTTTCGTGAATGTGATGATCAATTTTCAGCTAGGTTTTCAAGGTCACCCTCTATTTAGCTTAATCTAACACCTTTATTTTGTCTATTTTCTCTGAAGAACCATATTGTCTGAAAACAAGATCTTGTGTGAGGTGAAGTCTGCTAGATTCCAACCCTGCCTCTCCATGGAAGTGTCTGCAGAGGTGAGGCAGGTGTTCCACTCTAATTCAGGGTTAAGCAGTCCATATTAGAAAGACAGACTGATGAGGTTGTAGTGAGTCAGAAAACCACAAAGAAAGACAAGAAGGGCTGTCACTATGGTCTTATGAATAGAACACATGTAGTCATGATGAGAATTTAGAGATCTGTTCACAGGCCACAAAACTAGAACTTTCCTCCAGGGTAGGGGCTGTTATAAACTACACAAACCTTTCAGGGTGCAAACCAAAAATGTTTCTCCTGTCTTTCCCCATCTCCATGTCAGGTACAAAACTTTTCTAGAGAAATTAGGCTGTGCCCCTCATTCTGATTCACTGATTATATTTTTCATACGGGCTTAAAGGGAAGTTCAGCACTTGCTTCAGGTGGACTAAATAGTAACCACTTTTCCTCCCATTGTACCCCACCATTTCAAAGTCATAAAATTAAATTTATTAATTTAATAATACAATTTCTGGGCCTTTTCTTGTTGTTGTTTACTATATTTTTAGTTCTTCATTATTTCTACTATGTATAAATTGCATCTTGAATCAGCTTTTCTGGGTTTGGCCCAGAAGAATGTTAAGAAATAAATAAAAAACATCCTCATGATCTCATCTGCTATAACAGTTTTCTGCCATTTCACTCAGCTTCCCACACAGAGCTCAGTACTGCCCTAAATGTACTAAGCTGTTCCTGGGTTAGTACCTTCTCTTCTCACAGCTAAATAGACCATATAGCTGATTCTGTTCTTGTTCTATTTTCTCTTTGATATTCTCAGTCAGGCTGACTATGACCTTCTGGAATTTTTTTTAAATTATATATTGCTTAAATTATTTTTCTCTGGGATTTTCAATATTTTTTCTCTAACGCAAATTTTTCTATCCATTTCCATTTTTAACAAGTTGCTCTGTTTTCCTCTTCTTGCAGGAAGAAGAAACTGGATATCTTTGCAATATGTAATCACCCCACACTTTGGGAAAGACACTTTGTACCTTTATTATTCTCTATGAAGTCTGAACATAATTTTCACTCCTTAAAAGTCGTTGTATGGATTGAAACACAAAAATACTGTGATTGTATAATATGTCTCCTTGCGGACTCATCATTCATTATACAGGTTGATTGACTGTGGATCAGTAGGCTGTATTCGATTCTTCCTAGAAAGGACTCTGACATAAGACCTTTTAGGTAGGTAATTGATTTAAGTATCAAAGACTGAATTTTTATCAACAATTACAGTGGTGACACCCATTATTTTTCAGGCTGTAACAACATGGTGTGCAATTTTGCATGCCATATCATACTCAGCCACAGTAACTGAAAGTGACAACTTGTCTTGCCTCAAAGAGATTGTTTTATATCCCAACAAGGTGAAAAATAACAGCCAGAAATCAGGTAACACACCACAAATGGATTGTATTTTCTCAGTTAAGTAGACTAAAGGGAGGACACTTATTAACTGTAAGAGTACACACTTATTAACTGTAGCAATCACATTAGTTGAAGAATGTTTGCATTTAGGTAAGAACAATGCTTATAATGCATGATGATAAAAGAATGGAGTGCATTCTTCTCTACACTCTCTAAACTCTTATAAAATATTAGAGTTTTAGTCCTCTCAAGTATATAAAAAATGATGATTTTTTCAGAAGAAAAAAAACTTGAAGTAACATAAAGAAATAAATTATGCAATACACAGCATAAATTATGAGGAATGACACAAAACATAAGTAAAAACTTGAAAATAAAATGCTAAAACAATATTTTTTTAACACTTCACTATGTACAAGAATAAGGTGAAAGGCACCTTATTATCCTGTATTATGTAAATAATATCTGATATTTTTAATCATATCTCAGCTTTAAGCACCCAAAGTCCATTAAAGTGTAAACAAAAGATTGCTTAATTTGTTATTAAAGCACTGCACTTTCTGGCAAGAAGGGTGAGAAGAAATGCTTCTTGGAAAAAAAAACTGGAAACCTTTATGGTATTTTATGGTGTAGGCAAAGTGCACTTTTTTGACGATGAGGAAAATGTAGTAAAGCTGACTTTAGAATATTCAGTGATTTACAAAATTTTACAGAGCCTTTTGGCTTTAAATTTCTTGGCTTCTATTTATAAATCAAGTTTGTTTGCACACCTACTGATGCATAGGAATATGAAGTGTCCTAGGGCAATCAGAAATTAATACTGTGCCTTCCTCAAGGTTTATTTGATAATATTTGATATGTAGACTTTCAGCTTGTACTGTCAAGTACTCTTTGGTGAGGGGCAACCTCACCAGTTCCCAGGACAGGGGGACAACCCCTGCCCTGATCCTACTGCCTACATTATTTCTGACACCAGCCAGGATGCCATGGGCCTTCTTGGCCACCTGGCCACACACTGGCTCATGTCCAGCCACTGTTGACCAGCATCCCCAGGTCCTTTTCCCCTGGCAGCTTTCCAGTCTTCCCCGAGTGCTGCGTGAGGTTGTTGTGAACAAACTGCAGGACCCAGCACTTGCTGAACCTCACACCACTGTCCTTGACTCATTAATTTGGCCTGTCTACATTTCTCTGTAAAACCACTAGTGTGGTGTTTATTTAAGTGCTTTGATTAATGAACCTAATGAAGAAATCTGGTCTTGCTAATAGAAAAATTCATGGCCTCTTTGTATGAAGATTGAAGGCAGGTGCCAAGAGGATGATGCCAAACTCTATTCAGTGGTGCCCAGAGACAGGATGAAAAGCATTTCATTTATGAAATCCATACATTAAAACACCAGAAGTTTCACCTCAATATGAGGAAGAAGCTCTTTAAATTGAGGGCAGCTGAAAAGAAGCTGCTTAGGGAGGTTGTGGAGTCTCCCATTTTAAACATATTTGAAACCTGAATTCAATTTTGTGTCACCTGCTGTAGACGACCTTGCCCTGGCAGGAGAGTCAGACTGGAGCTCCAGAGGTTTCTTCCAGCCCAAACTTTTCATTGATTCTGTGGCTGCGTGGTGATGACAACTTCCACACCTAGCACTCTGCACTACAACCTGTTATGATTTTCTAGAACTATTTCTTTGGGCAGTTCAAAGCAAGGAAACTCTGCTTAATGGCTGCTTAACGTGTTTGGAAGGTCTGAGATATTTGTGAAGCATTTCTTGTAATCTAGTTGCTAAATTACAAGAAATTGCTAGATTACAAGAAGTTGGTAGATTACAAGATGCTAACCTTGTAGCAATTTAAATTGCTACAGTACTTAGAGAAACATAATACCATTCTCCATGTTGCAGTACACTACATTCTAGGATGACATCAATTTTCTAATAGTTGCCAGAGATCTAGGTGAAAATGCATTGTGTGATTGTTCTTGTGTGTGCATGTGCATTTCACTTCTCAGGCATACAGATCTTAGGCAAAAGGTTCAATAACACTAATATAAAGAAAATTTAGATATGCGGAATACAAAATTTTTAGGGCAACACACATTGAGTGATACATTTTAAAAAAATCCAGAACCTAATTTTTGTGAATGCTTTACTTTTCATGGATCTGGGAACTCACACTTCCAAAAAACAGCCCCTGAGAAATTCCCCCAAACTTTTATTTTTTAACATGCTTGGATGACTGTCATCTCATCAAATGACTGTTTTTCTACAGGGTTTTTGTTTTGTATTGTTGAAAGATAGAACAAGCTTTTAAACAAAGTTTATCAAGGGCTATGAATCTAGCTGACAGCTGAGGAGCACACAGAAGCATAAAGCAAGTACTTAGACACCACAGAGGATATGTAGGTTAGTGATATTTCTGTTGTGGAAGAAAAATATGTGTCCTATAAAATATTCCTTAAGAGTTCTAGCATTAAACAGAGGGCAGACAAAAAGTACCATCAAATAAGTGTTAGAGAATTGGTGGTGCTCATGTAACATGGATTATTAGTTTCTGGAAACAAACTGCTAGGAAAAAGCTTTTCTGTTTGTTTTTTTTTTTCAAAATTCATGTGCTCCAGTTGACAGGCAGGAAATAAAGAGGTCATTGTAATAATGCAATAGTGCTTTGCCATTCTGCAATTCTGGAGGCACAAGCTTTATTAAGAATCTATACTGTTCTTTTCTACAGACTAAAAGCAAGGAGACAAATGGTTGGAGATTCAGTTTGGGGGTTTTCGGTGGATTTTTTGTGGGTTTTGTTGTTTTTCTTTTCTTTTCTTTTCTTTTCTTTTCTTTTCTTTTCTTTTCTTTTCTTTTCTTTTCTTTTCTTTTCTTTTCTTTTCTTTTCTTTTCTTTTTCTTTTTCTTTTCATTTAACACATCACAGAATTCTGGCCTCCTTTTTTTTTCCTTACCACAGGAGAGGTAAAAGAAAAGAAGAAAATAACCCACAAATCTGAGAACACAATATTTCAGGAAAACTTAGTTTCAGGCAAGAAAAGACATATCTTTTTCCTTTTAGAGGCACTAGCTATTCAGAGTTCCTTTTAGCCAAGCAAAGGGCATCTCAAACATGAAACAAGCTACAGAAGGATGTGGTAATATTGTCAAATCTTAGGGAGCAAATCCTACAGTGATGCAGATTACAAATGAAATATAGTGCATAGCCTTGTCTCCTTCATTTGTGTTAAGCAGATCAGGAAGATTGCAATATAATAAAATAAAGTAGTATGGCATAGAAAAAAAAAATTAAACTTGAAAGGTTCAGAGAAAGAAGATAATAATGCTAAGAAATTTTCTAATTGGGAACCTTTTCTTAGTTTCCAGAGGGAATCTTGCAGTTGCCATCTCAGAGAAAAGTCAATGGAAGAGTAGCAAAGCATTAGCAACCTCTTTGCTCTTCATTCCCCTTTACACTAGTGTGTTACTAGGTAGGAATCTCCCTTTTGACAGCTCAAAACATACTCAAATATTTTCCATCTATTTTTCCTGTATTCTGACATATTGGCATGACTTTCAGGGTTACTAACAAATTAAAAGTTTTTATATGCCTATCATTTGTTTCTTATTTACACTGTGATCCATTTGCTCTTTTGGGAAATGCTACGGAGCTTTAGAAGGGTATAAAATTGCAAAAACAAAGTAATTTTTTTTTTCCCAATTACTGTATAAGTTTTCTACCTGTGGTTCCCTGCCTATTTTTTCAGGGTCTTATTTAACTTGATGGACAGGAGAAAAGAAAGACCAGGATTTGCTATTCACTACTGCATACTTTAAACTTTTCAAGAGGTCATCTCACACTGCACTGCACTGGGAACTTTGATATGGTATACTGCTTCTGAACCTCAGCTAATCCATCACCTGGTGGCAGGCTGCACACAGTTAGCATTAAAAGGGAACTTCATCTGTCAGATTCAGATAAGAATCTATATCTATTTGTTCATTTTGTGAAACTTTAAAAACAGGTATAAACAACTACTACAAGACATCACTGTAAAGACCGATGTTATTTGTCAGTGTACTACAGGGGATACCAATTCAGACTGACCACATCATTAGGTGTTATTGAACTGTTCCAGCACTTGAACAGACCAAAATATGGTCTTGGCTGCTACACAAAGTGTAGCCATGCCTCTTTTCTCTGTACCTAGAACATCTTAATTCTGTGTTAAGGGAGGCCTATAGAATTAATGATGCCAGATAGCTTGACCACTGCTGTCAAGATTCATGAAAATTCTGAATAGGAAAAATGAGGATCCCTTTTAATTAAAGACAATTAAATACTTCAATACATGATAGGAAAGCATTATTCATCACACTAATGAAGTGTGTGATAAATTGTTAGCTTAGGCGGTTCAAAAGAACTCAAAAGCTGAGATGTGATACCATGCTTAGAGAGATCAAAGATCTTCTGCAGTGATATCAGCTCCCATCTTCAGTGACCAGAAAGCATATCCACTAGAAATGGTGAGATTAGTACTCTCGATGTATTCCTCAGAAGTTCCTCAAACTGCTGAAAATGTAGTGTAAATGCGTTTTGATAGGAAATTCCATCTCTTTGGAGGCAAAACTCAAAAGAGCTCAGCATAAAATTTGCATTATCCCTGATTAATTCCTAAACTCCAAATATGATTTGTTTTCTAAATCTTCATCCTGCTGTGATATTGAAGCAAAATAAGAAGAAAATGCTCTATATCAGACCAGGGATCTGTATTTGGCAGGAATCTGCATTCTGAAAGTTCAAATCACCCTTCTCAGTTATTTTCCATCTATTTTTATCATTTTCTGACATACTGGCATTGCTTTCAGGGTTTCCTACAGTGAAACATTAACTTGATATACCTATAATCTGTTTCTTATTTGTACTATGATCCATTTAGTTTAGTATCAGAACATTTTCATGCCTTCCTTAGATATGCAGGAGATCACATCAATTTATTTTTTCATATTATGTTTCATGTGATATTATTTGTGAAATGTCAAATAATTAACAATGTATATATGAGGAATAAATTTCATAAAAGATTGATCATTGTTCTCTGATTTTCTAGAAAATTTCTGATCCTTTAAGTATTCAAGTAATCTTAATTTTTTTTTATATACCTGTTCTAAATATGAAGTTTAAAATATAATGAAATTTAAATTTAAATATCTTCTTAGCTAGAGTATTCCATACTTTTGATCTGTGGGCTGGGACTGATTAGTGCTAAAGGACTTCCTGTAACTCAAACTGTTCCATCTCATTCTTCAATATTGCTGCATTTGCTGTGTGAACTAAAGGAAAAGTGTTTCTGAACACAGTTTTAGGCACTGCATTGCTGATCAGTGCAGGGTGTATTTGGGCAAGATATTTGTTTTATTTGTTTTTGACTGTAGGAGGCCTACTATTTTGAATTATGTAAAGACTGTTAGAATCCAAACCCATTTTATGAAATGATATTACTGTGGAGAAACAAGGTCTTAGACTTTGCTGTTTACAAATTAATCTGGTTTTGGTAGAAGAAGAAATTTTATAGGCAAGTCTCTAGGTAAAAACTGATTCCCCATTAAGAGTATTCTGAAAGTTAAAGTTCTACAGACTCTAAGATCTGAAGAATGCATATAAATCAAAGCATTATTTTGCATATTCCAGGAATCTGCCTAATGCAATTTACATACTTTCTTTTCTTTTCTTTTCTTTTCTTTTCTTTTCTTTTCTTTTCTTTTCTTTTCTTTTCTTTTCTTTTCTTTTCTTTTCTTTTCTTTTCTTTTCTTTTCTTTTCTTTTCTTTTCTTATTAAGGCATTCTTTTCATGCTTTTCTCTGAGAGTCTTACCACAGCAGAGTGTATATATTAAAATTATGAAATCTTTCATCTTCATGAGAACCTAGTAATTTTTAAAATATAGTTTTGAAATTTTTACTACCACAATTTGTGTGGTCATTCCCTGCCTTTTATGCTAGGAAACAAGAAAATTTCTTAGCTACTGCAGCTGTCTTAACATCTTTTTTAATATGATGCTGGAACTGTAGCTGCTAGGAGAAGGTCATTGAAAAGCATGTAATGTAACATTATAAATAATTGTACAAGTTATCAAGGGTAAGAAAAAAGCAATGTATTTGAAACTTCTGAGATCTACCATACATGAAAATTGTAAAGAATATAGCAGAAATAGAGGAAAAGTTGTCACAAAACTTAGTAAGTTTTGTCATCTCATGCATATGCAAGAATATTTCCTTAGGTGAGTGTACTGCATGGAGGAGGCACTCTGACACTGCATGAAAAGGTACACAAGGAATAGTAGGATGGCCTTATTGTCTAAAAATACTAGCATTGCTGTGTGTCAGACCATGACATGACAGAATACACATAGACTACTGATTTCCAGGAAATATTAGTGGAGCAAAATATTCAGGTTTGCTCTTCACCCCAGAGCATCACTTAGCTGAATGCTGGTTGCAAATGTTTTACATGTGTTAGATATTACACTGTAAGCATTGAATAATTCTTGGTGCTACACTTGTTTGCCAGTAGGGTCAGCATTTTCTCTGGTAAAGGATTGTGTTTGGATATCTTTTATTATGTGTAGAAACTCTGAAGTCAGTGTGTACCTAGGATTACTTTGAGCTTTTTTATGCTAGCAAGGTCTTGTATCATTGAATCTAGCCTGAGAAAACTTATAATTCCTCAAGCAGAAACTTTGTGACATAACCTGCTGGACAGGAATTCACAAGACATCTGGAGAAGTTATGACCTCTTGATGACATAATGAGCTCTATCCCTACTTGTCTGTATTTCTGCCTTCCAGCTTTGCACTTTTTCTGACATTTTACGTTTTTGTACTGTTTTTCTCTTTCATATTGAACCTACTATTTAGTCAATAGCCCCAGTCCTTTGTTTCTCTTCTGATGTTTCATAGTCTACTTGTGCAAAGCACAACTTTTTCTAAAAGTAAGTCTAAACTGAGATGCCATGGTTGTGGTCTGCAAAACTAACTTTTAGGCCTTGTCACCTGAACATTTGGCTCTCAGGGAAATAAAAAGGGGGAAATCAATCAATAAGACTTGACCCTGCAGATCTTCATCTCCAGCCCTTCAACTGTTCCTTTTGCTCTCACCCTGTAGTAATTAACCAGACCACATTTCTGCCATGCTTAATCGGCTCCTTTTACTATTTCCAGGTAAGACTTGATAAAGTTCTTTCATTCATTATTGAACTGCATGGTAATGCTACCGTGCTTTGTCTCATTGCACATATGAATCTTATGGCTTATGCCCAGGAGAAAAATCAGGTGGTGGATTTCACCAGTTTCACTACTACAGACATACTTCTCTTGTCTTTGCAGACTTCTCAATTTTTAGATATTTAATTATATGTTTAGGTCCTTCTACTGCCACTCAGCTGGCCTTCACAAGGCTTAGGATTTTTTTCATAAACAGTGAGAACGAGAATTTCTGGCTCTTCTTCTTCTGATTTTAAATAATTCACATACATATTTTTTTACCCTTGAATTTCATGCTGGCAATATGCCTAGTAGTTCTAAAGAGTCTGTACACTGATGTTTATCACAGGACACCATTGAGATCACAAAACAGAATGGATTGAATTTCATCACCAATTAATTTCAGAAAAAAGAAGATGGTCACAAGCAGCACTTCAAGCAGAGGCACAGAGTATTTTCTGCTGCTAATTTTGTTGTTAACACCTAGGGAAGCATATAGTTCTGCTTTTATAACCATTAATTATGTGTTGAAAATTTTCAGAGAATCTTATTTTTTCCCAATACTTTCTTTCATTTGATTAAAGCATCACTTTGTAGCAGATGTACTAAAAATTTTTAAGGAGCATATTCTATTCCCTAACTGGCTCTCCCATGTCCCCCAAAAATCAAACAAACCAAACAAAAAAAAAAAAAAAAATCATGGTCTTAAACCAGCTGGTTGTTCTGAAAACAAATGTGTTGATTTATTTTGTTCTTCTTTTTAGCACGAGGTGTGTGGTGTGCTATTTCTAAATAAATGGTGCCATAAGACAAGCATATGTTGTTCTATATCATGCACTGCAGGTGCTGCAGTACAAGGTTGCATAATGTGCCACCTGAAACTCACAGAAGCAATTTTCTTTAAAACACCAGATTGTGGAGGCCTAGCTCATGCTGATAAGCACCTACTGACGCAAGCAGTTCCATTAAAGCCCCTCCTCTCAAGTGAGAACTTACATCACTGAGTTTTATAGGCCATCTCTGAGCTTCCAGTGTATTTTGGCATTAAAAATCACATACTGACTCATATATTTTTAGATTCTCTATCCATATAAATTATGTAGAATATGGAAGGTGTTGGCAAGAATTTAGGATTTAAAATGTTTTGCATTACAATATTTATTAGACTAAATCTTATAAGTGCGAAATCCAAAAGACCTCTGCTGTAAGTGCAGTCTTTTACTTATGCTAACATGAACCTTATTGATATATAGGTCACATAGTCTTCTAGGTAGATGATAGGACAGAGGACTTACATATACTTGCCATATATCAAGAAGAGCAGTCTTAGGCAGATGGTAACAGTATCTGCAAGGGAAGGTAGGTAGGAAACTCATGGTGGTTTTCTGACCCAGACATGTAATTCAAGTTTGTATTATAAAATACAATACTTCTCTATTTATAGAATGTGGAATTCTGCTGTGCTGCCTGTGATAAACTGCTTTAATCTGTTCTGAAATGATTTCTGTTTAGCTCTTCCCAAGCCTGCTGCTTTCAGAATCTGAACTCCTTGTGATAGAGAACACTGCAAATTTATTTGGCATAACATGAATTTTCTGCCTATAAAAAAAAAAAAAAAAAAAAAAAGGACATTCCAACAATACTGTTGTGGTACTTGGTTTTGCAAATCTTCTCACACCACCTATGTAGACAATTGTGGAGGAAACTAGACCTGATTTAGACAGAATTGTTAAGTTAGTCATCAGTTGCCTAAATTGAAAGCAGTTGTGGCGGTTTAACACCAGCTGCAAATTAAACTCCCACTGCTCCACATCACCCACTCCTTCCAGTAAGAGAGGGACAAAGGCAGAGACTATGGGTTGTGATAACAATTTAATTAAGGAAAAAAGCAGTGGAGTAAGAAATTCACAATAACAGCAGTTAACTAATAACAAAAGTATACAAAGACAGAAGGTGCTTTACCCACAAACAAGGTGTTCACCACCTTTACTTAGTCCCACATGGCTGCTGGGACAAAGACAACATGGCAACTGTTCCTGCACTACCAGCTCCATGTGTTTTCCCCAGACAAAAATTAGATGGAGGCTGTTCCTGCACTCTGTGCAGCATGGCTGTGAGGATAAAGGTAAGATGGGGGCAAAGGGACTCCTGTGGCTAGCAGTTCCTATCCCTGAGCCCCAGAAAATGTAAAACAGTGATGGACAAACTCCCAAAAGCTCCATTGTCCATATCATGCCACCCACTTTTCCAAACTGCTGTGCTCAGTTGTGGTTGGCTCAGCTCATCCCTTTGCACTTTGTTCTGCCCCTTTTTCACTCCCCACAGCTGTTGCTGGTCCTCCACTTCATTCCCCCTTAAGTGCTTCAACTCCACTGGCTGTGGGGTGCACGCATGGGGCTTGGACATACCACCAATGTTTGTTTTTCTTCTTTAAGTGGGGCATCCACTCCAGTTGGCTCAGGCTTGCCACTTCTTTTCTCAGAGCAGCATCTCGGGCTTGTTGCTTCTTTCTTTCAACACCACGTCTTGAAAGTACAGCTTGGAGGGACAGGAGAAGGATCATGAATTGCAGCAGAAGACTGTGTCTGCAACAGCTGATACTGACACCTCTCCACTTGAGACAGGGATGGAAAAAGATTGACTTATTGGGGTGCACTTGTGCTTTCTTCCTGAAACCATGACCCCCACCATTAATGTGGTTGGTATAGAACAATAACCTAGCCACACCCTGGTGCTAAGCTCCACCCTTCCCTGAAAACAAGACTAAGGAACCACCGTTCTGGAAGCTGTTTTCAAACTAAGGGGAATGCACAATGTGAGCTTGGAGGCATAATGATTGTAATCTCAAATGAGGCAAACAGACTGAGGTCCAGTTGTTAAAGCTGTTAGTAATGTAAACATTACAGAGGAAATAAAGAAAAATTCCTCTAGATTTTTCTCATTGTGTTTCTAATGAAAGACCACTCAGCATATGATCATCATATCAAATTGTCCAAATGTAATGCAGACCAAATATTTTATGCATTTCCTTAAGTGACATAGTATTGCTTCTTGGGTAATAATTGCAGGTTTGCTGCACACAGCTAGATTTTGACAATTGGTTGTACAAAGACACAATTTTTTCATTGCCACATAAGGACTGAGTTATGTTTAACTGTAAAATGTTTATAAAAGACTTTATGCACATGCATACATATTTGTAGTTATAAAAAACATCTGTGTAGCACTGTATGTATATGTTGCATATATAGATATATATACACACACAGAAACATATTTTGCTGTTAGGGACTAACTTTCCTGTCCAGCCATTCAGGAACCACTCTGGCAGTCACTCTCACACCACCTGAGCTGGGATCGATGTGCACATTCACCTCACTCACAGAATCAGATCAGGTAGGTTTTCCCTACTGGATCTATCCTAAGTTTCCCATAGCAGAGTCTCAGACACCTAGATCTTATCATGAAATAACACGAAAACAACAAAATATCAGCTTAAGCTGGGTGCCTCCAAGGAAAGACCCCAAACAAAGGATCCCCTAGGATTTGTACACTGGCATTCTAAGCAGGAGCCACTGGCTCCTGCTCTGTTTCTGAATGGCCAGCCCCCTGGCCAGCCCCCGCACCCCTGGGGCCTTTTTTTTTATTTTGATNTGCATTTCCTTAAGTGACATAGTATTGCTTCTTGGGTAATAATTGCAGGTTTGCTGCACACAGCTAGATTTTGACAATTGGTTGTACAAAGACACAATTTTTTCATTGCCACATAAGGACTGAGTTATGTTTAACTGTAAAATGTTTATAAAAGACTTTATGCACATGCATACATATTTGTAGTTATAAAAAACATCTGTGTAGCACTGTATGTATATGTTGCATATATAGATATATATACACACACAGAAACATATTTTGCTGTTAGGGACTAACTTTCCTGTCCAGCCATTCAGGAACCACTCTGGCAGTCACTCTCACACCACCTGAGCTGGGATCGATGTGCACATTCACCTCACTCACAGAATCAGATCAGGTAGGTTTTCCCTACTGGATCTATCCTAAGTTTCCCATAGCAGAGTCTCAGACACCTAGATCTTATCATGAAATAACACGAAAACAACAAAATATCAGCTTAAGCTGGGTGCCTCCAAGGAAAGACCCCAAACAAAGGATCCCCTAGGATTTGTACACTGGCATTCTAAGCAGGAGCCACTGGCTCCTGCTCTGTTTCTGAATGGCCAGCCCCCTGGCCAGCCCCAGATCCCTGGGGCCTTTTTTTTTAATTGGAATAGATTGGCAGTTCATGGCCTTTTGCTTCAGACTCAGATTCCTGCTTGGACTCCTGCCCCACAGAACTCATCCTGCAGTTCACACTGCAGCTTGTGCACTGAACTACCAACACTGAATGTATTCCTCAAAAGTACATAAGTATTTATAAATATATATACATAAATAAATATTAGACATAGAAGCTAAATCACCTAAGTAAATCTGACTAAAAGTTGGGTGTGACTACAAGAAACAGGCTAAAACCATTAAATGCATGCTTGTTGCAATATTTTGTTGCTGGGTGACACATGAAAATAGAAGCATTTTCTATTCTTAGTCTAAATTTTTCCTACAAAATAAATTAAGGATGTCATCATCAATATCATTCTTGGTACCACATTTACTTCCCAGGAGATGAGTGGTTATTTCACTACTTTGCACAGAATCACATAATTATTTAAGTTGGAAAAGATCTCTGAGACCATTGAGTCCAACCTTTGACTGATCACCACCTTTTCAACTTGACCACAGCAGTTAAGTGCCACATCCAGTTGTTTCTTGGTGGAGGAATGTTAACTCCACCACCTCCTTGAGCAGTCCATTCCAATGTTTAACAATCTTTTCTGTGTAAGAATTCCTCCTGGTGGCCAACTTGAACCTCCTCTGGAATGGCTTGAGGCAGCCCCTTGTCTTGTCAGCTGCCTGGGAGAAGGGACCAGCCCTCACCTGGAGACAACCTCCTTTAAGGAGTCATAGAGAATAATGAGGTGCCCTCTGAGACTTCTCTTCTCCATGATAAACAGCCCCAGCTCCCTCAGCCACTCTTCATAGGTATCTTAATCCCCTCATCCAGATCATCAACAAAGATATTTAACAGGACTGGGCCCAACTGGGGGACACCACGAGTGAGCAGCCACCAGCTGGCTGCAGCACCTTTCACCTCCTCTCTCTGGGCCTGGGCACCCAGCCAGCTCTCAACCCAGTGAAGGGTGCACCTGTCCAAGCCCTGGGCTGCCAGCTTTCACAGGAGAGTGCTGTGGGAGACAGTGTCAAAGGCCTTGCTGAAGTACAGGTAGACAGAGCCTTCCCCTCATCCACCAGGCAGGTCAGCTGGTCATAAAAGGAGATCAGATTGGTAAGGCTGGACCTGCCTTTCCTAAGCTGGGTCTGATCCTTTGGTTGTCCTGTATGTTCCATGTGATCACTCTCAAGATGATCTGCTCCATAACCTTGCCAGGCATTGAGATCAGGCTGACATTCCTGTAGTTCCCTGGATCCTCCTTCTGGCCCTTCTTGTAAATACCATCTGGTCCCATAGATTTGTAGCAGTCTAAGTGGCACAGTAGGTCACTAATTACTTCCTCCTGGATTTTATGGGGTCTGTTTTGATTCCAGTCCTTGTCTACCAGCTCAGGAGGCCAGTTGCCCTTTAAGATAAACCAGTAGAGTTTATGTGCCTGTGGAGAAAAATAAAGCATTAAGTACATCAGCCTTTTCTGCTTCTTTCCTTCTCCGCAGTGTCCAATAAGGAACAGAAATTTTCCTTGCCTCTCCTTTTGTTATTAATGTATTTATAAAAATACTCTTTATTGTCTTTTACAAAAGTGGCCAGATTGAGTTCTTGCTGAGATTTCACCTTTCTAATCTTTCTATATGATCTAAAGACATCTTTGTACTCTTCCTGAGTTGTCTGCTTCTCTTTCCAAGGTCCCCTGAGCTCCCGTTAAAGCTCCCTGTTCAGTCTGGATGGCCTTCTACCCCACGTGCTTTTCTTTTGGTACATGGGAATGCTCTGCTACTTACGATTTCTTTCTTAAATATGTCCAGTCTTCCTGGACCCTTTTGTTAAGGACTGTTTCCTAAGAGAGTCTCCGAACCAGTGTCCTGAATATGCCAAAGGCTGCCCTCCAGAAGTCCAGTGCTGTTCTTCTATTGAATGCTTTCACAGATGAAATGTATTTTAGAGTATGCCATTTCCTTCATTTCTATAATTCTATTCTTTCTTCACCAAACAGGATATTAAAAAAAAAAAAAAAAAAAAAAAAATTTTTTAAAAAAAGAATTTTGGGGTCCTTTGGAATC